>PVKZ01001214.1:0-449588 GCA_004027375.1 Macroglossus sobrinus | reverse complement strand
AGAGAGAGAGAGAGAGAGAGAGAGAGAGAGAGAGAGAGAGAGAGACAACCAGCCATCTTGGCAGCCATTTTGAACCCCTCCCCCTGCTGCCCCAAGCACACCACATGTTTGGATGTGGGCTGACAATCCCAGGCTCCGGGTCCTGCAGAAGCCAGGAGGAAAGGGGGCCCTGCCTCAACACTGGGATGGAAGGACACCCACGCAGCTGCCACGGCTGGGGGGTGGGAGTTCCAGGAGGGTACATTGAGTTAGGTGCTGGGTAGGGATGGGGCTGGATGCCAACCTAGACCGAAAGTGCAGATACAGGAACGTTGCTGGGGCCCTGTGTAGGCAGGGTGCTGTTCTCAGATGGGGGCCAGGGGTGTACTGGAGGGGCATTTTCTAGCGACTGCTGGAGCGCACACAGCCCACCCCACCTTTTTCTGGCCCAGACTTCTGTCCCAGGACCTCTAGATGGGAGGATGGCAATTGAACCCCCCTATCCCCCACCCGCAAAACCTGGTGGAGGAGGAGGGCTCGCCCTCTAAACCCCAATCTGCTGGATCAAACCCGACAGCCTCTCATACTTAACCGGGTACCACGGAGAGAAGATACCGCCAGGCTGCACCCCTCCTCCTGGCACAGGAGCCCAGACAGACCCCTCCCCGTCCCCCGCGCCTCTGCCTCCCAGAGAAAAACAACCACCAGCCCAACATCCTGCGATGCTAGCCGCCGACACAGCTCTTCCGAGGCCCGGGGCCCGCGCGCGGCGCGCACACGCACCCTCTCGGCTCACACCCAGACACCTACACAAACAGGGCGCCAAGCACCCGCGCGCACACGCACCGGGGACACGCAGGCACCACCGCGCCGCTTCCCCACAAAGGCTGGCGCGCGCGCGGGCACACGCAGCCACGCGCGGGCACACTCGCGGTCCCCTCCCCCCGCCGGGCCCCCATGGCCGCCCATCTGCACCCCCGCAGCTCTGTGGGGGCCGTCTCTCCCTGTCTCCTCGCCCATGGGGGCGAGGTCCCGACCACCCTCGACTCCACTCTCGCTCAGCATCCCTTCCCCCTTCGCGGCCCGGACAGGCCCCAGCTCCCGTTCTCCCCACCTCGGCCTGCACACCTGGCCCAGGTGCGGCGTCCCCCTCGCCTTGGACCCACAGACACTTACCTGTCCAGCGCCGCTCTGGGGTCGGTCCTGCGCTTCTTTCCTGCGGCTCGCGAAACCGGGCCCCCCGCCCGGCACATCTCCCGGAACCAGGACGGGGAGAAATGGGTGATGGGTGGCGGGGCGAGGGCGGCCTCCGTGTCCCCTCCTTGCCCTGGCCCAACACCGCCACCACCAACCAAAAATTTTTTTAAAAAAAGAAAAAAAAGGGATCACAGCTCCAAAGGCGGTCCCCTCGCGGCGGCAGCGGCAGCGGCAGCGGCTCGGGGCTGGGGGTGAGCGAGTCCGCGCCCCTCCCGGGGAGGAAGGCGGCAGAAGCGCTGGGCGGAGGCGATGTCAGAGCTCCGGGGGCTGGGACGAGGCGGAGCCCCCCGAGGCGGCGTCGGCCGCGGCCCGCATCTCCCCCGCAGCTCTGCAGCCCCGACGGAGGTGGCACGTGTGCGCCCAGGCGACTTCCCAGCCCCCTCCGACGGCAGCGGCGGCGGCCGCAGCCGAAGGGTTAACGGGGCAGCAGGGGCGTCCCTGCAGCCCCCCGCCACCCGGCGGCGCCACTCGAGGGCCCGCGCGGCCCCATCCGCCGGGGCCTCCTCGGCAGACGGCGGGGAGGGGGCGCCGCAGCGCCGACAGCTCCCGCGCCGACGGCTCGGGCTCCCCGCAGTGGCCGCGGGGGGCTCGGGTCGGGGGGCGGGCGGCGCGGAGCCTGGCGTGGGCGCGGCTGGAGGCGGGCGCAGCGGCGTCGCGCCCCCGGGGCGGCCGGAGGGGGAGCGCCGGGCCGGGCCCGTGGGCACCGCAGGACGCGCGGACCGAGCCGGCGCCGGGCACCAGCAATGACAAGCCGCCTGCTCTCCCCGCTCCCCAGAGCACCAGCTCCGGGAGGGGGGCGACGGGCGCGCGCAAAACCCGGTCCGGAGCCGCCGCCCGGGACTGGCAGCCGCAACCTGCCCTGCGCACCAAAGGCCGGCCCGAAAACCCGGGATGGAGTTTCTACCCCTCGCCTTCTCCAAACCCCCTGGAAAAACGGGGAGAGGCAAGGCGACGTGCTGGATATCAGCGAGGCACGGGGAGATGGGGAGGGGATACGGGCGCCAGCAAGATTTGGAGCGGATTCTGCCGGGTGGGAAGTAGAGGATAGGTGAAGAGCCCGGAGAAGCGAGAAATGGGGAGATCTGGAAGGGGCATGCAAAACCCGGGTCGGATTCAATCGAAGGGAGGAACGGGGTGGTGGTGTGGGGGAGCTGCGACAGGGCCAAATATACTCGCGGCACGCAAAATTTCGGGCCGGACCCTTCCTCGGGAGATGGAGTAATGCGTCATGCCTAATGCAGTGGGAACAAGTAAGACACGGCCTGGATTTCCCAGACCTGGGCTCGCAGGGGACTCAGGGAGGGGGCAGCTCGGTGGCTGAGACGGCGTAGTCTGCCCCCGTCTTACAGGCAGCGACGTGCAAGCACAGGGGAGGGCAAAAGGAGGGCCGGACTCCAGAACGAGGGGATCGGGAGCGCTGGTTACACCGGAGCGGGCAGGTAAAAGCGTTTTAGGATCCAGGCGGAATGAGCCGGCCTGCGAAGCGGAGGCTGCTACCCTGGGAGACCAGACCTACAATAAAAGGCGAGGGAGGGCCGCAAAGCCAGGACTGGAATCAGCCGGACGGGAGAAGACCCCAGCAGAAGATCCTAGGCAACCAGACAAGGGCTTGGAGCTGACCGGGAAGCAGAGACGGAAGACTGTTAGTGGGTAGGTTAGTATCTAGAAACTCCTCAAACTTCTTGCTTTGGGGGGCAAAGGCGGGGGAAAGAATGAAATGAATTTTAGGTACTCGGCAAGAGCAAAAACCCGGTATGGATTTCCACAGCTTAACAACTCCCCTACAGCTGGTGGACTTGAAGAAAGGAACGGGGCAGGTGTCAGGCTGAGGCTGCAGAGGGAGCTCCGCACCCCCCTCTTTGGTCCGACTTCGGTCCTGGCTTGAATGCCCGGAGCCAGAACGGTGACTGCCAAGACCCATAGTGGGGGTTATAAAACCAGGCCCCAGGCCAGAAACAGGCACTTCAATAGAATAGACAACTCATTGCAGTGTGGGTGCTGGGGGAGAAATTGGAGGAGGCAGAATCCTGAAGAAGGAAGTAGGGAGAAAGTCTTGAGCGGTAAGATCCGGTGAGGATTTGGGGAGACCAGACCTGGAAGCCTGGCTGCTGGCTCCATTTTATGAAAGATGGGTGCAACTCGACCCATGGATGTGAGGAGCAAATCCCTGGCTTGGATCCTTGGGGAAGGGAGCCATCCAAGTGAGGCCTAAATAGTAAAGCAAAGTTCAAAGTCGGGCTGAATCTTGGGGGATCAGAGGGCATTTATGGGGTGTGGGGAGGGGTAGGACAAATCCGGATCTGGATTATAGAAGAAGGGGGTAGGCTAAGGATGGGAGGTGGGGGCAAAACCTGGTCTCTCCTGAGGAAAGAGAATGATACACTGCCACCCAAGCTTGGCTCCACAGAATGGGTAATAGGGAAAGAGTGTGAAAGAGGCAGTAGGAGGGGTTGCATGGCAAATACACAAAACTAGGGGCAGAATTGCACAGGAACTATGGATATCTAAGAAAGCCTAAAATGATTAACCTGGCCTCTCAGAGTACCTTCTGAGAACATGTCTTGGTAGCTGAACTTAGGGAAAAGCAGAGACACCAGACTTGCAGGCTGTCTAGATGACCAACTGTGATCTCAGTGGCAACTCAATACCCTCTGCCCTTTTAAAGACAGGATTCATTTAAGGACTGATCTGGGATTCTCAAAGGCGGGAACCTTAGTCACATCCGTGCCCAGACTTCGGGTTGGAGGGCGTAAGTAGGCCACCTTCCTTCCCCCTTCATGAGCAGAACTCCATGGCTGCAGAGTTCGGCTTTTCAATCTGGGTGCAGGCCAGACAGCTGGATCTGAGGGACCAAATGCAAACGCAGAGATTGGTGGGTGCGGAAAGGATCCCATCCATCAGTGTTTAGCAGCAAATGTATCGATTACAGGTGGGGAGTGTCCCACCTCTGCGCATGGACAGCACCTGGTAGGATCCATGGAAGGCCTTGGGGGTGCTGGGGAGTGGGGTGGGTGCTTCAGGGGATAACCAGGACACCTTCCCCCTAATAGCCAGCTTTCTATGAACACAGCAAGATTGAAAGGGGAAATCTGGACACTTTCAGAACCCTCTGGCTCCAAATCTCTTCCCACCGCCCAGCTCTCCTGTGCTCTCCCGACCTGCGCAGCCCACCCACCTCCCCCTGCGGACCCTGGGAGCCTATGAGCTTGCCTAGGAGGTGGTTCTAACTTGCATTCTTCAGAGGCCAAGAGAAGGGGCGGCCTTTAATTATGTAAGGGGAAGCAGTGCATGCTTTAAGGACTCAGTTTGGAAAAATCCCGGGCAGGACCTCTTCTTAGCCCCTCCTCTTTCTCGCAGTACCCGTGATTAGCGCAGAGACCCTGGTCACGGCCGGGATCGGTTCTCCCTCCTGCATTCTATCCCTGTCTCTGGCACAGGAGGCGAAGAATTGGGAGGCTGTGGGGGCGTGAAAGAGCCGCGACACCCTCGCCCCGAGACCCTTAGCTACGCAGCCGCAGTGGAGGCCGCGCCAGCAGCGGGGCTCCGGGAACCAGCTCGTCCGCACGCGCGCGCAGTCTCGCCTGGGTGCCGCGCGCCCCACTTTGCTCGGGTTGGTACCCACGCCGCGGACCCCCTGCGCCCTACTCCCGGGCGCTCCTCGCTTTGTGCATCCTACCTTGAGCCTCCGGACTCCCCAGTCTAGCATGCCGCACGTCTTGGACACCTCACATCCTGGGCACCCCATCTTCTGGGCACCCGTGCCAGGAAAGCCCCACACCCAGGATGCCCTGCGTCTTGGGGACCCTAGCACTTCGGACAATCCGACACTACTCTGCTCACCAGTGCCCTCTGCCCTCGCCCTCCATGTGTTTGCCCACTACGTTGACGGTCCTGGGTGCTATCTATGCTCTTCCATCCTCCTCTGTCCCTGGTGCTGTGTCCTTGGCCTCAGGCCCGCCTCCCTGGTTCTGAGTGCCCTTTCTAAGGCTCTTAGGTCTCGCTGCGAGGGAGGTTGGTGAGGGAGAGGGACACGTTTCTGGACTCAGGGGAACCTGTACAACACCCAGGCCTCCACCAACTACCAGGTGTCCCCAGCCCAGTTTTTCCCAGAGCCCCACACCTGGCCTTGAATAGGATGCACCTCCCTGCAGCTTATTTCCTCATTCAGTTATCCAGCTCATGTTTTCACTCCTTCCATTTCTTCCTCAAGCACAGAGCACCTCTTACATGCCCTCAGAGCTGCAGGGGGCTGGGCGTTGAGGATACCCTAGTGCCCTATGAAGGATACTGGGAAACCTCTAGGGCACCCCCACCCCATTCTGGTAGGTGAGGCAGACAGAATTAGCCCTGAAAAACGAATAGAGTGCTAGGGAAGTGAATGGCAGATCTGTCAAAGAGTCTTGAGGAGTGAGCCAGTGAGATTCTGTTTGCCTCTGCCTTCCTGGAGGCTCCCTGTACCCCCACCTTAGGCAATGTCTGAGACCCATTCTACATTCTCGGGGAACTAGTCAGTCAGTCAACAAATGTTTATTGGGCACCTATTGTGCACCAGGCACTGTGCTGGGTGTGGGGACACAGTGGTGAATAAGGCAAAAGAGGTACTCTGTTCTTGGGGCTACATTCTAATCAGGAAGGCAGGCAAGAAATCAGACAAACTGAAGATACAGACCGTCAGATGATGACAAGTGCTATGGAAGAAAACTAGGAAGATAGAGGGCATGATGATGGCTACAATTTAGGTAGGAGAGGATTGAGAGGGCCATTCTGAGAAGGTAGTATTTAGGTAAAGACCTGAGGAGATAAGGGAGGAGTCATGGGAGTACTTGGGGGGAAAAGAGATCAGGGTAGAGGTGACATCTCTTGCAAAGGTCCTCAGGCAGAAATGTGCTGGGTGTTTGAAGGCATCAAGAGAGGGCTTCTATGGCTGGAGGGAAGGAGTGAGGGGGAAAGAAGAAGAAGTTTCAGGCAGGGAGGTGACGGGACAGACTGTGCTGGCCTGGTGAGCTTTGAGGATGACTTGGGCTTTTGCTCTGAAGTGGAAACCATAAACAGAGGAGTGACATGTCCTGACTCAGATGTTCATAGACACCCTTTGGTCACTATAGGGAAACAGAGTATAGAGGTCAAGAGCAGAAGCTGGGAGACCAGGAAGGAAGTGACTTTTCTGATCCAGGTAATCGATGCCAGGAGTAGTGAGTGACCGTGGAGGGGAGTAGTGGGTGGATTCTGGGTGTATTTTGAAGGTGGGGCAGATGGATTGGAAGTAGAAAGTGAGGGAAAGAAGCAAGTCAAAGCTTGTGGCCTGAGTACCTGGAAATATGAAGCCCAAGAGTGGTTTTGGAGGTTAGATCCACGAGTTGTGTTTGGTTTGATAGATATTGAAGTGGAGGTGTGAAGTAATGATTGGGGAAAGGACCCAGCTAGCTGAGAAATGGTTCATGCAAACACTGACAGTTTTATTTACTCTATATAATCACTCAGTCACATGGATACTTTCTCCCTAGGTTACAGAAGGGGAAACTGAATCTCTGTCACTCACCCAAGTGGTTAAAAAACAGTCAGATTCTGAACCAAGCCTGTGTGACCCAGGGACTTGGTCACCTGGAGCCACCGCTTGGCTGTGCAGGTTATGGGGTTGGTGGCTGTCTGGCTCCCAGCTTCACTCTTGCTCATTGATTCATCCTCAAACACCTATGGATGGAAGGGGTGAATACCAGGCTCCAGCCAGAGCTGGCATTAGGATGACAGGAATGAGGCATTTCCTGGGCCACAAAATTTAAGAGGACATAAAAAACCTCAGTGATCAAGAGAAAGAATATTGCAACGCAATAGTTAAGAAACCCAAACTTCATGCCAAAAATCCACGATGACCAAAATAACAAACTTTTTAAATAGAGACAGGATCAGTAAGAGTGTCGTGCGGAGCCACATCGGAGCCTGAGGGGAAAGGGAAAGCCAGGAATATTGACACTGTCTTTTTAGTGAGGATTTCAACGTTTTTGTTCATTGTAATTTTCTTACGTAAATTTTTATTTTTAAAAATATTACATTAAAATATGATTTATATTAACAGCTGAGTTTTGGGCCTCATGCTGGTCCTGAACCTGGTTCCAGGCTGTGTTCTGGAAGCTGAGGGTACGATGATGGCACAAAGTCACTGTCCTCCTGAGGCTCACACTTTCTTGGGGAAGCTGATGATTCATGAGTAGCATGAACATCTTAGAGCAGGATATATGCTGTGAAGGGAAAAAAACATGCAAGTCATGAGGTGGGATATGGATGAATATGATTTAGGCTAAGGTGACTAGGTGGGTCCTCTCTGAGGAGGAGGCATTTGAGGCATTTGAGCTGAGAAAACCGAGAAGAAGATCAGCATGTGTGAACCAAGAAGAAGGAACAGCAAATGCAAAGGCCCTGAGGCTGAAACAGGCTGGAAGGACTATTTGACTAGCACAAGGACCAGCACGCAGGACCACCAGGCACAGCCTCAGAGGTCATGGGGGAGGGTCTGGATTAGCTTCTCAGTGATAGGGGTGGGGAGCTGATGGAAGGCTTTGGCAGGGAGGTGACATGATCTTATTTGCATGTTTAAAAGATTACAGGAGAGATATCTCAATAAATCAAAATAAAATTACCATAGGACCCAGCAATTCCACTCTCAGTTATAGTCCCAAAAGAACTGAAAACAGGGACTCAGATAGATACTTAGACACTAATGTTCACAGTATTGCTCACAAAATCTAGAAGATGGAAAAAACCAAAATGTCCACCAATGAATGAACAGATAAAATGTCGTATGTCCATACAGGGAATATTATTCAGCCATAAAAGTGAAGGAGGTTCTGATACACGCTACCATGTGGATGAACCTTGAAAACATGCTGATCAAAAGAAGTCAGACACAAAAGGATAGATATTGTATGATTCCATTTACGTGAAATGTCTGGAATAGCCAAATTTATAGAGAAGGAAAGCAGACTGGATGGGGAATGACTGCCCCTGGTCCCAGAGTTTCCTCTGGAGATGAAGAAACTATCTTGGAACTAGATAGAAGTGGTTGCACAACACTGTGAATGTACTAAATGCCATTGAGTTGTTCACTTTAAAAGAACTAGTGGTTAATTTTATGTTAAGTGAATTTTACCTCAATTGAAACCAAATTATAGGGGGGATTTGAGAGGGAGTTGGGAGACTGGGGAGGTGGCCGCCACTGCCAATCCAGATGAGAGGCGATGGTGACATGGAGGAGGATGCTGAGAAGTGCTCAAACTGAAGACATATCCTAGGGGCAGAGCCAACAGGACCCCCTTAAAGCTTTGCACCCCACCCTGCCACCGGGACTGCTAAAAAAAGTCACCTCTGGACCATATTACTGAAAACTGCAAACACCCTACTCTCCTCACTCGCTGGCTCCCCTCTCCCCTTACCTGCTCCTGTAGTTTTTTTCACCTAGGAACAGATCATGTCCTTACCTATTTTCGTTTCATTTATTTGTTTGTCTCTCTCAGGAAGCATATCAACTCCTCCAGGCCAGAGATTTTTGTTTCTTGTTCGCTGCTGTATGCCCAGCACCTAGAACAGCTCCTGGCACATAGTTGGTGCTCAGGAAGAAGTAGGGGCGTGGAAGAAAGAGAAAGCCTTGGAAGTGGCCAGAGTCCAGCCTGAGCGGCCAGCAGACAGGAATGGTGGTCGGTTCCCAGTTAGGCACTAGCTAAGAAGGGTGCCCATTTGGACTGCGCTTGCCTCCCCGGCCGCTAGGAGCCGCTGCCCCGCTGCTCTTTGGCCGCCAGGTGAGGAGGCCCCACCCCTTCCCCCCAGGTATGAGGGATGCGCGTCCGAGGGGCCAGGAGAAGGTGGTGACGAGAGTAGAGCTGAGGAGGTGCTGTGGGGTGAGGCAACGAAGTGGGGGTGAAGGGAGAAACCTGAGCATGCTGAGGTGGGGGTTGCCTAGAAGGAGAAAAAAGCTCCAGGGAGGTTGGAAGTGTGAGAAAGTGAGGAGGAAAAGGAGCCTGCCGAGTGCTTAGAAGAGAGGAGAGGTGAGAAGGGTACAGTTGAGGGGTCTGGAGGAGAGAGAAGTTGGGAGGAAAACACCAGGAGGTTCTGAGGCTGTCGCAAAGTTGGGGGAAGGAAGACAGGTGAGCAGGTGAGGAGCCTGGGAGAGTCTTGGAGGGACTGGGAAACATTTGGACAATGCATGGGGATAGCTGGGATGTTTCGGGGGGTGGGGGGGTCTGGCCTGTGGGAAATTAAGGACCCTAGGAAAGGGGCCCTGCACTTTGTCAGCCTTGGCTGGTATGGACTTGGTGGTAAGGATTGTGGGGGAGGGGTGGGATACACAGACTTCTCAGGCCCTGCCCCCTTGGGCCCGCAATGGCAAAGAGCTTCTGAGGAGTGAGGCGTGCCTACCACACTCATCCTAGGAGCCTAGCTTGCTTCTGCAGAAAGTAAGTGATTCATTCAACCACGCATGAGGATTGTCCCTCTCATTCATGCCCCGCACCACATGGCCAGCATTAAGCTGGGTGATGAGCAAACAGCAGTGAGTAAGACAGAGTGGTCAAGTACTCATCAACACAGTGTGAAGGGTGGCAGATAGGGACTGTGGGGGAGTATGACTCAGAGGCCGTCCCTGGCCAGGGGGCTCAGGGAAGCCAGCCTTAGGGAAGTGACCTGTAAGCAGAAAGCAGAACCTGCCACTGAAGATAGGAGGCCCTGATGGTCTGGGCAAAGAAGAGATTCTGTAGATGTTGCCATGAAAAAATGCCAGCAGGGCCAAGATGCTGCAGGGTGATAGGGAGTGGTGGAGCCTGAGGCAACCTGAAATTCCTGCCAGGTCTAAAGGGGCTGCAGGCGCTGTGAGATGGAGTAAAATTGAGAAAGGAAGTGACAGGCCCATGGAGGTCAAGGCCATGGCCACAAGAAGGTAGAAAGTGATTTCTGACCTCGCATGGGCCCATAATAGGGGCTACAAAGCCAAATGCCAACTGGGGCACAAAAATGCAGAACTGGGGCAGGTGTGAGGCAGTGAGGACGGAGGGTGGCAGTTGTAGGGAGCTGGAGACCCTTTTAAGCCGTCAGCCGCTTGCTACTCCCCGGCTTCAGCTGAGCCAGCACGTAGGAGGCCAGGCTCAGAGAAGCCAGAAGTCAAGATTTTTGTGCAAAATTCCCTGAGCTTTAACTATCACACACTGATCTACTAACGTTCCATTGACCTCTCAATTCCATTCCTGCTTATTCCCAACAGGAACAGGCACTTATGTCCACCCCAAGACACGCACTGATTTTCATAGCAACTTTGTTCATCATCCATCGCCAGATGCTAGACACCACCCCAGGGGCTGTGAGACTGGCAAATGGAAAATAAATCAGGGTATAGTCATACAATGAAATAAGGTGCAGCAATGAAAAAGAACAAACAATGAACTCATGCAGTGTAGACGAATCTCAAGACAATGTGGAGCAAAAGTGCAAGACACAGGTCCTATGTCACACTCCTGTGACATTCAAGGACAGACAGGAATAATCTGTGTAGATGGGAGCCCAAGGTTCCCTAATGGTGGCACCTTTGACACTTGGGGCTGGATGATTCTCTGTTGTGGGCAGGCGTCCTGTGCTTTGGAGGGCAATGAGTAGCCTGCCTGGTTTCTCCCCACTGGAAGCCAGTTAGCATCTCCCCGGGTGTGACAAATGTCTTGTGGGGGGAGCACAGTCACCATCTGGAAAAGTGACACTCAAGGGCAGGTCACTCACTGGAAAGTAGACTAAGGAGCTTCTAAGGGACTAGAATATTCTCTCTCTTAAGCTCGATGGTGGTGACAAGGGTGGAACAACATTTTTAAATTCACAGAGCTGTATTCCTAAGTGGTATGTACTTCACAATAAAAGAGTTAAGCCTACAACATGGATGACCCTCGAAAACGTTACGCTGAGTGAAAGAAACCAGACACAAAAGGCCACAGATTGTATGACTCCATTTCTATGAAATGTCTAGAACAGGCAACTCCATAGAGACAGAAAGCAGATCAGTGGTTGCCAGGAGCTGGGGGGAGGGGGGTTGATGGAGAGTGACTGCTTGTGGGGACAGAGTTTCCTTTGGGGTAATGAAAATGTTCTGGAATTAGATACTGGTGATAGTTGTGCAACCCTTGAATATGCAAAAACACACCAAATTGTATATTTTTAAATGGTTGATCGTATGTTAGGTAAACGGTACATAAAAAAGGAATTATTTAAAAAACAAAAAAGTTAACCCATACTGGTCGAACAAGGCATGTCCTGGGCCAGCTTGGCTGTTTTACAAGGGAGAGGAGGCAATGAGAAAGGCAGGCATCACCTTCCAGAGGGGGCAGGAGCAGTGGGCTTTCTAGGTGAAGGGAGGGCTGAAGCAACGTGGAGTGGAGAAAGCATGTCTGTGCTCAGGGGAGCGCTCCCTCTTAACCCAACCTGTCAGCCCTGGAAAGAAATCGGCTGGCAGGTCAGAGGCCAGCCTTCGAACTGTGGAGGGGACTGCAGATTTCTGACTGGCGGAAGAGAAATGACAACCTCTCAGCCCAGCACGCCACAGAGGGATGATAAAGTGGTGCTTGCCGGGGTGTTGGGGTGTCCTCTACGAGTTTGGAGGGAAGTGGGGGTCTCGCCCCAGTTCCTCCGCAGCCCACAGGGGAGCAGGCTTCCTGAGGCTTGGCCTGCATTAGAAACAGAGGGCCATGGGGCCTATTCCTCCACTCCTGTCAAAGAGACTGCCCTCTACCTCCCCCACAGAGTGGGCCAGGAGCAGGGGCGGGTGCCCTGGGTCTGGTTGCCACTGGCTTCAAAAATGGAATGAGTGAAGAGAGAGAGAAAGAAAGCGAAGAGAAAGAAAGGAAGCCGTGGGGCCTGTAGTGGGCTGGAACCTGTGCATGTGACCTTATTTGGAAAAAGCATCTTAGCAGAAATAATTAAGTTAAGGATCTTGCCATGAGATCATTCTGGATTAGGGTGGGCCCTAAATCCAATGACAAGTGTCATGAAAAGATGAGAGAAGGGGAGAAGACCGAGGGGAGGGCCATGTGAAGATGGAGGCAGAGACTGGAGTGATGCAGCCAAAAGCCAAGAACCCCCAGAAGCTGGGGAGGTAGGAAGAATCCCTCTAGAGCCTTCAGAGGAAGCACAGCCCTGCCGACACCTCGATACCAACTTCTGGCCTCCAGCACGTGAAAGAATAAATTACTTTTGTTAAGCAGCCCTATCTGTGGTCCTTTGTTCCAGCAGCCTAGGAAACTAATACAGGCCCTGATATTCAATTCCACACACATATATGGAGCCCCTTCTGGTGTTGGGGTACAACAGGGAAGCAAACACGTGCATGGATCATTTCAGTATGTGGGATCATCATTCGTGGAGGAGAGCCCCAGGGATGGGGATACACAACAGGGTGGAAGGCTGGCTGGGAACTCTCCACGGCAGAGGTGATGACAACTGGGCCCTGAGCATGCCACAGCCTACAGGGGACAGCAGGTAATATAAACACACCAAACAGCCAAGTCAAAAAGACTTGGTATAGGTGACCTTCAGCTTCAGTGTCAGGGAGATGATAAGGAGTGGTGGGGACTATGGCAAAAGACAATACCTGTTAATATTTATCAGCACTTGCTAAGCCCTTTCCTTGTTCAGTATTAACTCATTTCATCCTCACCTCAACTCTAGAGACAGGTGCCACTATTATCCCTTTTCCAGGTGGCTTCACTGAGGCGTAGAGGCTGTCAGTCAGGGCTCCAGCAGGAAACAGGACAATTTGTACAATTTGAGCAGTTCAATGAAAGGACACATTTACAAAGTGTGGTAAGATGTAAGAAACCACAAGGAATAATGTCACGCCTTGGGCCAGTGAAAATAGGGAGCCATTAGCATCCTTAGATCTGAGAGACAAGAGGAGAGAGCAGTTGTCAGAACCCAGACACATCACTGGCGGAGTGGATGGCGAGGTCCTTTGACCTCTCATGGGGACCCACAGAGGCCACAAGGTAGAGAGGCTAAGCTGAGGAAAAAATACAGTCATGCCTCGATATCTGTGGGGGCTCGGTTCCAGGACCCCCAAGGGTACCCAAATCTGAAGATGCTCAAGTCCCTTATATAAAATGGCACAGCATTTGCATATAACCCACGCACATGCTCCCAGCTACTTTAATCAGCCCCAGATTACTTATAATACCTTATACAACGTAAATGCTATGTAAATAGTTGTTACACTGCATTTTTAAGGAAATAATGACAAGAAAAAAGTCTGCACATGTTCAGGTGCAGACCATGGGTCTAGTTACATAGTACATGTCAGCAACAGCGTAACATTTTTTTAGAATAGTTTTGATCCACGATTGGTTGGATTCGCCGATGCAGAACCCTGACCATACAAAGGGCTGGCTGACTATGCTCACCCCTTCCCCCGGTCTTCCACAGTGGTCCTCATTTGCATTGGTGGGGTCCACACAGCCAAGCCACCCGGAACACCAGACTATGTGGAGAAGGAAGGAGAATCCCCACAGTTGGGCAAGTGGAATATTATAGAACAGGAACACTGAGTTATTCTAACCTGGGAAGTCTGAGCCCAGAATCCCCTTAACCACTGGCCCAGTACAAACTGGCAAACCTGTACCCTCACCTGGAGGGGGCAGCCCTCACTGAGTGACAGCCAGGCTGGGAGAGCAGCCTCAGTTTCCCTGAGACAGCATCTTTTGATGGAAAACAAGAAATCCAGATTTTTATGCACCTGTTACTTGATATTAAAAGCTGGCCACTCGTTACAATTTTTAAAAACCATGTCTAGGCCAAACAAATCACATTCTTGGGCTGGACTAGGCTCTGGGTGTCAAGACCCTCAAGTTGGAGGTGGACACTGAGGGGCCAGGGCATCCAGGTTTGGGAACAGGGGTATTTGGAGAAGGAGCTGTGCAAAGCATCATGGGTGAGATGGGCACCGCGAATGAGTCAGTGGGTCTGACCAAGAGGTGCCTGGGGCCAGGGCAGGTGTGGGGTGTTGGAGGGATGAAACTGAATGTGTGTAGATTGGGGAGGGCCTTCGGTGCCACACTAACCGCTTTCAGCTTTGAAGGAGGGATGCCAAGGATTGGGCTTTCATTGGGTATGGAAGGACCATGGAGTTATAAATGAAACAGCCCCTGTTCTCCAGTGCGCTCACAGCCTGGTGTGGTGGGCGATGCTTAAATAGTAAAGTCAGGGTTGGATGCTTGGGGCAGTGGTGCTGAGCCCACGTGTTTGTGGATATTTGAGCAACTGCTGTGTTCTCCATGCTGCAGACACTGAGACCAGGATACAGTCCTGACTTATAGGAACGGGGAAAAGGATGAGTGAGGAAATAAAGGGAGAGGAAAATCCAGGTGGTGATTATATTCAAAAAATGTAAAAATTAAAACTAGGTGAATGAGAAAAGGGGCTCAAATCAGGTGGCCTACCAGCCCAAGAGACAGAGCAGGTGGGTAGTAAGACAGAGGGTCTCGGGTGGGTCCCAGGCAGCTACTCCTCCCCTGGGACCCAGCATCCTGGCCTGGCCTCCTAATCAGACTCGCCCCCTTCACACCACCGAGAACAAACCCACGGCTGACATGGATTCCTGACTCGGAGCCCGAGCAGGGGAGAGAGGAGAGAGAAAGCACCCATCTGTCCTCCCTCTGACGGATCATTGCGATTCTTCCCCCAGTGCTTAAACCCCACACCTCTCCACCCATTTCCTCTGGTGACACAATATAAATCGCTGCAAATGGGTTTTCCCCGGCAAGTCACCGTATTGGTTTAATAACGGTTTATTTTCTGCCCAGGGGGAAAAATATTCTGTCAAGAAATTAAGGACAGGGGGCTCACGCTGTGCATGTGAGCTTGTGTGTGTGTGTGTGTGTGTGTGCACGAGCGTTCATGTTTCCTTCTACCTCAGAAAAGATTCCAGAACATGCTTCTGAGACACTAAGTAAACTGTCTGGTTGGCTGATGCTGGTCAGAGGCCCAGCACATCCCCCTCACCCATACAAAGAAATTTGTTCAGATACCTCCTGGGCACATTTATTGAGTACCTACTATATGCCACACATGAGCTAGGTGCAAGGGGACATAGTGGCTTCCCAGGCCCTGTTCACCCCAGGCCCACATTCTAGAAGGGGAAAAGTGACATTACAAAATAATTGTGTAAAACTATGTAATTACAGTTATGGCAACTGTTCAGAAGAGAGTGTGGGGAGCAGATAATGAGATCCCAGCACCACGGAGCCCCCCTCCCTGGAAGAGACCCTCAAGCTGAAACTCAAAGCATAGTTACAGCTGTAGGCAGGAACTTCCTGGGTAAACATGTGAAGGCTTGAAAGAATTTGGTGCAGGCTCAGACCTAAGAGAAAAGTCATAGCTCCAGTGTAAGCGAGGGCTAATTAAGGTGCTGAAGAATAGCGTGGATCTTCCTCCTGGGTCAGCAGCCAGACACTGCAGGCTTTCATCTCTTTCTGGGCAGGAAGGATTCCTCCTGTGTTGAGATATGGTCATGACTGTCCTGTGCATAGTCAGCCCTTTAGTCTCAAGGCCAGTGACAGATCTTGTTTTCCTGATTCAGAAACAACAGCTCTGGAAGGTCATGTGACTTGTCAAGTTCACCCCATCCCTCCCCAGCCCTAATCTTGTTTGTTTCTTCCTTGTAGGGAGCTGAATGGTGGACGCCGCTACAGAGAGAAAAAGATATGTCCACATCCTAACTACTGGAACATGTAAACAAAACCTATTTTTAAAAAAAAGATCATTGCATGTGTCAGTAAATTAAAAATCTTGAGATGAGATCATCTTGGATTAGGATGAACTCTACGTCCATTGGCAAGCATCCTTAGAAGAGATGAGCAAGACAGACACACAGACATGGGCGAGGCCAGGAGCAGGGCCATATGCCACCTGAAGATGAAGGTCGAGTATGGAGTGCTGCAGTTACAAGCCAAGAACCACCAGAAGCTGGAAGAGGCAGGAAGGATCCTAGTGTCCAGCAGGCCACTTTGATTTTGGCCCAACGGTACTGATTTAGGACTTCTGGCCTCCAGAACTGTGAGAAGAATGCACTTTTGTGTGGCTGTTGTTTTGTTTTGCTTCTATTTTATTTTCTGTTCTTTTAAAACCACTCAGTTCGGGCTGTTTCAGCAGCCTCCCCCAACCCCCGCCGCCTCCCCAAATAAATACATTGTCTTTCCCAGAAAATAGTCCTAAGAGTTGTTGCTCCTCCCTTCCCCACACCCTCGCGGCACAGGGAGAGGGCTCCAACCTGCCAAATCCAACAGTCCTTCCACAGCCTCCAAGACTCCATGCTCTTCGTGTTCTCCCACCTCCCCAGCTGCCCTTCCTGGCTTCTTTTGTTGATTCCTCCTCATCTCCCAACCTTGACATTGAAGGGAGAGGCATGAGCTTGCTCCCTTCTCTCTTGCATCTACACTGCCCTCCCTGGTCATCTCAACCAGTCCTGAGGATTTAAGTGCCACTCACACCTGCCAATGACATCTCCAGCACAAGCCTCTCCACTGACCTTCAGCTTCCCTCCAGGTGTCTTCTCTTGGGAACTTGGTGGCCACATATCATCTCTGAAACAAAACTCTTAACCCTGCCACACGCCCTGGATCTGCACCATCCCTTTCTTCCCTATCCTAATCAGTGGCACCAGCGCTGCTGTACACTGGTATAATGGGTAGGATGATGCTTCCCCCACAATTAATGTTGGCCTGGAACTTCAGAATGTGACCTTACTTGAAAATAGGGTCTTTGCTGGTTTCATTAACTAAGGATCTTGAGAGGATATCATCCTTTGACATGCGGAAAAGAAAATAGAGGCAGAGATAGCAGCAATGGGGCCACAAGCCAAGGAACACCAAAGATTGCCTCAAGGAAGGATTCTCCCCTAAGGCCCTCATAGGGAGTGTGGCCCCCATGACACCTTGCTTTTGGACTTCTGGCCTCAGGACTGTGAGACAATATATTCTTGTTATTTTAAGCCATCCTCTTTGCGGTTATTTCATTACAGCAGTCCTAGGGTACCAATGCAGAAGACACCCTGCTTTGAATACCTGTTTTGGTTTACCCAGGAGAACACAGGAAGCACCTGCAAGGGAACAGGGAGATGAGCCCAGGAAGGGCAGCCCCCAGTGAAGGGTGTGTTCATGAGCAGCTTATCTCGGAACATCGAGGGTTTAATCCCCATGGAGACCTCTGCAACATGCACCTCAGAGTCATCTCAGTTGAGGGATAAGGGAGCTGGTGTATTTATCCACCAACTCCCAGCCTCCATTGGTTGAGGTCTGCTGGCAGGGGAATGAATTCTCCAGAATACCTGACTGCCCCCCATCCCCCGCAGGCCTGAGCTGCCTCTGTAACCCAGAGAGAGCCTCTAGGCAAAGACTGGCAGGGACTGGCAGTACGAAGCCATCGTGTTGACGTGCGTGGTGAGGTCGCAGCCTCTAAGTGGTCCCCGGCGACCCCTACTCTTGTGTGATCCCTTCCCCTTGGGTGTTGCTGGGACTCCTCAACTCTCTTCTAACCAACAGAAGTGGCAAAGGTGATGGGAGGTCACTTCTGAGATTAGGTTACAAAAGACCGGCTTCCCTCTCAGGTGCCCTCTTGCTCCGTCTCTTACTCACTCTGAGGGAAGCCAGCCACCACGTTGTGAGCTGCCCTCAGGAGAGTCCCACACGGCAAAGAATGAAGAAGGCCTCTCAGCAACAGCCAGCAAGGGACTGAATCCTGCCAACTACTAGTGGGCTTGGAAGCTAGTCCTCCCTAGGTCAGCCCCCAGGAGACCCTGGCCCTAGCCACCATCTTGGTTGCCGCCTGTGACAGACTTTAAGCCAGACGCACCCAGCTAAGGCTACACCTGGGTTTCTGACCCACAGAAAGCTATAGAATAATAAATGTGTGTTGTTTTAAGCCACTGGGTTTGGGGATAATTTGTCACATGGCAAATTATACCTAGAAATCTGAGTGCCATGGGCACGCAAGACAGAAGGCACATGAACCAGTGACTGGTAAGCCATTTACTCAATCACACGAGACTCCCCATCTTTCTCTCACCCCTCATAGCCAGTCCATGAACAAAGCTATCAGCTCCAACTCCAAATCCATCCTAAATCCACATACCTTTCCCCACCTGCACTGTCACCAGCCCAGGTCAAGCTAGCCTTGTCTCTCCTTTCATTAGAGCAAGGATCTCTCCTCCCCACCAATCTCCATTGGGTGGTTCTCCACAGCCAGAGAGGGCTTTCAAATCATAAAGCAGATCCTGACACATAGTCGATGCTCAATAATAATACGGTGAATTTGGGTGTCAAGTCAGGCTAGACGGGTCTCTCATAACATTTAGGCCCCTTTCCATTCCAGCACCCGCATAAGGAAAGGAATGATATAAAAGGAGACTGGCTGGGCCCCTGGAGGCAGCTCCCTGGCCTCATGTCTTTCTCCATGGCACACACTCCGCCAGTGCTGCCCACCCACGCATGGACCCAACACTCACTTAACACTTATTGTATGCCCCCGACTTCTGACAGTACTTGACAGGCATCATCTCACTTAATCCTCAAAATGAGCCAGAGCTATTCTGAGAAAAAGTTGGAGGCATCACATTTTCTGGTTTCAAACTATATTACAAAGCTATAGTAACCAAAACAGTATGGTATTAGCATTAAAAACACACATTTAGACCAATGGAACAGAAGTGAGAGCCCGGAAATAAACTCAGGCATATCGGTTAACTAATATTTGACAAAGGAGCCAAAAAGACTCAATAAAGAAAAGACAGTCTCATCAATAAATAGTGCTGGGAAAATTGTATATTCATATGCAAAATGAAACTATTGTCTTATACCGCTCACAAAAATCAACTCGATTGGATTAAAGACTTAATCATTGAAATGGCCTTACCAGGTAGGACTGCCATTGTCCGCACTTTACAGGCAGGGAAACTGAGGCATAAAGCAACAAAGCCACTTGTCTAAGGGCGCCTCAGCCAGTCCTAGGTGGGCTGGGATCTGAACCCAGGCAGTTTCAACACCAGCACTGGGCCTGCCATTGAAATTCGGCTCATGTGTTCTATGTGTGACTTCTCTCATTTTCAATCAGCTGGGCATTTCAGAGACCTCAGTGGGTTCTCCCTTGGCTTTGTCCAGAAGGTGGTTCAGTTTGGCACCGATAAAAGGGCCATTCCCCGCCACCTGGGAGGTTCTATCCTAGCTGGGGAGACAGGGACATCAGTAATCCAAAATCCACAGTAATGACTGCATCCCCCTAAATCTATGCTGAGAGCACCTGGGATGCGTTAATCCTGCCTTGGGAGACTCCCGAAGCCTGGAAGGCATCCCCGCACCTGTAGTACTGCTGGGCTCAAGGACAGAGGGCCCTCCTTGTCCCTGGGCCTGCATGGAGTGCTAAATCTAAGAAGGCCCAGAGTCATGAAGCCAAAAGCCCTCAATGAGTCATTTGCTTTGTGTCTACCTGCCTCTCATTCCTCCTGTATGAGCATCCTGTGGCTGCTGGAACAAATTACCACACTGGGGGGCTTAAAACAACAAAAATGTATTCTCTCACATTCTGGAGTCCAGGAGTCTGAAATCAAGGGGTTGGCTGGGCTCCCTCGGAAGGCTCTAGGGGCAGGTGCTTCCTGCCCCTTGCAGCTTCTGGGGGTTGCCGGTATCCTTGGTGTCCCTTGACTTGTAGACACATCACCCTAATTTCTGTTACCACGTGGCCTTCTCCCCTCACATATCTGTGTCTGTGTCTCTTTTCTTGGAATAAATGTATAATCCAGTCATATTGAATTACAGTACCAGCCTACTCCAGAACAACCTTAACTAAATACATGTATAATGACCCTTCTTTTAAATAAGGTCACATTCTGGCATATTGGGGGTTAGGATTTCAACATCTTTTTTTTTTTCGAAGGGACACAAGTCACCCTGTAATACTCTTCCTTCCCGACAGTCTCTTGTCACTTCTTCCTGGGCTGTCCAGGGGCCCTGTCAAATGTACTTACGCTCCCATTTTTTTTTTTTTAATGTAGCAGTGTCGGGCCCCAATTATATTGTTAACTAAAAAAATAATAATAATAAAAGAAAAAATTAAATCTATAAGCAGCTACCATGCCCTGAGCATTTTTAGAGATCCAGGGAAATTTAATATCACTATTTGAAACTGCATTAGGCTGCAGGAATCAGAATACCTGAGCTGAGGTGGCTTAAACAGATAGGTTGCTTTTTCCTCATCAAATAGTGTGGTGTTTAGCACCTGAGGCTGCTAGAAGTCAGTAGCTTGATGGCATCAGGGCCAGCACCACCCAGCTTCCCCTGGTCACCTAGATATCCCTCTAGGTCACTTATCTGATCCTCACCAAGTGCGTTGCTCTTTTTACCTCCATTTTATAAATGAAGCAACTGAGGCGCAGATAATATGCTTGCCCTTTCCTGTCCCCCCGCCCCCAGCTGACTTTTGCTTGAGTCTCGTTGTCCAGAAGTGTGTTACGCAGCCACCTCTAAAAGTGAGGCAGTGGCATTTTTCTTGTGGAATCCTCGGCATCTGTGAGGGACATACTATCATCATCTCATTTTACAGATGAGAAAACCAGGGCTCAGACAGGCCTAGTAGAATCTTATTTATTCATTCATTATATCAAATATTTATTGAGTGTCTACAATGTGCCAAGTTGTTTGAGCATGGAGGATACAGCAGTGAATAAAATGAATGCTGCCCCTGAAGTATTAGCCCTCAGGAGTATGTACATTCTAGCTAGAGGGGAGGGAGGAAAGAGGGTATCTGAAATATTACAAATAAATATTAATTCTTGGAATAACACCTAGTGTGGGCCAGGCACTGTTCTGAGGGCTTTCCAGTCACTAAGTCACTTATCATCCCAACAGCCGTGTGAGGTAGGTTATTACTACTTCCATTTTATAAATGAGGGAACTGAGGGTCAGAGAGGTTGAGTCACATGCCCAAGGTCACACAGCCATTAGCTGTCAAGTCCAGATTCCAACCCAGGCCGTCAGGTTCCAGAGTTGGAGCTCAGGTAAGTAACACAACATCAAGTAGCAATGAAACAGGTGATGGTAAACAATGTGGTGATGGTTGAGTGGCCAGGGACATCCCGTCTGAGGTGATACATGATCAGAGAGGGAGGAGGGAGCTGTGGGGATATATATCTAGAAGGAACAGTCAGTGGGAGGTTGGAGGTGAGAACATTCCAGGTGTGTCTAGGGCTCAGTGAGAGGTTGGTGTGGCTGGAGCAAAGGACTAAAACTGTTGTCCCCACTTTGCATGTAAGACCTCCTTTTGGCCTCATTAAAGTCTCATGACATAGGTTCTTATAATTATCCTCACTCAACATATGAGGACACTGAGGCTCTGAGAGGTTAGTTAACTGAGCTACCCTAGAAGCACAGCCAGAAAGATGTGGGGCCCAGATGTGAACCCTGGCAGCCTGACTCCTTTGCTAAACCCCAAGGGAAACAGTAGAGAGCAAATGCCAGCAAGCTGGGAGGGCTGCCTGGAGGAGGCAGATGTCACCAGGACCCAGAGAAATTGGAAGAGCTAGAGATGGGAAGGGCAGGTGCTGTATGAAGACCTTCACTGAGCAGGGCACATGAATAAATTCCTGGGGATAGGTCTTCCAGGACAGATTTCTAGGCACGGTGCTGCCTCTCCAGCCTCGGCTTCCCCCAGGCCAGCTCTGCCTAAAGAGAAGGCAGCAACAGGAGCTTCATTAAGGCCTCGGAGGCCCCAGCAACCCCGGGGGGATGAAAAGGGCTGGATAAGGGAGCCATCCTAATTTTGGCACACCTGGCAGGAGGCAGAGGGCCACTGAAAGGGAAGCAGCAGGGGCAGGCTGGGCAGGCCCCTTCATTGTTCCAGCTGGATCCTCCGATGTGAGCGCTTCAAATGCAAAACCAGAGTAAAGGGGGGTGGGGGCCTGGTGGCCTCTGCTCCTCCTTTCATAGACCAAAGGACCCTGGCGGCTTAGCTCTTTTTCCTAATTTAAAGATATTTTCAGGCGTTTGGGAGCTCCCCTACGGTGAAGCAGGAAGGTTGGGATGGGGAGAGCTTGAAACTCTCATCGTGGTTGCTGAGGGAGGATGAGGGGGTAGGCAGAGGAAAGGGCCCAAATGTGATCTGGGGCCAAGAGTGGGACACCTGGGGGCGGGGAGATTAGGAGACCCAAAGGTCTTGGCTCTCCTCTGCGTCACCTTTCCCCAGCTGGAACCCTGGCATGCCCCTCTAGGAGGTAGGACCGGAGCAGATGAACTGAAACTTCATCCCCGCTGAGGAAGGGGGCTCTCCAGGGTCAAACCTGGAGGCCAGGTGTTGAGAGACAGCAAGGGGCAGGGCAGCTGGGCCCCGGGTGGAGTGGGGGAATGAGCGGAAGGGGGAGAGCGGGGCGGTGGGGGGAGCGGGGAGAGGGCGTTGTCAGAGGCCTAAGAAGCAAAAGAGAGGGAGGAGACTATTCTTTTTCCTAAAAGACTGATGGGTGAAGTCTGGCACCCCTGGTGCGCCAGGGCGAGAAGGAAGGCGGAGAGCCAGGCCCAAGGGGTACAGCCCCCTTCATGTGCGGTAGCTCATCTCCACCGCGGAGGATTCCAGAAGAGATCCTGTCCGGGAGCACCATGGAAGGGGGTGGAGCCTACGGACAGCTAGGGGGTGCGTTTCGCTTCCTTCTCGTCCAGGCTGCTCTCACAGCCTTTTTCTCCCCGTTTTCCTTCTCCCCTCCTCTTTCCTGGCCCCCTGCCCTCTCCCATCCTCACCTCTCTCCTCCCCTCTGCCCTCCCTCCTGCTCTCCTGCCTCTCTTGGTGCCACCTCCTCCGTCTGCCTTTCTTGTCCCTCCTCCCGGCTCCCACCCATCCCCTCTCCCCCGGCCCCCTCCTATGGCTCCCGCCTCCCAGGCGTCCTCCCAGCCCCCTCCTCCCTCTCCTCTCCTCCTTCCTTCCCTTTCTCCTTTTCTCTCGCCTTTCTTCCTGCTTGCGGGCCTCTCTTCCCACCTTCCCGCGTAGGAGAGAGGGGACCCCCGCCCCCTCACCCCATGCCCGCCGCCATGTTGCCGGTGCTGGGGAGGGAGCCGCGAGCCGGCCGTGGGGACAATGCATCTTTTATGAAGCGCTCCCCCCTCCCCCCGCTTGGAAGTCGTGCATTAATGCTGCAATGATTTACCTCGCCATGGAGGGGACTCTCGCGGGCTCTCCGAGGGGCTAGAGGGTTGGGCGGGAATGGGGTGGGGAAAAGGGGCTGCCTTGGAGTGGAGGGAGTCCTGGCTTCTGGACCGAAACCCTCCCCGCTGCAACATCCCCCAGGTCCTCCGGCTTCGCAGGGGCAGTCCCGTTGATGGGCCAGGCCTAGGACTTCGGTTTTCAGAATCAGGGGGTTCTGGTGCCTGGCTTTCTAGTAACGCTTGGACAGAAAGCTCCCAGCTGAGTCCCCCACCGGCTTTGGCATTGGCCAGAGAGGGCGCCGGACACCCTGGGCTGTCCCGGGGTGGGCTCTCTGTGGCCACGCACTCTAGGTAGTTGTGCCTCCCCTCTTCCATCCTTCTCAGATCCTGCCTCTCGCTTCTCCTCCCCGCCCCCTTACAACCCCTTACAAGCGTGCTAATGGCACGGTGGCAGGAGGCTCCGAGGCTGTTTCCGGGCAAAGTCGGGTTTGCAGCCAGGGGAGGTGTTGGAGCGATTGGGGGCGGGGCGGAGGTGGGGGCTGTTACACAAACATAAATCTGGGATAATAACGCTGGTGCTCATGGGGCTAGCAGCCTCCACCCTATATACTCAAGGACCATCCGGGGCTTCTGTCCTCTCCTGAGGGCCCATGGACCCTGTCATTTTTGTGAATAGGTGCTGGTGGGTATAGGGATCCGGGCTAGTTTGGGACATCTCTGATGCGTCTTCCCATTGGGTCTCCGTTCACTTTACAGCTTGCCACTTGTCTGCCTTGCATCCCAGGGACAAGTAGAGACCACCAGAAGGACATGGATTTTTCTGGGTCTGCAGACCCACTCCTCCCATTACTCCCCCACCACACTGGGTCCCCACATGTCTAGGTTTCCTGAAGACGCACCATCCACAACATGACATTGTTCGTGTATTTGAAAGAAGGTCAAAATTGGGTTTTCTGGCCTTTCCCATATTTTCTAGCTATGTGACCTTGGGCAAGTCACTTAGCTTCTCTGAGATTGAGTTCCCTGTACTGGAGTTCTTCAAATAGCACCTGAATTCTCTCACGTCTCAATTCTGAGGCCCTGCCCTGGTCCTGCCTTATCATGTATTACGGCGTTTATGTCCTGTTCAGGATGCTGTAACATCCCCATGACTCTTAGATTCTATCTCATCTCTCACTCAGGCTTTTCTGGATCTTTCTCCCCATTGCTTACTCTTAGCTGCACCAAGCCTTTGCACTAGCTGTTCCCCACTCCTGGAACAGCCATCTCCCTAGACCTCATGTGGCTGGCTCCAGCTTCTTCATCAAGTCTGAGCGTCATGTCACCACCTCCAAGGGACCTTCCTGACTACCTTCAGTTGCTCTCCATCCACCATCTTCCCAGCCTCAGGACCTCCCACTGGAATAAATCTATTTTTAGACCTTGACTCTTGTTCCCAGTGTGGCCCAGAATATCTGGCATCTACTAGATTTTCAGATACGTATTGAATAAGTGAATTAAATACATAAGAATGATGTATTTAAAGATGTAATGATATAAAGTCCTTGGCATGTCACAGGATTTCATAAATTAGGGTACCTGCCTTCTTTATGAAGATGGAACTAGAAAAGAATAAATAATCTGTGGCTATTCACTCCTGTGGCCTCTCTCAGTACAGAACCTGGAAAGATAATTTGGAGTAGGAAATAGTCTCCCAAGAGGAAGATATTTGCAAGACAGGTATCTGGCAAATGAATTATCCAGAATATATAAAGAGCTACAAATCAACAAGAAAAAGATAACCAAATTTATAAAATGATAGAAATTAACAGAATATCAGAATGGCCAATAAACACATGAAAAGATGCTCAACATCATCAGTCAATAGAGGAACACAAATAAAGCCACAATGAGATACCACAACTTATCCATTAAAAGTTAAAATCAAAAAGACCAATGATGCCAAGTGTTTGCAAAGATGTGAGCAACTGAAACTTTACTACACTGCTGGTGAAAATGTAAAATGATATAGCCACTTTGGAAAACGAGAAGTAACTGCTAAAACTACACATATGCTTGCCCTATGACTCGGCAATTCCATTTCTGAGTATTGAACCAACAGATATGTGAACTTGGGTTCCCTAAAAGAGACAAGAATGTTCATAGTAATTTTATTCACAATGATCGATCGCTGCAAACATATCCATCAACAGTAGAAGAGATGAGCAAAATATAGTACATTCTCACAATAGAATATTACATAACAAAGAAAGGAAAAAACGAATAATAGTTGCAACATTAAGGATGATTCCCACAGATTTCTGTAACATGAAAGACATCAGACACGGAAGAGGCATGTAGTGTAGATCCTTCGATATGAAGCTCAAGGACAGGCAAAACTAATCTGCGAAGACAAAGTCAGGTTGGTGGATTTTGCCTTCCAAAAAAGAGTATGAGGGAACTTTGTGGAGGGACGAACATGTTGTGGGATGATGTGTAGAAAGAGCACTGTGTTTAGAATCAGAAAGAAAAGGTCAAAGGTGGCCTCGGCTCATTCCTTTCTTGACCTGGGTGGTCGATACACAGGTAGATACACATAGAAATTCATCAGGCTGAAACTTAAGACTGCACTTTATCTTATGCAAATTATCTCATTCAAAAAAAAACCCACTAAAGAAAAATGTCCCTTGGAGCTGTGTGTGACCCTATGCTGTGAGAATCGTAACACTTCCCTCCTCAGAGGTTTCACGACAGTCTTCCAGGATGGACAAAAATAGGAAAATTTAAACAGCTGCCCCAGATTCAGGAAGGAGGTCCTGGGGTAGGAGTACTCCTCTCTCAGGTCCCTGGGATGACTTGAGCCTCCAGCCTGTGGGCGTGGGTGTGAGCTGTCCAGTCTGAGGGCAAGGGGACGTTCTTGAGGTCTCCTTGCTACTCCCGCATCCCCTTCCTGCCCAAGCTGGGGGCCCAGCCAACTCCTGTACCAGAAACTGTTAGTGAGTCTGGTTGTTATGGCAACGGGGTTCGGAGGCACCCCCCTCCCAAGCCTTTGCTCTGCCTCACTGCATAGGGAGCTTTTCCCCCTTAAATGAGAAATTGGAAAGGAGGAGGAAGAACCCACTTCCTCTGATCTCGAAGAAGATGCTTCTTCAACCAGCTTTCCTCTAAAATCTTGGTTTAGAGAGGACGGTCTGAGTGGAACCCTGACAGTCGTTAGGGATAGGGAAGGGAAGGTACCCACTTTCTAGGTTATTACCAGAAAAGACCAAGTAAACAGTCTTTCTCTAGCTCCGACTTTTCCTGTTTGTTCTTTTATTTTTCCCATGGGAGGCATGGGATGATGTGTAGAAAGAGCACACTGTATTTAGAGTCAGAAGGAAAGGAAGGTCAAGGGTCTGGCAGCTTCATGGTGTGGCTGCGACTCCTTCCTTAACCTTTCTTTTACAAAATGAAAACCAATAATGGTTCCTACTTCACAACTTATTGTGAGGAGTTAGATGGATTAACACACAAAAAACCCTTAAAACAACTTCTGGCATACAGTTGTTGCTCGATACAGCTATTGTTTTTATGTTCCTGGCCCCATGTGAATCACTTTCGTGTGTAATAATGTGTGTTACCCTCACAGAGGCTTCTCGGGATTGTCATTTATCTACCCATTTCATAGGTTAGATAACTGAGGTTCTGGTGCTCTCCTCGGTGAAAGTATTCTTCAGACCATGGAAATACCCAAAGACTACAGCTCAGCTGGCGGGTCCCCTGAGGGTAGAGAGAGGGGCTACCTGGGTCTGCCCTCTGCCTTTCTTCCTGGTTCCTATATGTGTTAAGAGCCACAGTTGCTTCAGAGTTAGTCTCCCTCAAAGTTACAATGGCTTTCTGATCCTGCTCTCCCTATTTTACTTCCACAGCAGATGCAGGAAATCCCTCCTCAGGGCAAGAAAATCCAGATACTACAGAGGAAGCCTCTTGACCCCTGTCCCAGATCCCTTGTTAGAGGACCCATTGTCATCTCTTTGGGGTGTATCCTTACAGATATTTTTTCTGAACATTTACATACACCTATTCCCGCCTGTATAGGTACAGTATTGATTTGTGTGATATCTTAGTTTGGGTTCCCTCAAAGGCAAAGACCCTGAGACAAAGATCTAGAGGTAAGTTCTTGGTTTGGGAGGTGATCCCAGGTAACAGCTGTAGGAGAACACAGAAGTGAAAAAGGAACTACAAGTTGTGATTTTCAAAGATGGTCCCTCCTCATATTTATCCCATTTGCACAGGTCTTACAATATGCCGATGCTCCTCCCACGAGAGATGGGGATCTGTGCTCCCTCCCCATAGATCTGGGTGGGGCTTCTGACTGCCCCAGCCAATGGTGCATAAAGGAAGTAATTCTGAGAGATTTCCAGAGGATGGGTCATAAAAGGTGAGATACCTTCTACCTGGTTCTCTCTCCTTCTCTCTCCTTTCTTCCCTCTTTCCTCTTCCCTTTCTCTCTCCCAGTTCTTGCACTTGAAATCCAGCCACCATATGTCAGGGTGCCCAGACCGTATAAGGGGCCACATGTGGGTGTTCCAGCCGACAGCCCCAGCGAGATCCTCCGCTGACACCCAGTCTGTGGTCAATCATGACAGCAGCCACCTGTTATGCAAGGAAAGACCGCCCCTTCATATGATTCCAGCCGCAGCCTTAAAGACCTCCAGCTGAGGTCTCAGACTCTGGGGAGCCAAGACACACTATTCCCTTGTGCCCTGACAGAATTCCTCATGTACAGAAACAGAGAGATAATATATGATCATTGTTGTAAGCCTCTGCGTTTGGGGTACTTTGTTAAGCAAGATTATATAATTAATACAACAGAGAAGGGAAGAAGCCAGGGGAGGAGGGGCATTAATGAGCAGGTGACCCCCATAGGTTCAGTCCTGCTGTGGACCCCTGGCAGACTCAGTGTAGACTGTGCATCTCAGACTTGTCCACACCAGGTGAGACAGTTGGGGAATATCCGCTAGCTCCCAGTCTTTTGGTCACTGTATTAGTTTCCTGTGATTGCTGTCAAAATTGACTGCGAACTGGAGGTATTAAAACAATAGAAGTTTCTCTCACAATCTGGAGGCCGGAAGTCTGAAACCAAGGTGTTGGCAGGGCCACGCTCCTTGCAGAGACTCTGGGGGCGAACCCATCAGGGTCTCCTCCAGCTTCCTGTGGCTCTTGGCCTTTCTTGACCTTCCTCCCTGTGTATCAAATCGTAAGGACACCAGTCACTGGGTTCAGGGCCCACCTTAAAATCCAGGATGATCTCGTTTTGATATCCCTAACTAATTACATCTGCAAAGGCCCTACTTCCAAATAATGTCACATTCACAGTTCCCGGAGGACAGGGCTTGGACATAACTTTTGGAGGGAACACAATTCAACCAACTACAATCACAATAGATTCTGGTCTTTTTTCCATTTCTCTCTCTCTCTCTCTCTCTCTCTCTCTCTCTCTTTCTCTCCCCCGCCCCCACTCCCTCCCACCCTCCCTCCTCATTTAACTTGTTCCCTGTGGCTAAACCTTAAGATTGTATCCAATATTTTGTTCTTGCCAAAGCCCTTGTCTGTACCGACTTGTGCAGTAGAACAAAGACTTCTCCAGAAGGTCTTCATTCTCACCGGTGGAAGAGATTGCTGGTTTTAAATTCTAAGGAGGGTAAGACAAGGTCATTCCCATGTGGTCTTCAAGATCCACCTTTTGCCCTCCTCCACCTGGCTTGGGGTGCTGGGACAGATTGCAGCTCCCTGGTCCTCCTGCTTGCAGTGGGTTCAGCCAACAGGAGGTGCTGGGAGGAGATGGAGGGCAGGAGGGAAGTGTGGTCTGTTCTGAACCTGTCATGTGATGGTTGTTCCCACCTGACCTGGGCCACAGCACCAGGGATGGTAGTGGTTCTCAGCCTCATAAGGCCCTGGGGCAGCATGGTAGAGCTATTCCTGAAGCTTCCTTCATTTTTATAACAGACCTCAAGTCACCTACTTAAATCGCAGAGTCTGCTTCCCATGGGAACCCTGATCAAAAAGGTTTCTTCCTCTTGAACTTTTCTTCTTACCTAAATTTAGGAAGAAGGATTAAATATTTATCTTTTTGTTTCTTATTACAGGCAGGAAACACGTTCAGTGTACACCAGGAGACAATAGCGTTTGCCCACATTTCTAGTCTTGAGGAAATCACTGTTGATCTTTGTAGATGTTTATCCTTCTCATCTTCCTCAGAGCAGAACTTTGGGTCAGACAGAGCCAGGCCTGAGTCCCAGCCTGATCGCTATATGCTGAGTGATCTTGGGCAAGTTTCTTTACCTCTTTGAGCTTGTGTTGCCTCATCTATAAATGGGGTAATCATAGTACCTGCTTTATCAGATTGCTGGGAGTACGAATGCCCAGGGGCTGAGAACTATCAGCTCTTGTTACATATCAATATCAATGTTATAGTTTTTCAAACCCCCATTCGGGCTTTCTGTAGATAACCAGATTTTGGATCCCCCTTTTTGTGGCCAAAACAAGTTCTTATCTTGTTCAATAGTCCTAGTAACTCGAAAGATTGTTCCTAGGCTACCAAGATTTTTTGAAGTCTTATGTCTATTTTTATAGTTTTCCTATTAGCCTCCTCAAAAAATTCAAGTTCATGTTTATTGGAGCGCTTACTAGGCACCAGGCATCCTGCCACACACTTAACAGACAAGATTCTGTAACCCTCACGAGAAACCATTTTAGAGAAAAGGCTATCAAAGCACAGCTAAGTAAGTGATGGAGGCAGGATTTCTTCCCATCTCTTGCCTCCAGCATAGTTGGTTTGTCCACCTTGAATAGTTCCCTGCACCCATTTAATGTAACTGATTACTATAGTAGTTATTATTGTATCTGAACTACAGGTAAATGGGCTATAAGTAAGGGCCACACCCATTGGATCGATTAAACTGCACATAAATATACTGACCACCCAGCACACGCCAGACCGTATGTTTGCTTCTCAAGAAGAAATAAATGGGATCCCCATCTTCATCTTCCTGGAGCTTCTAGACCTTCTGGGTCATGTGCTTTTGTTGATGCACAGACTTTATGATTTGTGCTTGGTTCATACAGAGTCTTCCTTTGCCCTTGGAAGCTCAGATGGTTCCACACGGTTAAAGGTGCCAGAAAAATGACCAGGGGACAATACAGTGGTTATTGGTGTTCCTTTGTCTAGGAGTTGGGGCAAGTTGGGGGTTGGGAAACTCATCCAGAAGGTTAGGGGCCCAAGTTCTGGCCCCCAAATGCCTGGCTTTGAATTCCAGAATGGTCATTTTACTGATGGTATGACCCTCATTTCCCTGTGCCTCGGTTTCTCTGTCTGCAAAGTAGAACTCCTGACAGCAACCTGTCTCCTAGAATTGTGCAAGCTCACAGAGCTATTTAAGCTTTAGAGTGTCAAGTGTACACAGCAAGCACTCAATAAATGATAATAACTATTATAATGATTCTCCTCCTGTCTCTCCTCCAGTAGCTGGATGGATAACCTGGATCCAGGACCTGCAGGGTTGGCTCAGAGGAGTAAAACAGAGCCAGGACCCCAGCCCCAGCTTCCCAGAGGCTGCTGAGTATTCAGTGGGGGTAGGGAGCCTGACCCAACTCCAGCAAGTTTGTTAATTACCTCTCGGGGTCACGTTCTTAACGAGCCCCTCAGAGGGGATCTGCGCCAGGCCCTCTGCATATTGATCTAATCTAATCTCTCAGCAGGCGGGCGGATCTCTAAATCCTTCTTAACTCTCGTTTCCTGCCCTTTCTGGGCAGGGAGGCCCCAGGCAGGGCTTAGCTCTCAGCCAATGAAGCTGGGAAACTGGAACACTTTGGTGGACTTCTCAGGCCCCCCCACCTCTGCCTCATTACAGAGGAAGGACAGTGTGGTTTATACCTAGGAGACGTCTCCTTGGGAAGGCAGCTGGCACTTCTTTCCCTCTGCCTGTTTCTCTCCCCTCCCTGAGAATCCACCACTGTGGCTATAGAACCCCCCAAAACGGCCCCTCCAGGCTAGCTATGGCCTTACCACCTCCATGGTGGAGGGGCTGGAGGATTTGGGAGCTGGCAGGTTGCACTGCTTTCCTGCTCTCCTGTCCTTAAGCCAAAGCTGCGGGAGGAGCCACCTGGCCTGGGGCCTGAGCAGGCTCTGCTGGGGTAATTAGGCTGAGTCTGCAGAGGGCACTTCGTTTTAACTGGATTTACCAGTGTTTTTCAGGCCCTTGGGTGATGTCAGTTGTTCAGGGGGCTCCCTGGGTGCCTGGCAGGTCTCGTTGGTGTGCTCAGGTTGGTGATGGGGTAACCAGGGCCTCTCCGGGTCTGCCCAGCTCCCATGGGCAGGGTCAATGGGGGAGGGGAGGGTGTAGGAGGGTGGTGGAACTTGTAGGAGCTAATAGGGGGCACAGAGGCCTCAGAGAGGCGGCTTGGTGACATTTTTGAAACCTCTGGACATAGAATAGCCTGAGTTCCACCACTTTCTGCTGAGAGACCCTGAGCAAATGACTTTGCATCTCTGAGCCTGTTTCCTTACCTGTTACTATCCCCTCCTCTGTTTGAGTCAAAAATTGAGTTTGTGAAAGGTTCTGGTTCTGAGTGAGTGCTCCTCCTGGCTAAGAGAAATGGACATTAACCAACAGATACATGAAGGACAATGAGGAGTAGAGGCAGGCTCCTGCCTTCAGAAGGTTCAAAGCTGTGAGCTGCAGCCAATGTGAGCACTTTCCCTTGTCCAGGTGGCATGGACGGCCTGGATATGGGAGGGTCTGTGGGGCGAGGGTGCCTGTTGGTCCTGGGTGTAGGGTGTAGGCAGGCTCCAGCTCACATCTCCCTCTCCAGAATGCACAATGGTGCTCTATGGCCCTGTCCAAATTCAGAATCTGGCAAGAGCATACCTTGTGCCTCAATGGTTGGACATCCCTGGCACACACCTGGTGCATACTGGGAACATACTGGAGCATACCTCCCAGGCTTCCAGCCACTGCTCTACTAGCATGAGAGAGACACCAGGCCCCTGGGTGAGATCATGTTTCTTGATGAAATGCAGAATGGGGGAAGAGGGTTCTCTATGTACCAGGCACTATCCCAAGCTTCACATGCATTAACTGAATTTTCAGATGGAGGCCATCAATGTTGCTGGCCAAGAACTGTGCCTCCTGCCCACTTTTTTGGGGAGGTCCTGTAACTAGTTCCAGCCAATGAGCGTGAGTGGAACTGACATGTGTCATCCCCACGTTAGAGCATATAACCACCTGTGAGAACTTCCAGAGGTCTTACTTGTTCCTGGCATGACAGTCAGCCATGTTCCAGAATGTTCCAGAATGTGACTCCTCCAATAGTGACTATGATGAGCAGAGCCTCCCTCAATGACCCAAAATGAAGCATGAGTGAGGAAGTAAAACCCCCTCACTGATTTTCAGCCGCCGAAATGTTGAGTTTCTTTGTTTCTGCTGCTTAGCCTAGCCTAACCATTAGAAACGACACCTCCATTTTACAGGTGACAAAAACTGAGACAGACAGCTGAAGTCACTTGCCCTCAGTCATCCAGCTGGTGAGTGATGGAGTCAGAGTTAGAATCCAGGCAGTCTGACTGCAGAGTCTGCTCTTATTTCCAAACTGTCTCTCTGGGCAAGACGGGTCATCCTGGGGGACCTGGAACTTATGAAATATCCTGAACAGCAGTGGGTTCTGGGTGGCGTCAGCTTTTCTTATCCTGTTGCCTCCTATTATTTGCTGCTTTTCCTTTCTTCCTCTCTCAGGCACTGGCTCTCCTGGAAAATTTACCTCCTTCAGCTCCCCTTGGGGAGACGGGCAGAGGCTGAATGAGAAGACAGGGAGATTTCTTCTCTCCCACCCTCACTTGAGAAGTGTTGCTCCTTCAGTTCAGCCTTGTTCCCTGTTCCTTGTTCAACCGAGGGACCAATCCCTGCGGTCCTAGCAGATCTCCCTTGCCCCCATTACACAAACCACAACACTTCCTCGCTGCTGCCTACTAGAGATCAAATGTTTGTCAAGAGAGAAAAAACCTGAGGCCAGAGAGCAGAGTCTGAGCTGAGGTTTTAGAAACGCCTTCTTACCTCTTCACCCTAGGCTGTTTCCTTTTCTCTTCCAGGGCTCCTGAGGCCCCCCTGCAGTTCCTTGGGAGCCAGAACCACAGTTCCCTGCACACGGAGGTTCCCAGGAACCACTCAGCAGCCAGGCAGGGCTCAGGACACTTTCATGCAAATCTCTTGCCCTGACCAGTTAACTTGACACTTATTCTACATTATATACCAATTGGGCCAATTTTCTGCTGTAATTAAAACCTCTACAGATGTGTTTCCCACTCATCAGTGATGAGTTTATTAATCTCCAGCTCTGAGAGAATATGGGACAGGGAGCAGAGAAGGACAGAAAGGCTCTGGGATTGGGAGAGTGGATGCCAGGAGAGGCTGGGCTTGGAACTGTCTTGTCTCCTTGTTTGGCTCTGGACAGGAGACAGGCAGCCGTACTTGGAAAAGTGTCGACATCTGTGTTTGCTGCTTCTGCAGTGGACACTCAGAGACAGTAACCCCTGCCATGCTGACCTGCTGCAACATAAATGAGTGTCTTTTGAAAGTCTCATTTTCCAGATTGCTGACAAGCAGAATGTCTCAGATCTACAAAGATAACCTTTTCTAGCTCAGCAGTCTGGGCTCGTTTGTTCTGTAGCATAACCTAGGCTGTTCTGACTATTACATTTTATATCCCCACTTATAGAAGGTGAAACTGAGGCCCAGTTTGCTTACTAATCTAAAAGAGACCAAGAGGATCTTGGTGAGGGAGCCTAGGTCCTAGAGATCATCGAGGTTGACAGGGGAGGCAGGCCAGGCTAGTTTCCAGGTCTACTCAAAGTGCGAAGTTCATGGCTGCCAGCTATGGGGCTGGAATCTCAATACCTAGTGCACCTGTGACATCTCAATCAGTTCTCTCTGTTTATCAGAAAACACCTGAAGATTGGAGCACAATCCAGCCCTAAGAAGTCACTCTTTGTATATTGTTATTTTTTTTAATCAATGGATTTTATATTTTCGAGCAGTTTCAGATTCACAGAGGAATTGTACAGAGAGTACAGACAGTTTCTATATGAGCCCCAATTTCTCCTTGTATTAACATCGTGCACTAGTGTACATTTGTTACAGAGGATGAACCGACACCGACACGGTGTCACTAACAAGTCCATGGTTGACATAGGATTGACCCAAGGTGTTGCATGGCTCATGAGTTACACGAGATTTCATGTATCCACATGAAATACCTGCAACGGTTTCCAACAGAATAGTTTCACTGACCTAACAATCCATTGCACTCCACCTATCCATCCCTCCCCAAGGAACCCTAGCAGCAGTGTCTCTATAGTTTTTGCCTGTTCCAGAATGTCATAAAGCTGAACTCATACAGTCTTTGGCTTTCACAGAGTGACTTCTTTCACTCAGCAATGTGCATTTAAGGTCCCCCATGTCTTCTGGTGGCTTGATAGCTCATTTCTTTTGATCATTACATGCTACTCCATTCTTTTAAATATCCCATTCATTGCCAGGGTTCAACTTTGCCACCTAACTCTTGTCACTTTGTAGGAAGGTACACAATCCAAGAGACACCTAAGAAGGAATAACCTCATGGAGCAAGGGAGCTGCCTTGGATATCTGGAATGGGGTTCAATCCCCACTGTGGCCCCGGATCACTTCCAATTCCTCCTGTCACCATGATGCCGACGCTTGCAAACATGGCCAGCGTGTCACCATGCCCCAAAACCTTCTGGCCACTATCTCCCTGTTCCATCTTTTTGAGTGTGCTGAATTATCTGCTAGCAACTCTGCATCTCTTTTTGCTCTCCACTATATCTCAGGGGATAAAATTTTTGAACTACAGTCTAAGATGCTGTTTTCAGCAGGGCTATAGGGTGAAGTCTACAATTGAGAGGCATTCATGTGAGACTGGTCATGTGGAAGATAAACGGAAGCCATCACTATTCCTGTCAATCATGAGCAGGACCTTGGGTACCTCTAGGCATCATCCCCCAAATTACCCACTTTCATTTTGGGAGCAGGCAGTTGAGATCCTCGGTGGTGATTGTCTGAGGCTCCTGTCTGTGCTGCCTTCTTGGTTGCTGGCATGCCTGCCTCCAGTCCTCTCCACGGGTCTGCAGGTCCTGATTCTCTGCATTCAATCCCTTCCCACTGAAATACCTAGGGTAGCTTCTGTCCTCATCCGAGCCTAACCAATGTGGTGGGATTCTGAGGAGGATGGAATATCAGGGTACTGGAAGAACCATCTCCAGCCTAGCCATGTGGACTGCTCTCATTTATCAGTTCCTGGCCCATGTCTCGGGTAGCCTGTCCTCTGCCTGTAGCAACCACCAGGCTGATGCACAGAAAGTCTTAGCATTTCTCCAACTGTAACCTTGTAGCCTCTTTTACTTAGTCATTAAATGTTGGGTTTGGGGCTCTCCATCTCTCATCAGACCATGGCCATGTGGTTAAGTCATGACTGCTGTTCTCCAAATATCTCTGGTTCTCCCCTTTCTGGGCTGAATCGCATTTCCTGGCCCCCTTATAATTAAGTGGGGCCACATGATGTGTTCTAGCCAAGGAATTTTGAATAAAACTAAAATGTGTCACTTCTAGGCTAGACCATGTCATTGCCTTTCTCTTAAAAGGACACTTGTCAATGGACTTGGAGCCCACCCAGGTAATCCACAATGACCTCACCTTGGGATCACAAAGACCATTTTTCCAATATACTCACATTCACAGGGTATGGGTATTAGGACATGGACATATCTTTTAGGGGCCACCATTCAACATAGTATTATTATTCCCATTTTATAGGTGAAGAAACAGAGGCAGAGAAAGCCCAAGCATCTTGTTGAATATCACAAGCCATGTTGCAACGACTTAAGTCTGACATTGCATGGAGAAAGCAGCCACTCAGGTGGTCTTCTCCAAAGCCTGGGTTTGTAGCCACCTTTCTCATTAGAGAAAGCAGAACAAAACCCCTGTCCTAATGGACTTTGAATTCTGGTGGAGAGGACTGTGAAAAAAAATCAGGCAGGGTAAACAACATGAGGAAGGGGCTCTCTCTTCTGTTGGAGTGGTCAGGGAAGGCTTCCAGGAGGAGGCAACACAGGAGCAAAAGCCTGAATGAAAATCAGAGCAAGACACACAGATATGTGGGTGGAAGGGCAACTCAGACAAGAAAGCAATCAAACCAGGAATGGGTCTTTCTTAGTCTCCTCTGTGTCCCCAGCACCAACAACATCAGATTCTGGCACCCAGATGGTGCTAGACAAAAGTTTGTTGACTGAATAAACAAAAACTTCAAATATCATTCCTTTAACCTTAACTCCTAGAAAACGTGAATGAGAGATACACATTCTAGAACAGTTTTATGTAATAAAACTTGCTGCGATGATGGAAATGGTTACTTTTCCAACAGAGTGGCTGACATGCAAGACCCCATGCAGTCGTCAAACTCTTGAAATGTGACTAGTGCCACTGAGGATCTGGACGTTTAATTTTTTTTTTTTAAACCTCAATGAATTTAAATGCAAATATCTGCAAAAGGCAAGTGGCTATTGGGCAAAACAACTCTAGACCAGAAGTTTTATTTGATATAAAAAAGTTTTATTTGATATACGGACACATATTTCTTTATATGTTGTCTATGGCTGCTTTCTCCATGCAATGTCAGACTTAAGTCATTGCAACAGAGAAGGTGTGGCCTGCAAAGCCAAAAATATTTACTCTCTGATCCTGTACAGAAAAAGTTGTCTCAGCCCTGTTCTAGACTCCCATTTGGTCATTTCAAAACAAAGTAGTAGACAATCTTGAACGAAGCTTCCTTCCTCTAAGCCTCAGTATTCTCATCAGTAAAATGGGTAAGTGGTTCCTACTTAGTACATGAGCTTGCTGGACAATGAAAATTGGATGCCACGGGCTAAGGGGCTGTGAAAGAGGCACAGCCCCTGCCAGTGCCCCTGGCTGGGGTCATGGCATCCAGACCCATGGCCCGGTGTCTCACACAGCTATTGTCCTTTCCTCCCATTCATTTTTTCCCTTCCTGTCTCTTCCCGCTCCCTCCCTCTCGCACCTGTCTTCCTTTCTGTTCTCATTCCTTGTTTTCTCTCAACATTCCTTCCCTGCTCTCCACCACTTTCTTGCCCCAACTTGGGGATGTGAGAAAGTTCCAGCAGCAATTGCAATCTTCTCTCCTCTCATGTGGCTCCTAGATAAGACAGTAAAAATCCGATTTTCAGCAATTTGCTTCATTTATGAGTTCTCCGGAGTCTCTCTTTCTCCCCCTGACACCAGCTTAGCAAAATTGCCTGGGCGGAGTGGATATTTTTAACCACTTAGTAGTCAGAAAACAGTCATAAAAAGTTTTGTGAGAAACTGGCCCCATCCTTGCTGCTGCTGGAGTGCTTGCAGGGTTAGTGGAGGAAGGAAGAAGCCGGGCAGGTTGAGGGGAATGAACTAGGCATGGAGGGACACAGGGAGGGAACAGAGTTACAAGAACCAGAGAGAGAGAGCCAGCTGTCAGGAGAGGGTCCAGCCCACAAAAGCTGCTTCTTGTTTGGCAACAAAAGAGATGTGAAAGGAGCCTCCCCAGCAGTTTGGGAAGGCTGGAGGTGGCAGGGGAGACGATGAACTTTTACTGAGCACCTATGAGTTCCAGGCACACACGCCAGGCGCTTTCCATGTCCTTCACTGAATCCCCAAAACAGTTCATGAAAAAAGAGCTCCCTTCTGTGGGTGAATATTAGTTAAGGCAAATGGAAGGCTGCTGTGAATAAAAAAGGTCCCCAATGCAGGGACCCCTCACTGTCCAAAGGTCTGCCATTTGGAAAGCGCAGTTTCCGCCACTACCTGAGCTTGCCATCCAGACTCTTGTCATCTGAATTCAGGAACTGAATGAATGTAGATAGGAAGGGAAACATGTGGCTTACAGCAGTGGTCCCCAATCTTTTTGGCACCACAGACCGGTGCTCCTGTGAGAATCTAATACCTGATGACCTAAGGTGGAGCTGAGGCAGTGATGCTAGCACTGGGGAGCAGCTGCAAATACGGATGAAGCTTCACTTGCTAACCCGCCACTCACCTCTTGCTGTGCGGCCCAGTTCCTAACGGACCACGGACCAGTACCTGTTCGTAGCCCGGGGCTTGGGGACCCCTGGCTTAAAGGACACAGAAGGTCACCTCTGACTCACATGACCATCATAGCCGGTGCATGGTCTGTGTTGCACAAAGCCAACCCCTCTCTCTAGGGCAACATGTGTCTTTGAGGATATCACAGATAGCAACTGTCTTAATCTGTTCAGGCTGCGACAACAGAACACCACAGCCTGGGTGGCTTATAAATGACAGACATGTATCTCTCACAGTTCTAGAGGCTGGAAGTCCAAGATCAAGAGGCAGGCAGATTAGGTGTCTGGTGAAAACCTACTTCCTAGTTATAGACAGCCATCTTCTCACTGTGTCCTCATGTGGCAGATATGGCGATGGAGCTCTCTGGGTCTCTTTTATAAGGGCACAAATTTCATTCATGAGGGCTCCACCCTCATGACCTAATGATGCCCGTAAAGGCCTCACCTCCTAATACCATCACATTAGGGATTAGGTTTCAACATGTGAATTTTCGGAGACATACATGTTCAGTCCATAGCAACGGCTTCATAAATGTTTTGTCCCTACATAACAGGAGCCTCCAGCTTCCCAGCCTGTCATATCTGAGTCCTCACCAGCTGCCCACCTGCCAAAGTAATGCCACATAATTTAGATTCTATTACCAAATGCTGTGTTAGTAATAATATCACTTTGTTTGTTGAAACAGAAACACAATATTACAGTGGCTGAAACAAGAGAGAACTATTTAGCACTCACTTCATAGTCTGTGTGTAAATGGTCCAGGGCTGGGATGGTTGCTACATTCTGGTAGGAGTACAAGCTCTTCTGTCTTCTGTTTTATCATCTTTAGGGTGGACCTAGATAACTCCCCATGAGGTCTACCCTCAAGCCAATTGGGGGGCAACGTCAGGGAGGTTCTGCTCTTCCCTTTCAATGCTGCTCACATGCCATTGGCCAGAATGTAATCACATGGCATAGCTTCAAGGAAGGCTGGGAAATGTAGTCTCTTTCCTGGGTAGCCGTGAGCCCAGCTGAAAAATGGAGGTGTTCTATTAATGCAAACACACACACACACACACACACACACACACACACACAGAAAAGAGAGGGGTAATGGGAGTGACTACTTAACAAATAAGGGGTTTTCATTAAGAGTGAAAAAAGTTCTGGAACTAGACAGCAGTGATAGTTGCATAATATCGTGGATATACTTAATGCCACTGAGTTGTGCACTGTAAAATTGTCACCATGGCAAATTTCAGGTTATATGTATTTTATTACAATAATAAATAATTTACTTACAAAAAAAGATAAAGGGATATTGGGAGACAGTCTATATCCTGAGCAGAAACCTGAGCGAAGAGAGCAAGCAGGCCATGCAAATGCCAATGGACAGATTTTTTTTTTTTTCTGACAGAGGAAAAGCATATGCAAAGGCCCTGAGGCTGAAACTTGCCTGGCATGTCTGAGAAATATTGAGGAGGCTGGAGTGCGAGAGGGATGGGGACCACAGTAAGTGATGAGGGCAGGAACTGAATTGAGTCTACCAACACCTAAATGAGCAGGTGATGGATGCTTCCCCAAAGCCTTGCATTCTGCTGACACCTGGATCTTAGCTCGGTGAGGTCCCAGCCAGAAGCTGAGATGACACATGTGTATTGTGTAAGCTGCTAAATTTGTGAGAATTAGTGGGCAGCAGCAGAAAATGGATCCAAGGTAGAAGCCACAGAGGTTCTGAGCAGAGGAGGTAGACCCAGCTCAGGTGCTCACCAGCATTCTCTGGGGACTGTGAAGTGAACAGACTTAGGGCGAGGGTGGAACCTGGAATGGGTCAAAGGAGACTGTACTGTCCGTGTGAGCGACACTGGACCGGACCAGGTGGGGGACCATAAAGGTGGGGAGAAGTGAAGTCCAAGGTTTAGATGTGAGTGGAAGGAGAGAGAAAAATCAAGTCAAGGATGACACATGATGATCTGGGTACAAAGAAGCCCCAGCCCCTTCCACCCCCAGCTCTAGCCCCCACCTTCCTTTCATGTCCCCCCAGCATCCTACCCAGTAGTTTCAGGTGGAAGCCCTACACTGCCCTCTCCTCAAAGGTCTTGACCCTTCCCTTTCGCCTCTTACTCATTCATTGCATCTTCATTTTCTAGACAGGAAGTCCAATGGGGCTGGAGAGGGTCTGAGTGCTTGTGAGTCCCTTGACCCCCAACAGGATTAGGGATCTGCCTCCTCTTTTCCACCCGAGCCCAGCAAAACCAGCTCGCAGCTCTCCCAGAGGTCTGTGGCTCTCTCTCTGGAATTTTCCTTCTCTTTTTGGTAACTGAATTATCCTATCTCTGACTCACACTGGGGGCTGCCTGCGGGGCTGTGGGCGAGGTGGAGCCTGGGGTCACAGAGCGAGATAGTAAACCATCAATCACCTGACCATGCTGACACCCCCATGCTAGGGTTCTCCACCGTGATCCCCGGGACCAGAGGCTGCTCTGGTGCAGGCCTGAAAGCCTGGAGACCCTGTGGAGGCGTGGCTTCGGAAGAAGCTCACAGACCACGCCCACCTGGATCCTAAGACAGGCATGCTGGGATTGCATCCAGGAGCCACTACATTGCTCTGTGCCTCAGTTTCCTCTTCTGTAAAATGGAGATATGATATTTTCAATGTCATTGCGGTTCATTGTGAGGATTACATGAGTGAATATGGTGGCACTATCTGGCACATAGTAAAAGTCCTGTCTACGATTTGCTGCTATGACTTTTTTCTGTGTCCTCGCATAGATTTGGGGTCATCTTAGAGGTCTCCTTTCAGATAACAAGGCTCAGTGCTTTGCTCTGGCTGTTCCCTCTGCCTGGACTGCTCTTTCTCTAGATACCTATGATTCCTCTCTGCCTGCTTCAGGCCTTTGCTCAGCTGTTACCTTCCTCCTGGTTTTATTTGTCTCTGTAGCATACACTGCTACCTCCTGTACTGTAGGCTGTGTTTGTTGTGCACATCTGTCACCTCACTGGAGTGTCAGCCCCAAGGGCAAGGGTTTATTGAATGAACAAATGAATGAATGAATGAATGAATTCCACTTAGTCACTCCCAGAGGGTCCCCAAGGCTTCTCTGGCCTAGGACCATCAGCAGCCCTGAGTTTCCTATGGGTGTGTGGGGTGTTATCTGTCATGCCCAGGTGCCTGGCTAGTCCTCCATCATTTTTGTGTGAACCTTTCTTTATTTTTTTTACTGAAGTAAAATTTGCCTAACATAAAGTCAAGCATTTTTAAGGTATATGATTCAGTGACATTTAATACCTTCACAATGCTGTGCAACCACCACCTCTATCTAAAGTTCCAGAACTTTACGTCACTTTAAAAGAACACATACCCCAATTTTCACCTTCCCTCTAGCCCTTGTCAGCCACCAATCTCTTTTCTCCATGGATTTTCTAATTTCAGACATTTGATATAAATGGAATCACACAATATTTGTCCTTTTGTTTCTGGCTTTCTTCACTCAGCAAGTATCATCCACATAGCATGTGTCAGTACCTTGTTCCTTTTTATGGCCGAATAATATTCCATTGTGTGGATGCACCACATTTGTTTATCTATTCATTGGTTGGCAGACTTTTGAGTTATTTCCACCTTTTCTGAGTGGCTCTTTAAAAGGCACCCCTTCCTCTGGGAAGACACAGTGGGTGGCAAGGGGGACTGATGATACCTGCCCTTGCTCTGGCTTCTGTCCGGCACTTTTGTTCAGTGAGCAACATGCACAACTGTTCATGGCAACCCTGCCTGTGTGATGTGTGAATAGCTCAGGAGGTGAGTAGGGACAATACTTGTCACCTAGGCTTTCAGTCTGCCAATCCTTGACCTCTCACCCCTGTGGGAAATTGGCCCAATTGGGCCTCTCTGGGTGATGCCCTAAGCTCCCTTCCTGTTACCCTCCCCAGCTATGCCTCCTTTGCCCCTCCAGACTCTGGTGGCCCTCTCCCCTCTGCATGCGTCTTTACTCAGCCTGGAGTCCCACACCTGCCTGCTTCTTTCAACCCTCTCTGTGATTTTCTAACACAGTGGCTATTTTTATTTTTCCTTCTTATTAAATTTCCAACTTCTGCAAACATCACTGCCCCTGCCTTACCACCCCCTCCCCTCTTTCCCTTAGAGCAGATTTGATTCACTTGCGTTTTATTAACAGATTAAAAAAAAAAAAACGCAGCTGCCACTATACTGTGCTTTCTCTGCTTTCTTGGACGTTTAGGGAAACTAGAGGGAGGGGGGACCAGGCTGCAGGGTCTCTCTGTGAGTTTAAATTCACCCTGCTCCTCACACCGCAGGATGCCTGAATCTTTCCATCCCAGCCTGAAGAGGGAGGTGAGCAAAGCCAAAGGGCTGGGCCATGAGTTTGGGTCCCTTCCTGGGTTTGGGGGGAATCTGATCAGTATCAGGCCTGTGCCATCTCCTAGGTGAAACTGGAAATTAACAACAAAAAAGAAATTTACATGGAGGCCCCACCCTTGGCAGATCCTGGGATCTGGAGGCTTAGAGTAGAAAGCAGGAGGCTGCCCTAGTGGGGCTCAGGAGTGGGGGCTTAGACTGGGAAACCCCCTGTGCGTGAGCTGGAGTTGTCCCCACCCTCTCTCCCTTCAGATGGCTGGCAGGGGCCATGGAAGGTTCCAGTCTGGGATGTCACCTACCCTGGCCCAGCTCTCCTGCTTCTTCCTCCCCAGGAGATTCTAATCTCTTATTTTCCTCCCACCCCCTGCCTCCCAGAGCTGAGAGCAAATTGCTTCTTCATGCCCCAGGGGTGTTCCCCCCCCCATTTTTTTTGTGGCAGTTGCCATGGCAACCAAGAACTCAGCTGTACTTTATTTTCTTGGGCAACAGGATGTAGGGGGTGGTGAGGAGTTGGAGAAGTGGATAGAGTCTTTCAACTTCCCTCCCCTCCTTCTCCCCCTCTCCTGATCCCCACCCCTCCTCCACAGGGCCTGGTACCACCTGAGTCCACAGAGACCAGGCTGCCTGTCTGGGTTCCCTTGCTGGGCCACGTCTCCCTCCTGAGTCTCTCATCAGTTTGAGGAAGGTTCTTCATTCCATCCCAAGGCTAAGATTAAATGGTTCCCTGGTTCCCCGGTGCAATCTTTCCTTTTCGTTCTCTCTTCCCTTTTCCTCTACAATCTCATAATCAGGGTGGGCTGCTATGGTGGAGCAGGGTGGGCACTGCACAAGCGAGCGCTGAGCTCAAGCCACACTGTCAGCGCCCCCTTCTCTTTCGCTCAGGGCACCCTGCTCAGGGCATCCTCACTAGTAGGAGGGCCAATGACTTCAATAAAATTTTCAGTTCTGGTCACACCCCAAAGAAGAGGAGAAAGGCAAGCCTTGTCAGGAATTTGGGGTTTTGAACAACACAGCTACCGATCCTTCGGGACCTTAGAGCGAACTTGGGCGAGAGGAACTTCTGGAGCCAGGGCTGGGGGCGGGAGGGAGTAGCCCCTCCCACTGGTGGTGGAGCCTACTTCTCCCACACCTTGTGAATCTGGGCTGGTCTTGGGACCCGCTGTGGCCACTCTGGTGCAGCGCAGGTGTCAGGGCAGTTCTGAATCTGGGGCCTCAAGAGGTGCTCCGTGTTTCTGCTCGCTGTCTGGGAACCTCTGTCATGTGACCAAAATCCAGGCCAGCTAGGGTCTTGGAGGAGAGCCCTGTAGTGCTGGGTGACAGGATGTGCCTCACAGACCCACAGCTGACCACAGACTCAGGAAGGAGCCTGGCCAAGAGCAGGAGAACCACCCACTTGACTCGTAGACTAGGGAGCCATAATTACTGCTGACCGTCTAAACCACTGGACTGTTACGCAGTGTAATAAGTAATCCGTAATTGATACTGATTCGGTTACCATCTCCTTCACTTATGAATATTCCTCTGACCTGCATTTCTTGGTATCTGGGCGCATCCTCTCCACTCTCTCCCTCTCCCTCTCCCATTCTGCCTCACCAGCATCCTGGCTGAGCCTCACACTCTGCAAGCTTGTTCCCCCTGTCTGGAAACCTCTTCCCCCAGGTCTTCACGTGGGTCCCTCCCTCGCCTCCTTTGGTCTATCACTGTCGGCTCCTCTGAGAGGCCCTCCCTGGCTCAGACAGGTGTGCTGCCCTCTTGTCCTGCACCCACCCCTCTCCTAAGTTTTGTTGTTACTCGGGGCGTTTACCACTACCGGAAATTGTCTCCTCCCTTCCCCACACTCCTCCTGGTGCTTCATGGGGTCCCCTTCCACATAAACTACTTGCCCGCCAATTCTTGTATCAAGGTCAGTCTCTATACTAGGAACCCAACCTAAGAAAGTGCTAGAATCTAGAGAAGATTCTAGATTTGGGGTGAGGATGCCCAGTGACACTAGGACCATCTGATGTTCCCACCAGGAGACACGTGATGTCCAGCTGTGCCAGTTTAGGGATGCTAAGGTTGACCCAGAGCTTCAGAAACGGAGAAAGAACTTCCCACAAATACCCTCCTCATCTGCTTTTACCCTAATGACTTCCCCATGCACGGGTGATTGTGCCTCAGATCCACGATTTCATTTCCATTTGCAAAATAGCACTATTCCCAGTCTATCAGTGAATTTTCTCATTTATACACCTGCCTTCTCCACTGGGCTGGGACCCTCACAACTGAGCCACTGGGTCCCAAGGAAACATTTGCTAAAAGAATTTGAATTGAGGGGATGGAGCCATTGGGGTGGGGGGGAATGAAATGCACAGGTATTTGTTGTTTAAGGCAAAGAAACACATCACCGCTTCTCATGCTCCTGGAATCAACAACAGCCAAGCTCCAGCCTCCTCTGGACTCCAGGCTTGGCTAAGAGCCCCAGGACATTGCCGTCATCCAATAGACTCGGGAAGGGATGGCGGCTTTGGGGAGAAGAAAGATGGTCTGTCTCTAGGTATCGACATAGCTTTCCTTAAAAATTTTTTTTTTTTTATTTTAAACCTCCCCACAATTCAAACGTTTCTCTTATTATCTTCTGCCGAGGGAAGAAATTAATAACATGGTGCAATATAAAATACTAAATTAAAGGCGTTTTGGAACCAGCAATTATTTCATAAGCTTCTCTTTTATTGCCACACTAATGTGCCTAATTGCTGTCTTAATGAGGACATTAATTTCTAGCTAATGTGATGTTATTATAGAAATTGCAGTCAATCTCTTAAAAAGGGGAAAGTGCTAGAAAGCTGTCCCACGAGGCCAGAGTTCTGGTCACCCCAGGGGCTGAGAAGAAGGGAGGAGATGGCACTGGAACTCAGGCTAGGGTCAGCAGCAGCTGGGAGCCAAGGAACCGGAAAGAAAAGGGAGTCTCACGGGGAGTGGGTGGCCTGGGGACCCGGGAGATGAGACCGAATTAAGGTAAGTGTTAGAACCATAGTAAAATCTAACATTTGTGGCAGGTACTGTGGAGCATTTTATATCTTAATCCTTGCAATAACCCTGTGAAATAGATAGCATTAGTTTTGAATGGGAAAACTGCAGCACAGAGAGGTGGAATAACTTACCCAAGGTCACACAGCTAGTACATGGTTGAACCTAGGCCCTCTGGCTTATGCACTGAGCTACACTACCTCTTGGCCAGAGTCCCTCCCTGCCCATGATAATAATAATCTCAAACATTTATTGTGAGTTTATTATGCCCTGGCACTGCCCTAAGCCCCTCGCGCCATCTCGAGGCGGGCTCCTTATAGAAGAAGAGTAGCCACATCTGAGCACTCCCCAATACAACAGAGAGGTCAAGGCTGAAGGCTAGGGCTGCACCTCACAGGAACAGGAAAAACCCTGTAGGGAGAGGGACCCCAGGGCCCAGTGAGGGAAGTGTCTTTGTGCTGAGTTGCACCTTCTGGAAGGTTACTTTGGTGGCTCAGAGCAGGCTCTGAAGGCAGCTGACCTGGGTTGGAATTCTAGCTTTTTCACTTCCTGCGTGACCTTGGATATGTGTCTGACCTGCTCTGTGCCTCAGTTTTTTACTTATAGATTGGGAATAAGAATGGAGCCTACCTCCCGTGGCTGTTTTGAGGATTAAGCAAGTTCAAATATGGTTTTAGTCAGAATAAATACACCCTGGTGGCTGTGACAAACAGCCCCCAACCCTCCAGAGCTTATTAATACACTACAGGCTTATTTCTCACTCATGTGGCAGGTGGCTCTGCTTCACTTGCAAACCTAGCCTCCCTTTGAACTGAAGGAAGGTGCTATCTCCTTCTAGTGCCTCAGATCCCTTCATGAGTCCTTCTCTATCTAGCCAGCAGGAGACAAATTCAAGGAAAGTGCACGGAGAGAAGGGGTAGAATGTTTTGGAGGCCTGAATGCATAGAGGCCACTTCTGGCCACACTGGGCAGAAGCAGACCAGGATGAAGATGAGGAATGAGTGTAATGGCAAAGCAGCCCAGGCTGGCATCCAATGTCCCCCAAAGTTCAATCACTTGCCTCCATCTTCTGCATACCCCTTGTGAAGTACACAGCAGGTACAGCCTGATGGATTCACCTGGTAGAAACACAACAAGCCACTTTTAAATTCTGACAGTTTGAACAGTGAAAGGAGGAGAAGCCCCCTTCTCCCCATGGCCCTTATCCTACACTCAAAAAAAAAAAAAAAAAGAAAAAAATATGACAATGAAACAAAAGGGCCAGATTACCATCTTGGGCCACATGCTCATCATAGGAAGTGAAAAAAAGTCAACCCCGCCATAATGTTCCGCCTTGGCCAAAGTGGAGTAGAGGTGGTTCCTCAAGGGAAAACTGTAGAAGAGGAAAGCGAGGCCGGGAGACAAAAACATCAGACTTCCATGAGCCTAGTCTCAAGTAGGCCAGTGACGGGAGCATAATGAGCAGTCAGCCCAGAGTGTTAGGGCCTTGAACTAACAAGGTCTGGACCTAACCTTTCCATCTGACTCTTGATTGTCACATAATGGTATTTACTCAGGACACAATCTGGGAAAATTTGTGCAGTTGTTTAAGACGTCAGAATCACAGAGAGGGGAGATAGATGTTATGGGACAGGAATGGAGAAGCTAGGTCAGCACTCAAGGGGTTAACCTATCACAAGCCAGGATGCTGTGACAAAGAGGTCCAAAACTTCAGTGGCTATAATAAGATAAGAATTTTTTGTTCATGTAAGTGTCCAGAGGTTAGTGGGACAGCTTTGCTGTCCCTATCTCTTGTAGATTACCTCTGGGATTCCCAGGGGAATCAAGTAAAAGGAAGTGGAAGGCATCAGTCTTCTTCAGAGGACATACCTGGAAGTTAAACACATCACTTATGCACACACCCCATTGGCCAGAACTTAAGTCACGTGGCTGCTGCAAGGATTGGAAAATGCAGTCTCAAACAAGGAAACCATGTACCCAGCTAAAACAGAGGAGGCTCTGATCCTAAAAAGGTAAAGAGAAGAATGGAGGTGCAGGCAGTTAGTATTTTATTCTGCTCACTGGATCTGCCTTATCTGGGAGTTGGCTCTGCTAACTCCATACCCTCTGTCCACACACATACACAAACACACAAACACACGCACACACACATGCAATCACTTTATTAATTATAATTTACTTCAAATTTTGTTTTTAAGTTTTAATATTTATTTAAAATGTGTTTTAAAATAATGTATTATTATCTGTTTGTTTACTATTTATGTATTTATGATTTACCATCCCTGAACAGTATAACATGGATAAAGCACCTGGCACTTAGTAAGCACTCATGAAGTATGGCAGCCACAAAGCAATGGTCTCACCAAATCTGTTTCCTCTTCCTGTATATAGATTTCCCAGCCTCCCTCATGGCTGGACAGGTCATGTGTCTGAGTTCTGGCTAATGAGAACCAGAGGGAGGAATTGTTCTAACTTTCAGGACAGAATTATAAAATATCCTACCAGATCTTCCACTCCCCCTCCCCCTCTGGCATCAGTCAATGGGAAGGATGGGAAAGATGGGAAGGATGAAGGAGGTGCTGAGTGTTTTAATGGGGGTAGGGGAGTGGGGAATGGTCTCTCCATATCTCTATATTCTTACTATCAAGTAGAATAATAATAGCCTCTACTTCATAGGGCTATTTTGAGGATTCGATGAAATAAATTAATATTTGAAAAGTGAAATTAATTCATTTTACTATTCATTCACTTCATAATATTTGAAAAGAGAAATGAATTCAATTAAATGAATATTTGAAACATATTTGAAAAATGTCTGTGAGAACAGTATCAGAGGGTTAAGGGTATATATGTGTTCAATAGATTTTTAAATGTATAATTTAATAAGCAATATACCTACAACCCCAGTTAAGAAATAAAACATGACTGGGACCTAGACATTGATTAAATAAATACCTGTGTCACACAAATATTAAATTGTGATAAATATCTTGAAGGAAAAGAACAGGGAGCTAGGAGAATAACCTGGGGAACCAACTTAGGGAGAGAAGTCAAGAAAGGCGTCTTCAAGACATTGCATCTGAGCTGAATTAAGGGACATAGTAGTTAGCTGGTGAGAAATGGAGTGGGTAGCCTTCCAGGGAGAAGGGACAGTGAGTGAAAGGCCTTGAGATGGGCCAACATGTGGCATATTTAAGGAATGTGGCCTGAGCACCATGAGGAAGGGGGAATGGCAGAGAGCTGATGTGAAGATATGAAAAAGGCTGGCAGAGGCATAAAGCCATGTTAGTCAGCTTGGACTTGATCTTAAAAACCACAGGAAGTCGTTAAAGAGTTCTGGTCTGATTTACATTATAAGGAAATGGCTCTGCCACCCAAATCCCATGCACTGGCAGTGGGAGGGTATGTGATAAAACTACTTCAGAAGGGTGTTTCATTATACCTACAAAAGTTGAATATCCACCTCCTTTATGACTCTTTGATTCTATTCTTGGGTAAGTAGCTCCAAAGGGGAAACTACCCAATTTTTCATAAGAGTAGAACAGACAGATAAAATGGTATTGTCAAATAACAGAATACTATGCAGCAATGAAAAAGAGATAACCTTCGCCTTCTACAACAACATGAATGAATCTCGCAAACTTAATATTGGAGAAAAGAAGCGATTACAGAAGAAGACTCATTGTCTGACTCCATTTGTATGAATTTCTAGGATGGACAAAACTCTTCTGTAATGATAGAAATCGGGATAGTGGTTATCTTTGGGCAAGGGGGAAGGGGAGCCCAGTCTCTGACTAGGAATGCTCTATTCTTGATCTGGTGCTGGAAACAGGGGAGTATTTGCTTTATGAAAACTCATGGAGCTGTACACTTAGGATATACACGCTTTGTGCTATGTTTGTTATGTACCAGTAAAAAAGATTCACAGAAGTTTATAAACAAAGATGGCTATGGCCACTTTGAGGAGAAAGATGGGAAGGGGCTTCTGTTTTGTCCCTGAAGCAAGGGGAAAGTGATCTCTAGGAGGAAGGCAGAGACAAGGCAGTGCTGTGCTGGAACTGGCTCATACTGCACACTCTCTCTTCCCAATTCCATATTTGGTGACATCACAGTTGGTAGCTTGTGACGTCGTGTTTGTATCTTGAAATTGGTCATGGTGGGAGTATTTACACCATGGAAATTAACAGATGCTACAAATTGGGGCCTTTTTGATTTTTAGTTAAGAGCTAGTTTACACAGTACTTGCTGCACAACTGGGTTTAAATAAAGGGCATGCTTTCAAACAGCTCCATTTGGGCTCTGTCATGCTGGTCCCTGAACCTTGAGGACACAGACCTGAACAAGATCCACAGAGATGGTCCCCATGGAGTTCACAGATGGTAAGGGGAAAGAGACAAATAAGTCTACTCAACAAAATAAGAAATATGTCCAGGGGAGTCCTGTTTTGGGTAATTTCTGAATAGAGTTTTGCAGGATAAATAAGAGTTTTCCACAAAAGTGGGAAGATGTGCCAGGCAGAGGGAAAAACATGTGTAAAGCTTGTGGTTTTTAAAGATATATTAGATTCTTGGAACTGTAATATGCTTGATAAAGGTAGCAGAGAGGGTGAGAACTGGTCAGGACCAGCCCACAGGTGTATTTTTTTTTTTAAAGAAATATTTGGATTGATATCTAAGACTTAAACAGTTAAGAATTTTTTATAAATCCAGATTTCTGTCTTTTCTAGAAAAAAAAAACACAGAAAATCTGGTACCCTTGGGTCTGCATTTTCACAGGCAGTAATTGATCAGAGCATAATGGAAAAGTATTTCCCGGTTCTCCATAGTCCCCATCACTCCCTATTGTCTCCCATCACTGTGGCTGAAGTCCATCATCGTTTTATCATCTTGCTCCCAATGTTTGCTGCTTTCCTGATGACAGAACAACATCTAGCCATACTCACATCTAGACTTAAAAAAGGGAAATGAAAGAAATCCAGGAGGACTACATCTTTCTCTCTCTTCACTGGCTTTGCCCTTTATCTTTCCTGTCCAGTGGCCTCTGTAGATGTTTGAGTTTGTCACCCCTGATGTAGCATTGAGACATAAAGCTGGGTCACAGTGGTTTTATGTGCCAGCTCAGAAGTGTGGATTTTGTCCTTTAGGCTATGGGCAACTATTAAAAAATTTTTATTCAATTATTCAACTAATAGTTTGTAGACAAAGCTCTTGATGCCCAATTCCCCTCCAGCCTCACAGTTTCATCAGGCTCCTGCTGCCATCAGCTGCTGCTGTTTACAGCAGCTCTTGGCCAGAAGGCTTTCTCCAAAGTTTTTGATGGTTTCTCTGCCACCAGCGTGGCAGACTGGAAGAGCCAGGGAATAATCCCCATACCTCGTGAACACCTCTCAACCTGTCCGGAGTTGGCTGACAAAATGGGCCACCTCTCTCACCTCTTGACAGTGTTCTATAATGTCCCCTGGAGGCCCCCAGCATGATTGAGCTGAAGTTGCCCACAGTGGTAACTGGCTTGATGACAAACCCATCACCAGCTGCCTTCCCGGCTGTCTCCCTTCCCTACTCCCCTACTAGTGTTTCCTGGGGTCACCTTCTAGATAAACAACTTGCCTTTGAATCCTTATTTCAGGCTCTGCGTCTGAAGAACCCAAAGTAAAACCTAGTGATTAAGCAGCTGCTCTGCGCTGGGGACCAAAGAAGACACCTTTTGCTTTTGGGGACCTTACATTCTAGCCATAGAGGAGAGTGAAGACAAATAAGAAAATGAATGATATAATTTCAGGTGGCTATGTGAGAAAAGAAGGAAAACACAGTAGGGTGTGGTGGTTTCAAAATTTTGCCTGTGAGTGAAGGTGGTCAAAAGGTACATACTTCTAGTTATGAGACAAATAAGTCCTGGGGAGTCCTGGGGATGGAATACACAATGTGGTGACTATAGTTAACAATATCGTATTGTATATTTGAAAGTTGCTAAGAGAGTAGATCTTAAAAGTTCTCATCACAAGAAAAAGAATTATAACTATATGTGGTGATGGATGTTAACTAGACTTATTGTGGTTGTTATTTTGATCATAATACACATACACATAGATGATCTTTGACTTAGGGTGGGGTTATATCCCGATAAACCCTTTGTAAGTTGAAAATATTGTGAGTCGAAAATGCATTTAACCTATGAAATATCATAGCTTACTTAGCCTAGCCAGTTTCTACGGAATGCGTTATCACTTTTACACCATTGTAAAGCAGAAAAATTTTAAGTTGAACCACTGCAGTCGGGAACAGTCTATATGTAAAATCAATGTGTTGTACACCTAAAATTAATACAGTGTTACATGCTAGTTATATCTCAATAAACATTTTTTAATAAAATAAAAATTTTAAATACGTCCCAAATTCTTTGATACTCTTCCTTTCAAGAAGTGGAGCCCCATCCACCACCCTATTGAATGTGAGCTGGGCTGAGTGACAGTCTTCTAATGACTAGCATGTGAAACAAGGGACAGAATGTGGCAGAGCTTCAGCCTCTCTCTCTGTGATCACTTGCTCTAGGGCAAGTCAGCCACCGTGTTGTGGAGAAACTCAAGCAGCCCTTTGGAGAGGGCCACATGGAAAGGAATTGAGCCTCCCGCCAGCATCCATGTGAAGGCTCCATCTTGGAAGAGGTTCCTCCAGCACAGCCTTCAGATGACTACAGTCCCCACCAATGTCTTTAAGGCAACCTCACTAGAGACCCTGAGCCAGAACCACTCAGCTAAGCCAATCTCAGATTCCTGGTCCTCAGAAAATGCAAGATAATAAATGTAGTTTTAAGCCACTTCGTTTGGAGTAATTAATCACAACAGCAATAGATAATGACAGGTGAGGGAGTTTATTTAAATGTCTGATTAACAAAGCCCTCTCTCAAGTGGTGACATCTGAGCAAAGATCAGCAAGAAGTGAGCCATCTGAGTATCAAGGAAGAGAGCTGCAAGGGAAAGGGAATGGACTGAGCAAAGGCCCTGAAGTAGGAGCATGCCTGGGGTGTTCAAAGAACAGCAAGGAGGCTAGTGTGGCCAGAGTAGGGGGAGAGCAGGAGAGGTGGGGCCAAAGAGAGGTTGGTGGGGGGCTACAGCAGTTCTCTGTACCACCTCTGGGGGTAGAATTGTGCAAGAGTTTGTTGTTATCACAAAGCCTGGGATATGGCATTTGGATATGGGAGCAGGGACACATAATACCCTGCATTGTGACAACCAGTCACACATCATGAAGAACTGCCTTGAACCAGATGTCCAGATCAAAGCTTAGAATAATTTTGATCCTGTGTATTGTTTTAAAAGATTTCTCTGTGCAAAGTAGAACATAAAGTCTGCTACCTTTTCTGTGGTCAGAAAAATAGGAAAATATATTCATATTTGTCTGTATTTGCATAAAATACACGGTGGAAAGATACATTTGATTCTGATAATAATGGACATCTGCTGGGAGTGTGCAAACTGGGCCAGCGGGGGACTGTGGTAAAAAGGGAAAGCTTTCAAAGAACACCTCTTTGTGTATTGAATACTTATTAAACTTTTAAATACATTACTGGTCAGACGAATAATTAGAAATCAAAAAGGATCATCTTGGTCGTAGAAGGCAAGTGAAATTCAGAGATGAGGGCTGTGCCACAGGAGTGTGATATTATTAGAAATGAGAGAGGGAGGTCAGCTTGGAGTTCGTAGGGGGTGAGGTTCAGCTTGCCACACTGCATCTGAGCTGGTGTGAGTAGCGTGCTTTGCATGTTATGAAAGTAATCATCTTAGCTTAAGTTCCCTACCATCTCAGTCAACTTGGGCTGCTATAACAAAACACCACATACAGGTGGTTTAAACACCATACATTGATTTCTCACAGTTCCAGAGGATGGATGTGCAAGATTAAGGTGCCGGCAGGTTCAATTCCTTGTGAGGGCTCTCTCCCTGGCTTGCAGACAGCTACCTTCTCACCATGTCCTCCTCACATGGCAGAAGGCTAGAATGAGGAGAGAAAGAGATCTGATCTCTTCCTCTTCAGATTGGGACACAGACCCCATCACGGGGCTTCACCCTTGATGACTCATATAAACCTAATCGCCCTCCAAAAACCCTATTTCCTAATACCATCACATTGGGGGTTAGGGATTCGATAAGTTCCTGACTTGCAATAGTTTGACTTAAGATTTTTCAACTTTATGATCGTAAAAAATAAATAATATGCATTCAGTAGAAACCATACTTTGAATTTCAATCTTTCACTGGGCTAGCAATATGTGGTACATACTCTCACGATGCTGGGCAGTGGGCAAACTGCAGCTCCCAGACAGCCATGAAATCACGAGCTTAAACAACCGATACTCTGCTGTGTACTGTGTTGCCAGAGTGTTTTGAATATTATGTTTCGTGTTTTCACATCCCATCATGTCTACAAAAGGCCCATCTGTGTCTCCTGCTTCTGGTGAGAAGAGGAAAGCAATTGCTCTTGAGATGAAACGCAACACAACTGCCCAACTGTAGGCTAATGTAAGTGTTCTGAGCACCTTTAAGATAGGCTAAGCTGTGATGTTGATGAGTAGATGTATTAAAATGCATTTTTGACTTATGATATTTTCAACTTACGATGGGTTTATCAGGACGTAATCCCATCATAAGTCAAAGGGCATCTGTATATGAATTTTGGGAGACCACAAACATTCAGTCCATAGCACTTCCTTAGAAGCACAACATGAGGTGAAACTCCTATGATTTTGGGGGGAAAACTCTCAGGAGAGTGAGGGGAGCAGAACAGGGCAGAGGACAGGGCTCAGCCAGGAAGTGGCTTCAGCTGGGTCCAGCCCCAGCCTGATCCCTCAGGGAGCTCTGGAGCATGAATTACGTAATACAGTTGTTCCAACTTGAGGCAAGGTGGCCGGATTTTTGCACCATCAAACCATATAGCCATTGACTGTGGGCTGCACCCTGGAGAGGGAGCAGTCCCCCTGGCATCTCCAGAGAAGTGTGTGGGGGGGCATGGGCTGAAGAATGCAGCAGAAAATGTGTGCATTGGCCCAGAAAAGGATGTCTGGGTGGGGGTGCCAGCAATGCCTCCTGCAGTGGCCACCAGCCATGTACAGCTGCGGTTGGGGCTTAGCCCTGTCACTCAGTTTATTGAGTGGATATTTACCTAGCACCAGGTGATAGATAAGTGTCTGCTCAATAAAAATAAGATGATTTTTTATTCATCTAAGATCTGTACACATTTAAGTCTTCACAACAAAGTATAAAACTAACATTGTTTTACGAGCACTCCAGACTGCAGACTCAGGGAGCCTCCCCTTCACGGTCGGAGCCCACTGAGCTCCAGCCCCTGCCAGTCACCCCCATCCATCTTGCAGCCCCATGCCCCCAGCTCTCGCCAGTCCGCCTAGCAAATCCTCCTTCTCCCTCTTAATTTATTCTTAATCTGCTGCCTTGGGGCTGCCTTGGCGCAGCGCTGCTGAGAAGGCCATCCTTCAGAGCCAGCAGGCACTAAGGGCCCTGAAGGGTCCCCACCCCCATTTCTTGCCATCCTGGGCCTGCAGCCCCCCCTGCAAAGCCTGATCCCATTTTTTCTCTGTTGCCCCAGAGGCTTTGGGGGAGCATGTGGCAAAAAAAAAAATTCCCCTCAAAACCCAGAGCTGTCTGGGGCCCTGGGAGACAGTACAGGGTTTGCATTATAGAGCCTGCCTGAGCCCCACTTGTTCTTCAAGCCCAGAGGTTCTCATGAAGGCGATTCTGGCCACATCCGGAGATGTATTTGGTTGTCACGACTAGGGGAAGGGGTGCTATCAGCATCTGATGGGTGGAGGCCTGGCATGCTGCGCAGCACCCTGCAGTGCCCAGGGGGGCCTCACCCCAGAGAATGATCTTGTCCCCAGTGTCAATAGCGCAGAGGCTGGGAAATTTGCCTCGAACCCTGTACTTCCAGCTACTGCCAGCGGGGGGTGCAGTAGGGTAGGAGCTCGACAGGACATCGGCGACATTCTACGGCTTCCGCAGGCGACTCTAATGCGCAATCGGGCTGAGAACCGCGTGGCACACTGTCTATTTTCAGCCCCCCTTCCCCTTTCTCTATAGAGCCCCCACCTCACGTCTCCTTCCCTTCTTCTTGGCCCCCGCGCAACTAGGGGATCCATGACCTTCCCTGGTGCAGAAGACTCTGAAGGGTGGCCCTATCTTCTCACTCTTCCCAGCCGCCTGACCCTCCGCAGGGGTCTGCAGGGAGGGACAGGGAGCGAGGCGACAGGGCCCAGAACCTCAAATGTGAGGAAGGGAGGAGGAAAGAAGGAACCCTGAGGAGAAAGGGGAGCATTTGGGAAGGGGGGATGGCGTGCATCATGTGGGCCATTGAGGGAGGCCCCCTCACCCCCTCCCAGGGTCCTTGTGTGCCCTGAGCAAACAGGTAACCCGTCTCCCAAACACACTCACATAGCCACGTGTTCACTTATTCTCACAGTTATACATGCTCTCACACCGTCGTGATAGTCTCACACACTCACATTCTCGCCGCTCACGCACGCATACACAGGCTCTGCAAACTCCCGCGGTTTCGTGCCCCCTCTCCTCCGCCAAAGCCACCCTAAGACTCTGTAAATGTCACCAGCTGCACTGCTCAGGCCCAGGCAAGCTGGGGAAGAGGAGTGGGGGGTGGGGTGTCACAGTGGGCGGGGCCTGGCCTGGCCCCTGAGCTCGCCTGGAATCCCTTGGCTTTAGAAATGGGTAGATTGAGAGTCAGGGCCGCCCTTCTGAAACCAGAAACCTCCAACCCCAGCACCCCAAGGGCCTCTGGAGCAAGGCAGAGCCAAGTGAGGCCCGAGGAAGGACCAGCCCCAGGCTTGGACCAGAACAACTGAGGTTCTTTGTCATCATTCATTTTGCACATTTGATCAAGCACTTCGCATGTGTCTGTTTCTGTTTGGGATGCCAGGGCATGGGGGTGAATGAGAAAAAGATTCTTGCCCATGTGGGGCTGACATCCTGGAAAGATAGACACTAAACAAACGTGTGTGTGACATTGTGATAAGGGATGTAAAGAAAAATAAAGCCGGAAGGGTGTGTGATGGAGGGAAGGCCTGATCTGTAGCCTGAGATTCGAGTGAGCGGATGCTGGAAGAGCTGCAAGCAGGTGGAACAGCGCAAAGTTTGAGAGGCAGATGTTTATCTGACCACAGGGAAATTCTTGTGTCTGGAGCCAGGAGCAAGGGGGAGAAACTAGAGCAAGGAGTCCAAGGGCAGATAGGAGTCACCTGCTGGGGGTTCAGGGGCCACAGCCAGGTGTTAGCATGTAATTCCAAGTAAGCCAGGTCCACAGAGGGGTTCCGAGGCGGGGGTTTCCTGAGGCTGCTGTAACAAATGACCACAAACTGGGGATCTTAAAACTACAGAAATGTATCCTCTTGCATTTCTGCCTCTGTCCTCACATGGCCTCCCCCCATGTCCCTCTGTGTCCAAACCACTTTTCATTTATGAAGACCCATCTTTAGATTAAGGGCCCATCACTCAGAGCATCTCATCTTGAGATCCTTATCTGATTTCATCTGCAAAGACTCTATTTCCAAATAAGTTTGCATTCCGAGGTTTCCGGTGAACAGAAATTTTGGGGTGCAGGGGGGACACTATTCAACCTGACAAACTGGGATTTAAACAGTGGAGTCTATTGGCCTCTCAGGCTGGGTCCGCCCCTGGGGATCTCCCTCTCTGGTGGTCTCCTTGTCCTTTGCATCCACTCTGGCCTCCACAACCAGGGACCCCTTAGGCCCTGTCCCTGGTTACATCTGGCCTGGTGCAATCCTGTCCTCAGTTCTTCTTCCCTTCATCCTAGGAAGCCTTCCAAGTGGGCTGCACTTCATCACACAGCCCCACTGGAGAGAAACGTGGGCATTTCCATCCTGATCTGCACCTAAGAGAGTTTAGCTGGAAAATAGCTAATTATACCTGTCCCCCGAAGCCAGTCTGGTGGGGTTGGGTGGTGCTGGGAGAGGGTGCCCTGTGTCCACGGCCGGCAGCCCATGCACCAACACACAGAGATTTCTATATATTTTTAATTTCACAGTAATACTTTGATTAGAGAGCTGATGTGTTGTGTATGACCTCAGGGACCTCATTATTTTTCTAACTCAAATAAATACGGCTTTGGGAAGGCAGGGAGGGCGGAGAGAGGTGGAGGAAAGGAAAGATGCAGGAAACCTCATCTATAAAAAGAATTCAAGCCTTAATGAGCTTTTAAAACTTGCCAACCCTCTCCCCCTGCATGATCTATAAACAGAGGACATGGCTTCTGGCTTCAACTGTGGGATACGGTGGGGACTGGGCATAGTAGGGGATGGGGCTCAGCTAGATATCTAAGATTTTGGGGAGTTTCTAGATGCTGGGAGGATGAGAGTGGTCCAGGTTCAAGTTCATATGGGGGCCCAGCTTGACTGGAGTGTCAGTCTGAGAAATACCTAGAATTTCTTGACATCCTAGGCCAACTTGACTAGGTTCATACTGGCATGAGAAGGAGCACGAGAGAGGTGGCCTTGCCTTACCCTTGTGCATTTAGAAAGTCTTCCCCAGAGCCTCCTCCTGAGAAGGCTTGGGTGAGCAGATGGGGAAACTGAGGCAGGGCAGAGTGAGGAAGCCTGGACCACAAGATGTACACTTGGATCCTTCCCCAACCCACCCTCATGCTGGAGCAGACAAACCTTGGATCTTCCCAGCAGCTAGGATGCGGGTTGCCACCAACCTAAGGAGCCTCTTTAGTGGCTGTGATATTGGGGGTGAGTGTAGGCAGAGTGATGCAATGACCATGAAATCCCAAAAAGGACAGGGTGACCTTCGTCACTGCCCATGTACATCCATTCAGACAGGAGAAAAGAGGCTTCCCAGAGCATGCAATAAAGCCAATTTCAGATGAAAGATGGGCAGAAATGAGCTGGAGCTGAGGAATTTCTGTATGATGAAAATTTCAGGGAGCAAGACAGACCCAGGGCAGCTGTGCAAGGGCCTTAAGATGGGAGGGGAGAGAAGGAATGAGAGAAAAATTTTAGCACCCCAAAGACTTGGGTGGTACTCATGTAGCCGATGGGGTGCAGGGAGAAGGAAGATGCTCAGGTCCACACTAAGGGCAGACTGGGGCTTTCTCTATCCCTCAGTCTAAAACAACAGCCCTGTCCCCTCACTTTCTTCCTACTCTGCTGTCACACTCTGAGGGGATGTTTGTTTCTCATCTGTCTCTTCCCCAGACTGGTCCCCTGCCTTGCCTCACCTGAGGGCAAGGGGCTTTGTCCCTTCTGAAAAGTGGGCTAGAAGATGTCAGCTGGGAGCGGTGCATGTAAACCAGATGAGATTTACAATCTTTGACAATTTCCATTTATGTAAATTCTCCCACCTTGATCAATTTCAAGCTAGGAGAATAATTTCACTGAGGTGGTGAGGAAGGCACCAAGGACTGAATATTTGTGTCCCTGCAAAATTTATATGTTGAAATCCTAATCCCCCTCAGTTGATGGTATTAGGAAGTGGGGCTTTTGGAAGGGGATTAGGTCATGGCGAGGAGCCTGCATGAGTGGGATTAGCACCCTTATAAAAATAACCCAGGAAGCCCCCTAGCCTCTTCCACCATATGAAGACATTTATGAACAGGAAGTGAGCTTTCACGGGACATCGAATCTGCCTGTGTCTCGATCTTGGACTTCCAGCTTCCAGAATTGTGAAAAATAAATGTTTATTGTTACTAAGGACCTCAGTCTACGGCTTTTTGTTTGAAAAGCCCAGACAGACAAAGGTGGGAGTATGGGAGGGTGTTTAGATAGGTGTCAGCTACAGCGTGCTGATAAACCAGCTGGGGTGAGGACATCTGATCTGTAGCACCTGCCAATTTCCATGGTGTAAATTCTCCCACCACAGCTGATTTCAAGCTGTAAAAGTGGTGTCACTGAGCCCTGAACTAGGAAGAGGTATGCATAATTAGTTCTCCTGAGCCAGTTGGATTCAGCTAAGTACTCCTCTGGGTGTCATCTCCTCACCTGCATTTGGCTCTTTTCCAATTTAGGCTAAGGGAGCAAGGAGGGGAAGAAGGAAGGTGGAGCAGGCTTCCTGCCTTCCTTCCATTCAGGGCCTTTGCACTCACTGTTCCTTCTGCCTGCCATTTCCCATCCGCTCTAAGTGGACGCCCTAAGCTGCCAACCCCTTATGAAAACCTGCAGTGGCCACCCAGGCAGGTATCATTACTTCCATATCCTCACTTTATAATCAGAGACACTGAGGCCTGGGGAGGTGAAGCGTGTGCCTGAAGGCCCAGAGCCAGAGAGCGAGGGACTGGCCACTGGGTCTGCATGTTTAACCAGTAGGCTTTACAATTACCCACCTCAATTCTCCTCCCCAGTTCGTGGTGGGTCCTTTTTACTGCTTTGTGTGCAAAAGAGCAGCATGAGCACCCAGCGGTGCTGTTTGAGTGTGGCCAAGTCACTTCACCCCTCTGAACCTCAGTTTCCCCTTCTTGAAAATGGGTACACAATAGCCCCTACCCGTGATGTGCTGTTGTGCGCCTTTGTGAAGGAAATGCTCGGCCTGTGGACCTCTAGAGTATAGGGCTTCTTGACTTGGGTTAGGCCTTGAGTAACATCATTTCATTCAACACCGTTTTGTTACAACGTTGATGAGGTGCAACAGGAACTTAACTCTTGCTTATGTCAGTTAATCTGTGGTAAAACTGGTTTTGTTATACATTGTTTCGCCAAAGTTTCTAGAACATAGAGACGACACTAAGTGAAGACTGAACTTCCATGTGGGGCTGGATCTCTCTTCGTGGCAGAGTCCTGTCCTGTGCATTGTAGGATGTTTGGTAGCATCCTGAGCCTCTTTCCACTAGTTGTTTGTAGCACCCATACTCTAAGTCATTACAACCAAAAATGTCTCCAGGCATTGCCAAATGTCCCAGGGCTGGGGAGGGGCAGAATCACCCCAGTGAGAAACACTGCTCTAGATCGGGGGTTCTTTACCCTTCTGCACTTTAGAGTTACCTGGGAGAGGTTGAAAAGGCCCCAAAGCCAGCCGCATCCAATTACCTTAGACTCCCTGGGGTGGGGTCAGGAGTCAGCACTCTGAAAGCTCCCCAGGTGATCCCAGTGTATGGCCGAAGTTGAGACCAGCTATGGGAGGCAGGTGATGCACCCAACTTGGGCAGTGGAGGAAGCCGGAATGATGGTGTGGGCTGCATCCAGAAAAAAAACAGAAGGGATGGTGATGTACTCCGGGGCTGCTGGGGGAGCCAGGAGCTTTTACGTCCGTGTCTTGGTCAACTCAGCTGCCATCACAGAATGTTATAGACTGAATGGGCTAATAAACAACAAACATTTATGTCTCCTAGTTCTGGGTGCTGGAAGTCCAAGATCAAGGTGCTGGCAGATTTGGTTCCTGGTGAAGGCTCTCGTCCTGGCTTCCTCACATGGCCTTTCCTCTGAGTGTGCATGGAAAGACTCTCTGGTGGCCTTTCCTCTTCTTAGAAGGACACGAGTCCTACGGGATCAGGGCCCCACCCTATAGCTTCATTTAATTTTAATTACCACCCCAAAGGCTTCAGATACCATCATATTGGGGGTTAGGCCTTCAACGTATAAATTTTGCAGGCACATAACTTAGTCCATAACAGGGCAAATGGAAGAACATCAAGCCACAGCCAGAATGTGAGCTTCTCAGTAACGTACAGACACACAGACCCTTCACGAACATGGACTGGGCCTATCCGTTCACCTGTAGATAAAGGGTTGGGAGGGCTGGAGTGGGTTCTGCTGAACCCTGCAGTGGCTTATACATCTATAGATGAGAAATGGTAAATCGGCTATCAGAGGCCCCTTCCAGATATGATCCTCCTAGGGCTGAGGACCCCTTCCAACATGGGTTCCCAAGACCCCTGCCCATCAAGGCCAGCCAGAGGCAGCTGTGGAAGGGACAAGGGAGCCCTGGTAGTTGGGGCCCAAGCCACATTCTCCAAGTCCATGCTCAGTAGACATAAATGAGTGCTTTCTGATTCCATATTTAAGCAGGAAGGCTCTTCCCCATCCCTGACAAATCCCTAAGATGCTGGAAGATATGAAAGACATGCAGATCTGATGTGGGCAGGAATGGTACGCATATAGCTCAGCTCACCAGAGGAGAGGGGTCACTCAGTACCCCAATCTGTGATAGATGTTTGACTCCAAAACCTGAAGCTGATATTCCTGAAGCTGGTGGGTGGGGGCAGGATCGCACAGAAGGTGCATCTTTTTCTTTTTTTACCTGGTATGAAAATACATATAACATTTACCATCTTAACCATTTTAAGTGTACAGTTCAGTGGTATTCAATACATTCACGCTGTTGTGCAACCCCCTCATCCATCCCCAGAACTTTTTTCATCTTGTAAATCTGACACTCTGTCCCTATGAAACAATAAGTCCCCATTGTTCCCTTCCCTAGCCCCTAACAACCACTATTCCATTTTCTGTCTCTATAAATTTGACTCCTCTAGGGACCTCATGTAAGTGGAATCACTGGCTTATTTCACTTAATGAGGTCAGCATAATGACCTCAAGGCTTGTCCATGTTGCAGAATTTCCTTCCTTTTTAAGGCTAAATAATATTCCATTTTACACACACACACACACACACACATTCTGTTTATCCATTCATCTGTTGGTGGACATTTGGATCTCGTCCACATTTTAGCTATTATGAATAATGCTGCTGTGAACATGGGTATACAAATATCTCTTCAAGACCTTGCTTTCAGTATTTGGAGTATACACCCAGAAGTGAGATAACTGGGTCAATATTGTGTGTATCTTTAAATCTAGTGAGGCCTACTATGTGCCTGGCAATGTTCTAAGACTGGGGATCCAGGGGCAGGCAATAAATTAGTTAAATAAAATAAAAGATGAAAGGTTCTATGAGGAAGGTAAAGCTGAAAAGAGGGATAAGGATGGCTGAGGATGGGAGTGCAGTTTTAATTAGGTAGCCAAGGAAGGCCTCACAGAGAAGGTGACTTTCGAACAAAGAACTAAAGGAGATGAGGGAGCTATATTAGTTTTCTATTGCTGCATAAAAAATTACCCCCAAATCTAGTGGCTTAAAACAGCAACGTGGATGATCTCACGGTGTCTGTGGGTCAGGAATCTGGGTACGGCTTAGCTGATCCTCTAGCTCAGGGTGTCTCATGAGGCTGCACTCAAGGCTTCCACGGAGGCTACGGTCATCTCAGGGCTCAACTGGGGAGGAGCCACTTCTAGGCTCATACATGGAACTGTTGGCAGAATTCAGTTCCTTGCTGGCCATTGGCTGAAGGCCACTCTTAGTTCTTTGTCACACAGACTTCTCCATAGAACAGCTCATGTCATGGCAAGCAAGAGAACAAGAGAGTGCTAGCAAGATGGAGGTCCAACAGGGAAGAATCACAGGCTTATACCTAATCTTAAGATTGATATCCCATCATTTTTGCCATGTCCTATTGGTTAGAAGTGAGTGGTCCAGTCTACACTCAAAGGAAAGGAATTACACAGTGTGTGAAGATCAAGAGGCTGGTATATTAGAAGGCATCTGAGATGCTGCCTACAGCAGAAACTATGCAGCTATTTGGGGGAAGAGTATTCCAGACAGAAGGAATGGAACGTGCAAAGGTCCTGAGGCAGGAACAAGCTTGGCGTGTGGTCAGGACAATGTGACTGGGGCAGGACCTAAAGAAGCGGGGACAGTAGAACATAAAGGCAAAGAGGCCAGCAGCTGTTTTGAGAGCTGTAGGAAGAAATCTTAAAATTTTCTAATATCAGTGAGAAACCACTGGTTGTTTTCAAGGCAGGCATGAGACCACCTGATTTACATTTTGAGAAGATTCCTACAATACTTACAGAAGTAAAATGGTACCTGGAAATTTGCCTAAAAACAGTACATTAAAAAAATTGGGGAGGTGAGAGGTGAAACAAGATGGGTAAAATGTGGATTACTGTCCAAGTCGGGAGATGGCACCATATGGATCCTTCATGTTCTCTCTACCTTTGCAAGTGCATGAAAATTTTCTGTAATAAAAGAGGAAATATTAAAGACAAACCACATATCTGCTTTCTGGGGGAGAAAGAACAGTGGGGAAGGCAGGTGGAGGCAGGGGTTCATGGTGGAGGTGACTGAAAAAGTCCAGGCTACAAGCCATCGCTGTGGCCAAAGTTAGAAGCTGACAATACCAAGTGTCAACGAGACGTTAATGAGACATGGAGAAACTGAAACTCTGTCGTCAGTGTGTGTAAAACAGTTTGCCCGTTTTTTTTTTTTTTTAACAGTTATACATTTATTATGTAGCAATTCTATCCATAGGGATTTTTCCAGGGAAATGAAAACATGTCGGCACCAAGATCCATTGGAAAATGTTCACCACACTTTTATTCATTATTGCCAAAAAACTGGAAACCACCCAGATACCTCCCAATGGGAGAACGGAGAAGCAAACTGGGGTCCATTCATACCATGGAATACTCTGCAGCAATCAAAAGGAGTGAATTACTGATATAGGAACCGGTGGATAAGTCTCAGAAGGCTGGAGGCTGAGCAGAAGCCAGACTAAAGAAGCCACCTTTGTGATTCTGTTTGTATGAAATTCTCCAAAAAGCTAGACTTATCCCAACCAGAATAGTGGTTGGGGGTGGTGAATGAGAGGAATGAGCTAGTCCCGGAGTTCTGGACCACCGTGTTCCCCATTTCGATGGGGTAGGGACCCAGGGCTGCACACATATGTGATGCACACGGGCATGGACCTCACTTGAGGTAAATGATCTCAATCAGATTTCAGGCAAAGTGGTTCCGCCCCTGTGTGATGGCAGTGGGACGGCGGATTCCGTTCCAGGTCAGAGCCTGTAGGCCTTGCTGGTGGGAGGGACGTGGGACTGAGAGGAAGCCCCTGTGTCCTCCCCCATACAGGGGAGGGGGAAGCCTGGACCTCTGTTCCCTGCTGGGATGCACTGGCGGGTCTGACAGCTTCTCTGCCGCCGCCCAGGCTGGTCGATAGCAGACACCCCGACTCCGTCCCGCCTGCCCGGCAGCCCTGCCCCTTCCCGCCAGGCCAGCCCCAGGGAGGGGCCCTGCGCCTGGCCGAGCCTGCTCACCGCCCCATGCCTAGCTCTGGTCTTCCTCTCCTCACGCTCCTTCTTCTCTATCCCCACAAGTCACAGCCACTGAGACTTTATCTTGTCCCAGGGCTAGAGGGTGGCAACCTGTTCACCATATCTGGGGGCTGCGCTGTGGTGGGGTCACCGAAGCCCAGACGGCTTGGCAAGGCTGTAGCTGAGGTCTTCATGCTCCTGGAGCAGATAAATGTTTAACTTAAAGTCATTCACTCATTCGTTCATTTGATGCCATTCACTCACTCATTTATTCATTCAACAAATATTTATTGAGCATCTAAGCCATCACCTGCCTAGAGTGAACATCCCAGACCAGCACCTACCAACAGAAGTATGATGAAGCCACAGATACAAGCACATATGTCATTTAAAATTTTCCAGTAGCCACATTTAAAAAGTAGAAAAGGAATTAAGTGCGATGAACTGTAACCATATATTTTATTTTACCCAATGTAGCCAAAATATTATCCTTACAACATGTAATCAATATAAAAATGATTAATGAGATATTTTACGTCCTTTTATCAGTACTAAGTCTTCAAAATCCAGTATGTTTTCGCTTGGAGCATATCTCAATTTGAACCATCATTTCCAAGTGCTCAGTAGGCAAACGTGGCCAGTAATGACCATGCAGACTGAAGTAGATCAGGAGGATGGTGGGGGACAGGTGAGAGGAATAAAGGGGTGCAGGGGGTGCAGTGAAGCATGTGGGTCCCCTTTCTGGGGACCCTAGAAAGGTTTTGAGCAGGGCAGGAGCATAGTCTAACTCTTAAAAGATCCCTTTGGCTGCTGCATTTAAATAAATGGGGAAGAGTCAGAATCTTACTTTTCAATACACTAAAAAAATGAGGTGGCTGTCCTTCGATAGGCGAATGGATAAACTGTGATATATCCAGACAATGGAATATTATTCAGCACTAAAAAGAAATGAGCTATATCAAGCCATGAACAGACATGGAAGAAACTTAAATGCATATGACTAAGTGAAAGGAGCCGACTTAAGATTATGCACTGTATGATTCCAACCAGATGACATCTGGAAAAGGCAAAACCATGGAGATGGTAAAAAGATCAGTTGTTGGGGGAAGGAAGGGATGAAAAGATGGAGCATGGAGGTTTTTTAGGTCAGTGAAAATACTCTGTTGAGACTACAATGTCCAAACCCATGGAATATACCCCACAGGAATAAATGGTAATGTAAACTGTGGGCTTTGGATGATGATGACATGTCAATGTAGGTTCATTGATTATAACAAATGCACCTCTCTCTAATGCAGGTTTTGATAGGGAGGCTGTGCACGTGTGTGTGTGTGTGTGTGTGTGTGGTATATGGAAAATCTGTACCTTATACTCCATTCTCCTGTGAACCTAAAACTGCTCTAAAAAGTTCTAATTTAAAAAAATTTGTTTTTAGATGAGGTGGGTAGATAGACGGATAGAAAGATAATGACAAATAGAGCCAGACGTCAGCTATAGACTCTAGGTGGTGGGTGTGTGAGTGGGTATTGACTGGACAATTCTTTAAATTTTTCTGTGCATTTGGCAACACTTATGCTGAAATGTGGAATAGATTTATTTGTCTCCTGTGGCTGCTGTAACAAATGACCACAAACTGGGGGCGCTTAAAACAACAGGAATTTATTCTCACAGTTCTGGAGGTTGGAAGTCTGAAATCAAGGTGGTCCTCTTAAAGGTTCTAGGGGAAAAGACATCCTGCCTCTCCTAGTTTCTGGGGGCTCCTGTACAAGCTCTTCAGTGTGTTGGGGTTCCACCAGCATAATTAGGGATGTTCTTAACTTGACATCCTTAACTTAATTACATCTGCAAATACCTATTTCCAAATATGGTCACAGTCTCATGTTCCAGGGGTTAGGACTTGATCATACCTTTTGGGAGCATAAATCAACCCCAACATAGGCCATATTCCGTGTATTAGCTGTGTGATGCTAACACATGGCACAGCCTCTCTGAGCCTCTCTCAGGGGCATATAGTAGGTGCTCAATAAACTGAAGTGATTGTTTTCATAATTTCCAGGGCTTCTCTGGGTAGCTGGTACGCTTGCAAGCAGCCTTGGGGACCCAGAAGACATGTAAGAGCATCAGGCACAGGGCCTGGTGCCATGTGGGAGAGAGGACAGAGTCTGGGTTGATGTCACGGGTTGATGTCATCAGAAGGACAAGGATTCAAATCCCAGTCTCACCACCTAAAAAACACTGTGACCTTGTACATGTGGGTGACTCTGAACCTCTGAGCTTCAATGTCTTCATTCGTAATGGGAGGAGGGTGTCATTCATTCATTCAGCAAATATTTATTGAGCACCTATTATGCGCCAAGCACTGAGTGTGAGGGGTGGGGATACAGTGGTAAGAGAGGTTAGGTCTGCCCTCAGCGGGGAGATGAGCAATAAAATAAGAAATGTGCTATTTAGAGAATTACAGTGAGCTGATGGATTGGTATAGACAGGGCAGTAGAGAGGGCTCTTTGGAGGAGGTGACATTAACTGGAGTCTAGATGATGAGGAGCTGACCACAAGAGGACTATCAGGAAGGATGTTCCAGGCAGAGGAAAAGGCAAAGGCCAACCACAGTGATCTTGGCTCCTGGGGTTGGGCGATGGGGTTGTTCATTTATTCACTCATTCATTCAAGAACATTTGTTCAGCACTATCCACCTGCCATAGGTACAACCATGGACCATTAACAAGGACATGACACAATAAAAACATCTGGCACAGTTCCTGGCCCCTGGTGACATGCTCAGTGAATATCAGCAATTCCTGACCATCAGTAAATTCAGTGATGTCTCCCATGCTCTTCCTCCCCGCAGGCTTCCCTGAAGAGACACCACTGCCCTATGACCTTGATAGTGAAAATGGCTTTCTTGTTTTTATTCTGGTCATAAGATGACATGTACTAGGGCAGTACAAATCCAGGCAGTACAAAGAGAGGAAGATACCTGAATCCTTGCCTCCCAGAAGAAAGTATGGTCAACACTCCGAGGGTACCTTTCTGGATGTTTCTCTGCATGTGCAGGCATGCACACATGTATGCACATACACAAACACACATACACACAAGTGCACGTATGCTTGCACTCATGCATACACAATGCACACTTCACATACACAAGCACATAGAAGCATGCAAACACACATGTGTTCACACCCATGGATAGCCAAGAGTGCAAGCACACATGTAAGAAAACACACGTCCAAATGCACACATGTATACAGGATCAAGATTAGGGTGAGGTGAGTGAGACTGACTTGCAAATCAGGTCAGATTCTGGCTGTATTTAAAATTTTGGTACTTCGTTCATATGGATTTTTTCATTATCTTGATTTTTTTAAAGATTGCATTAAAATAATATATTGATGACTGAGTGTATGTTGATAACACATCTTAAATTTTGCTTACTTGCCTCACCCTTGTCCCAGCCCTGGCACACACATGCACACATGTACACACGCACACACGAGTTCACACATATACAACGCAACCCCCTAATGAGGATGCAGTCCAGCCAGTAGGTAAGAATCATTATTTTCCCCTGTCCCCCCCACCCTTTTCTTAGTCACTGTCTACACATGACCCTTTGCTAGGGGCCTGGGGGACATCAACTAGAACCTTGAAGAGAAAAATATTGTACTTGTGAGAATAATCTGCTTTTCAAAATGGAACAAAAAAAAAAAAAGAAAACATCAGAACCAGCTGCACAGAGAAAGGATAAATATTACTCTGAAACTTTTGCTTCTGTTCTGAATCTGGGCAGAGTACATTATAGTATAAAAAAATTGGTTCTTCGATTCTTGATTGAAATGCTTGACATATGTGGCTATATATGATGTTTGAAATCTGTTTTCTTTTTTGTTTTTCAATTAATGTATTGCAGAAGTTACACAGTGTCAGTGAATACAGGTTTTATCATTTTCATTTTTATTTTCTACTGTGTCAGCCCCCTAAGGCACAGACCTATCTATCATCTTCCAACTTTCCTTAAAGGTCTTTATAACCATGATAATAGCCCCTATTATTTGCCTGGTTAGAGACTACCTACACATTTCACACACACTACCTCATGGAGTCCCCATGATGCACCAGTTGCACAGTTAAGAAAATGGAAGCTCTGTGACATCAAGTCATGTGCTTGAGGGCACACAGCTTGTGAGTGGTAGAGCCAGGATTTGAACCCTAGCTCTCTGACTGCGGGGCTCTTAACAACCCTACATTACTCTTTATAGATCTTTGCATATTCCTAAAGATGGATTTCCTGGGTCAGAGAGTTCACACACTTAAATATTTAATACAAATATCTAGACTGCCCTCCAAGAAGGCTGTATCAGTTTACACTCCTCAAAACTTCACACATGCTTGACAAGTAAAAGTTATTATTTTTTTTTAGCTGATAAATGGTCAGACTGAGCATCTTTGCAGAGGCTTGTTGAATTTTTATCATTCTTTTGTGAGCCTCTCACTCACACCCTGCACATATCTCACACTTGGTGTGTGGGTCTTTTTTTCTTATTGATTTGTAAGTACTCTTTGTATATTAAGGCTCTTAATGCTTTGCCTGCTGCATATGTGGCAAATGGTCTAATCTCTTTTGATGTGGGGCCACTTCAAAAGGCCAGACAGATCTGCTTTTATTGCCCATCTGGCCTCAGTAAATGTTTCCGTTCTAATGAGTCCTCATTGCAGGCTGCATTTTATTGGCAGTGCTTCCAGAAGCAAAAGTGGAGACGCTGAGGTTTTATAAACCTCAGTCTTACTCAGACCAACACTTAAAGAACCCCTTAGCTTTCCATGGCAAGAAAGTTCAGGCCTGGGAGTCAGGAGCCCCAGCTTTGTATCCCAGTTCTGCAGCCCACTGCAAGGCCTCAGCTTCTGTGTCCTAATGGGTCTAGAGGGCGTGGTTATTCCAGCCAGGCCCATGGCTGGTCAGCCACATCCATCTCCCCATCAAGCCACAGTAATCTCCTTCACCTAGCCATGCCCACCTCTTCCAATGGTCCAGAAGTGGCAAATAGAGAAGAATGGGTGGCACCATAGTCAGAAAATCTGTGCAAGTGAGGGCAGGTAGGATGGGTCCCCTGACCTTGATGGCTGGCAACCCCTTGATGCCCCTAGCACACACCTGGTTAAGGAAAGAAAGAGGACTCTGGCTACTTGAGCTTACTTTTTAAATTTATTCTTTAATATATTCCCATCAGGGCCCATGGTTTCCCTGTGCCTCTATTTTGCCATCTGCAAAATGGGCATAATTTTAACAGTCACATGAAGGGATTGTAACAGTGCCTGGCACATAGTAGGTGCTCAATAAACGATGTCGCTGTTTCAGTTCCACTGTTTGACAACAAGGACAAGATGTGGGATGGAAAAGCAGGCCCCAGGCACCTGCAGCCAGCTGTGGGGCTCTGTACAGCATCTTAACCATGTGGGAGGAACCTCTGGGGGAAAGCTGAGGCCCTGACAACATCCCTCCTCATCCCCAAGTCCTCCTCACCCACGCCCTTGTCCCAGCCCCTCTGACCCGGAAGGGGACCCCTGGGAAAGTAACACCTTCTCATGGGGACTGGCTGCCCGGCACAATTACCGTGTTCATCCTCATTAAACCACATTTTCATTCTAATTAGAGTTTCACGGCCTCCCAGAGAGAAGGGCCGATTACTTTTCACATCATTACCAGCCTCTCTCTCCCTCCCTCCTTTTCCCCACTCCCTCCCCACCCAGGTACCTATTCCACACCAGCTCCCCCTCTCGCTGTCCTCCCCACCCCCGTGGGGTAGAGAGGAGCACAGAACATTTATCGGTCACCTACCGGGCGCCAAGCCCACCGTCAGGAGCCTTCCCTCGCAGCATCGTCACCTTACTTCTGCCCTGTTCTAATCGTCCTTTTCTCTTCAACACATACCCCTCAAACATGCCCTGGGATTTACTGTCCTCCCCAGAATGGCAGTGCCCAACCATGTTCCCATGTCACTCCTGGGCACGTTGACCCCACAGCTCCCAGCCACCAGCCCCGGCTGCTGGGACCATCCCCGAGGCGGGCAAAAAGTGCTGGAGAGCAAACCCACTGCCAGCGCTGCACTCGCCCACTGACCGGTGGGGTGGTGGATAGATATTTTAGTTTCCTCGCCCCCTGGTGGGAAAACTCTGAGCAGTGTGTTCTACCCTCAGCACTCCCCCGCAGCATCAAGCCCCAGTTGCCTGCAGTGGAGACTTGCTCACAAACACATCTCCATCAGCCACCGTCCCTTCCCTTCCTCATCCCCTCCCCGTGCTTCCTGGGGTTACCTCCCAGGCCAACTGCATCCTGGATCTCCCAGGCCCCTGGGGTGGGCGGTTCTGGGCCTGGGGAAACCAGATCCTTAAGAGAGTCGCTTCAGCACTCCGCACCCAAGGGCTGGATTAAGAGAAGCACCATTTCACTAGCCAGCAGCATCACATGTGAGGTAAGCTCTGGGTTGCTGCTGTTCAGATGTGACATTCTTCTGCTTTGACCTCCACACCTCCAAGCTTTGGCGCAAGCATAGCTGTTTCTTTTCTCTCTCGATTTTCAACAATTTCATTGCGCACTTATAATATGCCCAGCACTGTCTTAAGCATTTTAGGGGCCTATTTTAGTTAATTTTTGCAACGATATCATGAAGCCCATACTGCGTTAGCTCCATTTTACAGATGGGAAAACTGACTGTGTGCACCTGCTGTGAAATACACGTAGTCGTTTATATTTTCCAACAACCCTGCAAGGGAGAAATCCCTCATGTCATAGATGAGGAAACTGAGGCAAGAGGGGGTAAGCAACATGCCTCAGGTCACATGGCAGGTGTCAGAGCAGGGATTTGAGCCCAACATGTGACCTTTCTGGGAATCATGAGCTTGTCTCCAAGATAATGCAGTGAGAGTCCATGCCAGCCCAGATGCGGCTCCTCAGCCACAGGAAGACGAGGGCGTGGGTCTCGGCCCCCCGGGTTTGGGCCAGGGAGCCACCTGGACCAATGAAGTCCATCGGGGTGGTGCTGTCTTCGGGCCCTACTCTTGGCATACACCCTTTCCTGTCCCCAGGCTCCAACCACCACACACCAGGGACCCAAGTCAGTCTCTATGTCTTTCAGAGCTTAGGGATCCACAGGCACTGCCCCTCCCCATGGGGGTTATTAATTAACACTAAATAATACCTGTGCTCTCAGAGCCAGCCAGGCCTCTGGGCCTGGAGCAATGGAGGAAGGAAAGTATGAGAAGCTGGCACCCTGCCAGGCAATATCGATTATTTAGCCTCTGCTGGGCCAACAGAGAAGGCCTCACTGTAACCCAAAAGGGAAAATGAGGCACAGAGGCAGACCAAGCAGCCCTGGATAGCTTCAGAAGTGGCTGTCACTTGACAGAACAGGGAATCAAGCCTTGGAGACCGGAGAGCCTCCAGTCCCACCCGAGCTCTGGGTCCCACCCATTGCCTCAGTTTCCTCATCTGTAAATGGGGGCGAGAATTCCTTTACTTCTTCTATGTGCAAGGGGATTCGTTAAACTTTTCTGCATGTAAAACACCTCAGTCATAACTAGTTTCTAGTAGATATTAACTTCCTTTCCCAGGCTGTCAACTGAGAGGACTCCTGCAGCCATGTGCCTCAGTTTCCCTCTGTGGCACACAGGGAATAGGAAAGGTGCCTCCCAGTTGCTGCTCCCTCTGGGAGGGTCCCAGGACAGGGGAACCTCGGGCTCAACCTCATGGAAGGCTCAGAAATATAATTTCCTATTGGCCTAATTAATAATGCTGTTGCTACCGTTGCAACTAGACAGTTCCCCTGCCCCTGATTAAAAACAGAAGATTCCCCCACATTTGCAGAGACAGAGCAGAAGGGAAAAACAAAGACGGCACACTCGTGCCAGATAAATACAGACACAGACACACGCATGGCAAATAAACACACACTGCCACAATAAATACACACACAGCCTGCTGCAGGAATTGAGGTGGGCTCCTGCAGCCTGGTTCAGACAGCCCAGAGACCCCCCCAGGAACGGCCACATGGAAGGTGGGTAACCCCCCCACACACACATTCCCCTAGGCTCAGATGCTACTGAGCCTGACATCTGACCACTTTGCTGCACAGGGCCAGGAGCCACAGTGCAGGAATGAATGCCCCAGGAGAAGACCTTGACCAAAAGCAGGAGAGACTTAGTAAATAAATACCCTAGCTTCCTCTCCCAGCAGGTACACGGTCCACACAGAACTCAGAGGTCCCCAGAGAGACCAGGCCCTGTTTCCCTTCCTTTTCCCTTCCCCAAGCTCCCTGCAAACATCACCTGTCTTGGGCAGCTCAGGTTGCTATAACAAAAATACCAGAGACCGGGGGCCATTTCTTTCTGACAGTTCTGGGGCTGCAAGTCCAAGATCAAGGTGGGGTTCTGATGAAGGCTGTGTTCCAGGTTCAGAGATGGCCACCTCCTCACTGCGTCCTCACATGGTAGAAGGGCCAAGGGAGCTCTCTGGGGTCCCTCATAAAGGATACTAGTCCCACTCACTGGGGCTCTACCTTCATGATCTTGTCACCTCCCAAAGGTCCCGCCCCCTAACACCATCCCACTGGAGGTCAGGATTTCAAAATATGAATGTAGGGAAACACACACATTCAGACCATTACATCGCCCAGATAAACCTAATGCCCTCTAATCCTCGTGTTGGGGCTTGTCCCTGGGGAAAACCTGATAGAGGCAGCCACAGTAGAAATGCATACATGTACACACCGGAAGCGTATTCAGCAGTGGTTCTCAAAAGGGGTGATTCTGCCTCCTCCGTGGATGTTTGGCAAGGTCTGCAGACATTTTGGGCTGTCACAGGTGGGGGGGGCAGTTACTAGCATTCAGTAGGTCGAGGCCAGGGATGCAGCCCTCCCCACCCAGCAAGGAATGATCCAGCACCAATGTCAAGTGTTGGGGATGAGAACCCTGGACTACAGGAACTCACCCTGACACAGCCACTGGCCCCCATGTGGAAATGGCTGAGGACACGCACATCGAACACAGACATGCAGCGGGGTCCCCAGGTGGCCATAGACCACAGAGACACATTTGTACCTGCTGGCCCTTGTACTAGGGAAATTAGCCGAAATATTCAAGCCTGGTGTGAGTCCCACCAGGGTGTGTGGATCACCATAAGGGACCTGCCTGTCTGGGCACCGCCCATGTGCTAGGCTCTGCTCGAAGGGCTTCTGTAGAAATAATTCATTTGATCCTCACAGCCATCTGGAGAGAGAGTTCGGTGACCACGAAACCCACTTTACAGATAAGAAAAACTGAAGCCCGGAGAGGGGAAGTTTATGTCCAGTGGCCCAGCTAGAAAAACAGACCCGCCCTGCCCAGGGTATGTGGGTGAAGGCAGAGGAAGCAGGCTGGAAGGGTACTCCTCACCCACTGTCTGAGGGTTCAGGTCAGGAGAGGCACAGAAGACTTCAGCTTTCCAGAGGGATTCCTCTATCACTGTGGGTAACTAAGAGATCCATCTTTAAATGTTTTTTTAAACACTGTGGCCCTGGAGTCAACTTACCTGGTCACCAACCCCAGCCTCACCATCTTCTGGCTCTGTGAACCTGGGCACTGCCATGCGGCCTCCCTGAGTATCAATTTCGCCACCTGTGAAATGGGATTCCCCTATTCACTATTCCACAAGTGTGCGCCAAAGGCACCACGAGGATCCTGCACTCTGCCCAGCTCTAAGGGCGGGACACACGCATAGTAAGCGCTTTCCTCCACTTAACCGCTCTCCCAGGCCTGGGGCCCGCTTAACTAGTTTTGTGGGGAGCAGGAGGATGCAGGGGACAGAGAGGTGGAGCCCTCAGGTCTCCGAACCCTCAGCCTCCAAACTTGTGCTTCTTAGACCCCAGGAGTTTGGATTGAAGCAAGGTCCCAGGGTTGGGGGTTCAAATTCTAGGAGATGGAGAGGGGATGGGGCTAAATCCGGAGGTGTCCCCTCCCCCACCCGGCACTTGGTTTTTCCCACCTCTGTTTCCAGCCGCGGCAGCGCGGGGAGCGCGCGCCACCTGTGGGCCACCGGGGGGATGTGCGTGCGACTCTGGGGAAAGTGGGTCGCTTGGTTCGAGGTTCACTCGTCCCAGGGCTCCCGTCAGTATACAATACAGCCTGCACTTGCCCATTCTCCGCGTTCCGCTTTTCCCAGCAGCTCTTTCCACGCTAAACTTGTCGACCCTTCAGTCACCACCACCAACAGCAAATATTTATTAAGCACCTCCTTGTGTACCGTGGGTTCAGAAGACACAGAAGGAAGAGAACAGGTAAACCTCCCTGCCCTTCTAGAGTTTACGGTATGGAGGAAGACAGAAGAGGAAGGGGACAACAACGCTGGAGCCATTGCTGATGGGGATAAGTAAGCGTTTTGGAGAAGAAAATAAACAGAGGGATGTAACAGGAGGGCAGCCTGCTCGGGATAAGGCGAATAGGGAGGACTCTGTGAGTACACAACGCTCGTGCTGAGGCTTGAGAGGCATATGGCCCCAGTCATGGCAAAAGAGGGGCGTGAAGGTCCCGCGGAAGGCACAGCGAGCGCAAAGTCCTTAGGACAGAAAGGTGCTTGGGGCGTTGGACAAAAAAGCAAGGCGGTGGGGTTGGCCAGAGCTGAGGATTAATGAGTGAGGTGGGTTGGTTCGTCAAAGCCGCTTTTGGAGGCAAATTCAACCCTTCAACAGGAGAAGAATAAAGCTCACTCTGAGCTGAAAGCCCTCATCACCACCAAGCTCCCTGCTACACCCTCCCTACCCTCCACACAGGCTCCGGATCAGGTGTGTCCCCCATAGAGAAATGCCCCAGCCCACGTGCTCCACCTTAGTCTCCCTGGCCTTTGTCTCTGATGATATTGACTCCAATCCACCACCAAGGGGCATGTGCAGTGACTAGGAACTAAGCAGTGACAGGTGTTGGATGGGGAGGAGGACCCTAGATTGTCCTGAGACAGCTCCTTGGGGAATACCAGGGGTTAGATTGTTGAGACAGGGGCCAAGCAGGGATCTTGTGTGGCTCTGCATGTCCAGAGTTCCTCGTAGGCCAGCTGCCCCACCACACCAGGCAGTCTGTGGGCACTGGGGCACCGGGCCCTTCTCTGCTAACGAAATCCCCTTCTTGGCCCCTGGGAGCCAGGGAACCACACAGCCAGTCTGGCTCCTGGGACCAATGAGTCTCGCTGAGGGGACTGCTTCCACCAGGGGGCATCTCCTGTCCTCTCTGACCCCTTCCCACACCCACTCCCATCCTCCAGTGGCCAGCATGTATCTCAGGCATCCTCACCCACCTATGAGGCTGGGGTCCCTGTTTTAGCTCCTCTTGGCCAGAGAAAAAAAGCCCTCAAGGATTTTTGTTAACCCCAGACCCCAGACCCCAGTCCAGCAGAATCCCCCTGCCTTCATCCCCCTTCAAGAGCAAAATCTCCTTGTGTGGCTTGATAACCCCAAAAGGGACTGTGCAGGGATGTGCTCGTGTTCCATGAATGCTGGTCCTTGGGTCCCTGTCTTGGGGGTACCAGGGTCTCCTTTTGCCCTGCGAGGACAGAGCCCTGTCCCCAGTCCCTGCTGCCTCAGCTTTGGGTACTTCCTGGCCCTTGTGGAGGGGAGGCAGGGCCTCCCAGAGCTTCTAATTATGGTTTCAGAGGCACAGACTTAATTACTGCCTTTCGAAGGGTTAATTATTCTTAATCGGTTGGGAATAAGGCGGTTCTCAAGCCTTCTGAGAACCAAAATATTTCCCCTCCCAGAAGCCCCCCCCCCACACTCAGTTTCGCTGCACAGAGGTGTGTGGTGGGCAGAGCAAAGTCAGGAAGACCTGAAACCACCAGTCTGCTGCAGAAACCCCACCTTCTTGGGCTGACACAGGCAAGGGCTGAGTTCAGAGGAAAGAGGTCTCTGGCCAGAGAAAGCTGGGGAGGCTTCCCAGAAGAGGTGGCCGAGAGCTGGTTTTAAGTCCTCCAGGTAACACCCAGGTTCCTAAGACCCTGTTTTACCTGAGGGGTGGCAAGGCCTGGAGAAGCTAGAACTGATGGTTCTCAGGCCTAGGAGACCTGTTTGAACCCTCAATTTTCTCATCTGTTAAATGGGGGCAAAGCCACAATGAACTATACACTGGGAGTGAGCAGAATGAAGCATGCCAAGAACAGCTGTCCTCATGAAGAGGAAGCCCTGGGAGGCACCAAGGTGACAGTCCTCAGTGGAAGCTCACTTGGCCCCTCCAGGCACCCTGCTCCTCCTGGTGCCCTTTTCCTGGGCTCATAGCAATGCCAGTATTAGGTCCTAATCGCCCCCCTACTTTCCTCCTGAGCCCTTTGCTGGGCCCTAAACACACCACACTGGTTCCCACCGTAGGGATTTCCTTTGTCCTTGAAGTTTCTTGCAATTTCCCCTGCCTGGCTTACTTCCCCTGATGGTGCTGTGTCTGGGAAGCTCTGGTTTTAAAACATCATCTCCTCCTGGGAGCCCTCCTTGACTATTCTGTCTCCCCAGGAACCACTTCCTCTCCGAATTTCTCTGGCCAATCATGCTTTTACCCATCTGAGAAAACGCAGCCTTTTTTATATCCTAGCTGAGTGAACTAGAGCTCAGTTTTCTCATCCATAAAATGGGGGTGATGTCAACAGTCCCTACATGGTCCTGAGCTCCAGAGGCCAGGATGCAGTGGGACTTCCTTCTGTGGGTCACAGGATGGACTCAGAGGATTCTGAGCAGAACTTGCTAACAGTGAACTGGCAGGGTAGGCAAGAGTGAAGCTTGGGTGATACTGTCAAAAGAGGTTAGAGAGGAGGCAGACGTGAGAACAGTGGGTCAGGAAGCTATGCTCGTTTCACCCAGAGAGGTGATGTCACTGAGTGCACACAGCCCTTCTCAGGGAGCTGGGATTCACACTCACATTTGGCAGAGTCCCACAGGCCTAGCATTGGGAGGGATGGACCTGGGGAGGCAGAGTGAGAGAGTGGTGGGAGGAGGGCTATTTGGCAGGAAGGTGAAAAGTACAGTTCTGACTTGTCTGTGTGTTGGGGGGATGGTGGTTCAGGCTATGTGGGGGTATTAATTAGAAATAGAAGGAAAAAAGGGAGGAAAAGAGAGAGGGAAGGGGAGAGAGAGAAAAGGAGGGATGAAGAGAGAAAAGAAGAGAGAGAGAAAGAGAAGGAGGTAGAGAGGAAAGAGAAAGGAAAACTCCAACAGGTTTACTTTAGTTACAAGTAAAAATCCAAACCCAAACTGACAAAAACAAAAAACAGAATTTATTGTTTCATATAACTGAAAAGTTAAAGGTATGCTGACTTCAGGCATAGCTGGATACAGGGGCTCAAACGAAGTACTCTCCTTTGGCTACCTCTCATTGGCAGACTGGGGGGCACATGTTATTTAGGAACCAATCACTCTGGCAGGGAAAAAAATGAAATGTGCTTACTGACCAGGCGTGGGTCATGTGACCACTCCTGGCAATGGGTGTGGGGCCAGCCACACTGGGCCCAAGAGGATAAAGGGTAGAAGAGAAGACAATTTATTCAACAAGCATTTGTTGGTCACCTACTGTGTGCCTGGCCCTGGTGTGGGTGTTGGGAATACAGCAGTGAACAAGACAGAAAAATCCCTGCCTTTGTGGGGCTGACACTCTAGGTAAAAGATGTGAATTATAGTGATACTAGAAGGTGACATGTACTATACAGTAAATTAAAGTAAGGAAAAAGGATAGGGATGACTAGGGAAAGGGAGCTGTGATTTTAAACAGGAGGTGGTATCTGAGCAAAGACTTGAGGCCAAAGAAATGAAAATATCTGGGAAAGGGCATTTCAGGCAGAGGGAAAAGCCAGTACACAGGCTCTGAGGCTGCAGCATCACTGATGTGTTTGGGGAGCAGTGAGAGGGCCTGTGTGGCCAGAGGGAGTGAGTGAGGGGAAGGGTGGGAGGTAAGGCGTGGAGTGATGGGCGAACCATGCAGGGCCTTGTGGGCCTTGGGGAGGATTTTGGATTTTACCCTGGGTGAGTTGGGAGCCACAGAAGGTTCCGAGCAGACGAGTGATGGGATCTGATCTGACCAAGGTGTTCACAGGAAGAGTAGACGGTCAGAGGGATGGTTAGACAAACACAGCAGCATCGTGTATACACAAAGATATTTTTTGTAAAAACAACTGGATTTGGCCTCAGGGTGAGCTAGTCCTTCATCCAGGCAGGGAACTAGTGTCCCGCGGGTTGGCTGCCATCCCCTCCCCCTGTGGTTTGATTTGTTGCCTTTTCCCACCGTGGATGGGGAGAGGCACAGGTGGGGTGAGGGCCTGGGAGGACAGGTCACCATGGGACAAGGAGCCCCCAGCCCCACCCTAATCCAGGACATACTTGGGCAGGGCTGCCGGGAATGTTTGCTCAATGCTCTCCAAGTTGGTGGAAACAGGTGTGGCTGGGGGCACAGAGGCCTGACAGAGCTTGTGGATGGGGCAAGAGAGGGAACCTGGGTCACCCAACCCCTGGCCCAGACCCAAGGGGGAAAGGCTGTGGAGAAAGGGGCCGCCCCTTTTGAGAAGGCACAGGGGTCGGGTAGGGGACTTGCTGGCACCTTCCTCTGTTTGGGTATCCAGGCTCCTGCCCGAGGCCAAAGCCATAGGAAGGGGTAGGGCTGGGGCCCAGTGGATAGAGCTGTGATGGTGCTGATAAGGACCCTTGAGGTTGGATTTCAGCCCTAAGGGTTGGTCAACATCCTGTTTGGGCAGGCTCCTAAGGTTTTCTCTGTGGAGGTCTTGCCCTGGCGCAGTGAGAGAGTTACAGCGAGGGGAACTTGAGCTGTTAACTCCACCAGAAACAGCAATAACTTCCCTTCTCATTTGCCCAAGAATAGTATAGACATGTGCAAAAAAAAAACAAAAAAGGAACTTAGATCTTACTGTACATACTACACAAAAAGTAACCCTAAATGGATCCTAGACTTAAAGGTAAAACCTAAAACTATAAAACTCCTAGGAGAAAACATACAAGGAACTCTTTGTGACCTTGACTTAGGTGAAGATTTCTTAGATTTGTCAACAAAAGCATTATTCGTAAAAGAAAACATAAATTGGACTTCATCAAAATGAAGTCTTGTGCTCTTTGAAAGACATCAGAAAAACAAAAAGATAAGACACAGAGCAGGGGAAATATGTACAAATCATATATCTGATAAAGGACTTATATCCACAAAGTATAAAGAACCTTCAAAACTCAATAGTAAGACACAACATCCATTCATATTTGAAACTCTAAGTAAGATAGAAGGGAACTTCTAAACTCTGAAGTAAGGTAGCTACAAAAAATCCCATGGCAAATATCAAACTTAATTGTGATGGCTGACATCACCACTTCTCTTCAACATCGTTCCAGAGGACCTAGCCAGGGCAACGAAGACAGAAAAGATAGATAATGGAAAATTAAAAATTGAAATACAATAAATAAAACCTTTACTGTTTGTGAGTGACACAATTACGTAACTAGCAGATCTAAAAAAATCTACCAATAAACTAATAGAATTAAGTGAATTTAGCAAGGTCCTTGGATACAAGGTCAATATATAAAAACAAATTCTATTTTTATATACTAGCATCAAACAATTGAAAAATATACTTTTTAAAAACTCAATAATAAGAAAACCAAAACCCAGCTTAAAAATGGACAAAGGATTTGAATAGATACTTTAGCAAAGAGACTGTATGGGTGGCAAATAAGGATAGGAAATGATCCTCAATGCCCCGACCTGCGGGACAGTGAAGGGGGGGGGATCCGAGGAGGAAGGGTGACCTGGATGAAAAGAGACAGACAGACAGAGCAAGTCTGATGCTCTGATCAAGCTCTCTAAGTTTATTTTCACACAAGAGTATATATATTTTCAAAAGAAAGGGGGAGGCAGGCATGGGGTGATCTGGCATCGGCAGCTGTTGATGGTCTGCTGGTAGGTGATTAATCAAACAGGATACCTTGGGTTGCAGACAGCTGCAGGCATCTCCGGGCTTATCTTATGTTTGCCCTTTTGAACTTTCCTAGGAGCCTAGTGAGACTTATGAGACTTATGTTCAAAGGTTAACTTCTCAGTTAAACTTTCCCATGGGTTGGCTCCCAGCACCTCAACACTAGTCGTTAAAAAAGTACAAGTTAAAACCACAGTGAGATCACACTGCACACACTGACAGGAAGAGCTAACAGTAAAAAGACTAATAATTCCTAGTGTTAGTGAGGATGGAGGCCCTGGAACCCTCAACCACACATGGCAAAATGGTATCCTCACTTAGGAAAACAATCTGACAGTTCCTTTAAAAAACTAAGCATACATGTACTCTGTGATCTGGAAACGAAAGCATACATCCACACAAAAACTTGTGCATGAGTGTTCACAGCAGCATCATTCCCACGATTGCCAATAGGTGGGAACAACCCAGATGTCTACCAACAGATGAATGAATGTATGAATGAATGAATGAACGAACGAAATGAGGTCTACACATGCAATGAAATATTACTCACCAATGAAAAAGAACAAACTATACATAGCAACAGGGATAAACCTCAAAAACATACTGAGTAAAAGAAGCCAGACTCAAAATGCTATATCTTGTATGATTCAACTTTTGTAAACTTTCTAGAGAAGGCAAAGCTATAGAGACAGAAAGCAGACCAGTGGCTGCCTGAGGCAGGGGAGGAGAGTGAAGGTAGATTGCAAAGGGGAAATGAGAAAACTTTTGGGGTGATGAAGCATTTCAAATACTAGATTATCATGACAGCTGTATAATTCAGTAAGCTTACTAGAAATCATCTTAACTATATTGCATACAGCAGGAGAATTATATGCTATATGAACACCTAGATAAATCTATAAAAAAGTCACCCCAATAATCCAAAGATGGGACTGTCACCATTTAGTCAATTAAATCAACAAGTAACTGCAGTGCCAAACCCTGTTCCAAACACTGGCAGGGAACAAGATAGATGGCAAGCCCTACCCTCATGAGGCTGACATTCTCCTGGGGAGACAGTCAGTAAATGAGATCAAAACTTAAAATCTACGGAGTGTCAGATAGTGACGTGTTACCAAAAATAAAGTAGGCACAGAAGAACGCAGTTTGAAGTCAGGGGTCTGGGAAGGAGGGAAGACTCTCTGAGGAGATGGCATTTGAGTGAGGACCTGAAGGAGGTGTGGAGAGAGCCAAGTGGCATCTAGGAGAGGTGGTTACCAGGCGGAGGAAAACACAAATGCAGAGGCCCGAGGGTGTGAAGGTATCAGGAACAATGAGAAGGCCAGTGGGGCTGGAGGGAATAGGGAGGGGGACAGTGAGAGGAAGTGAGGGGGACAGTGGGAGGAGGTGACGGAGCTGCTTGTGCAAAGCCTCCTAGGTCATGGGGAGGACTTTCACTTTTGAGTGCAGTGGGAGTTACAGAGGGTTCTTGAGCAGAGAAGGGATGTGCCCTGACTCGTGTGTTCGAGGTTGCCCTTTGGTCACTGCGTAGGGAACAGCCTGTAGTGGGGTGAAAGTGGCGTGGAAGGATCAGGGCAGAGGTGACTACAATGGTCCAAGTGGGAGCTGATAGGGCTAGTCCAGGGTAGGGCTGAGGACGAAATGAAAAGTTGGTTGATTCTACATGGATTTTGAAAGTAGAGCCCTCAGGGTTTGCCGATGTCGGAGGCGGGCTAGGGGGCAGGCAGAGATAGAGAGAAATATGGATGACCCCAAGTATTTTGACCCGAGAGCCTGGGCCACTAAGAATAAACCTGAGGCCCATTCAGAAAGGCAGAAGGAGGTGCCCAGGTTGCCCATAGGTCCGCAGCGCCCCTCACCTCCAGCTGAGGGATGCCCCTGACCGAGAGCTCTGGCATGTGGGTGTCACCAGGGCAGAGGCTGCTCACAGCCAGGCACCTCCTCCCGCTCCCTCTCCAGTCCACACTCCCAGAGCTCCTTTTGGCTCAGCTCTCTTCCTTTTAGCCTCGTTTCCAGAAATTCTCCTCCCTGGGGATTCAGACCATGCGCTGCTTCTGATTCCTTTGTCCTGAACTCATATGGCATGAGCACCCCAAAAGCCTTATGTGGAAGAGTCCAGAACCAGAGAGTGGGGAGGGAGCACATTCCTCCCTTGGGAGGGGGAAAGGCTGTGTCCAGGAGCCCAGTGGCATGTCCAGGGCATCCTGCAGAAGGGAACCGTCCCGTCCCCAGGCAAGGCCCGGCCAGCCACTGCTGGCACAGGCTTTCTTGGGGGCTCCCAGGGCCCGCCCACACCACAACCCAGGCTCTGCTGCTTTGTCCCCCCTGCCTCCAGACCTCCCACTCACTTTCTCCTGGGAATCCGGACCGTGGGATTTGATTCCCCACCCCACCCCTCCTTCCTTACCCAGCTCTGCCATTCCTGGGGCCTCTCTCCCAGAGGCCACCGCGGGCCTGGCTCTCTGGGCAGTCCTAAGTAAACTCTGCAGGGCCTGTGTGTGACCAGAGCCACAGTGCCAACAACCAACCCTCCCTGGGACCTCTCTTGTCCTTCCCACCATCTGGAATTCTCTGGTACTCTCCTGCCTCTCCATGTCAAAGGCCTCAAAAGGGGTCTTCATAATTCACTGGCTCTTCACTGAGCACTTACCTGCCAGACCCTGCTCTAGCTACTGGGGAGACAGAGTGACCAACACTTAGAAGCTAATACTTGTAGAAGCCTTTCTGGTCATTAATACACCAGCCCATCCATCTCCCGATGACCTATGAAAGGAACACATGTTTGCGTTCCAGTTTTACAGATTGGAGGGCTAAAGCAGACAGGTGGTGTTGCTCACCCAGGGCCATGCCTCCAGAAAGTGAAGAACAGCATAGGATGAAGGAAGGAGACGAGATCAGGAGGACCATCTGGAGCCAGGTTAGAATGCCTTGTGGACAGGATGACAGGATGACAGAGTTGGAGGTGTCCAGGAGGACACCTCAACTTGGAGCCTGAACAACTGAGCTGGTGGTGGCACTATATACTAAGAAGGGGAAAATCAGTGGACAGACTCCCAAGATAACCCTCATGATCCCTGCTTCCTGATATCTGCTCCCCGTGTAATCCCCTCTCTTTGAGTATGGGCAGGGCCCTTCGACTCCCTTCTAACAATAGAATAAGACAAAGGTGATGGGATGCCACCTTCAAGATTAGGTTACAAAAGATTGAGATTTCCACGTCACTCCTACTTTGTCTCTCTCTCTCTTGCTGGCTCTGATGAAGCCAGCTGCCAGGTTGTGAGCTGCCCTGTGGAGAGACCCGTGTGGTAAGGAGCTGAGAGCCACTGCCTTGACAGCCAGAGAGAAACTGAATCCCGCCAACACCTAAGTGAGCTTTAAAGTGGACCCTTTCCTCATCAAGCCTTTAGCTGACGCTGCAGCCCCAGCCTGCACCTGATGGCAGCCCATAAGAGATCCTGAAGCAAAGAAACCAGGGAAGCCACACTCAATTCCTGACCTAGAGAAACTGTGAGATCATAATTGTTTTTTGTTGTTTTAAGCCCTTACATTTGGAAAAATCTGTTGCACAGCAATAAATCACTAATGTAGCAGGTCTGGCCAGAGGTTAAGAGAAAAATCAGGAATCATAGTGTTTGCCATGTTGACATAAAATTGTAATGGACATATACCTTGAGCTGGCTTTCTCCGACTGCAGAGCCTGAGACAAGGATTAAGTGCAGCTATTTCACTAGATGGTCATCTTAGAAAGCATGAGTAAAGAAGGAAAGTAAGATAAGGAGGTATAGACAGCAAATACTAAGATTGAGATTTCCACGTCACTCCTACTTTGTCTCTCTCTCTCTTGCATTTGAATAAGCACATATCTGTATTTGGGCACCTTGGACTCAGTCCCTCTGAGGACCTCTGAGAGAGTGTGTAGGACACAAACTTGAGGGGTTGAGGGACTTGGGGGTATTGATCCACCAAGAGTGATGGAGAGTTTTTCTCAGGGATGTTAAACTACATATGAATTTTGACCTTTGACCACACGAGCCATAAAAAGCCACCAGGCAGAGCATTACGGTGATTCACCAGGGCTGGGACTAGAGTGAGATGAACAAGGCACAAAGATGGATTTGTCCCTTTGCCTCAGTTCCAAAATGTTTCAGCATATCACTGTGACAGATTCCATCTTCATTTAAAATTTTGCTACTTCATTCATCATGAGTATTTTGCATTAATTTTGATTTTTTGAAAACATTGCATTTGAATATTTTTTTTAAAAAAGGAAGGAAATTCTGATATATGCTACAACATGGATAACCCTCAAGAATATTATGCTGAGTGAAAAGGACAAATAATCATCCTGACTATTTGGCACCCCTTTTAAGTTTTGCTCCTAAGGTGAGTGCCTCACTTCTCAGCCTAGACTCAGCCCTGGATTCACGGTCAGAGGACATCAGCACACACACAGGAGAGCACAGCGGCCACATCTGAGTCCAGGTTACTGTGGTTACAAGCAAACCCCAAACCTCAGGGGTTTAAAACATCAGAGATTTCCCTTCTCACCTGGCTACTACTGTGTGGGCAAGAAGGAAAATAGAGTGTGGTCCATCTTAACGTCTGCTCTGTATTTTTTAATGTGGTAAAATACACATAACATAAAATTTACCATCTTGACCATTTTTAAGTGGACGGTTCAGTGGCATTAAGTACATTCACATTGTTATGCAGCCGTCACCACCATCCATGTCCAGAACTTTCTCATCTTCACAAACTGAAACTCTACCCATTAAACACTAACTCCCCATCCCCCGCCTCCAGCACCCAGTACCCACCATTCTACTTCCTGTCTCTTGGAGTTTGACTCCCAGAGACCTCATATAAGCAGAGTCATACACTATTTGTCCTTTTGTGACTAGCTTAGCTTATTTCACTCAGCATAATGTCCTCAGGGATCATTCATGTTGAAGCATGTTAGAATTTCCTTCCTTTAAAAAAAAATTAAGTAGTAAAAAACACATAACAAAATTTACCATCTTAACCATTTTTAAATGTACAGTTCAGTGGCAGTAAGCACGTTCACATCATTGTGCAACTAACCTCCAGAACTTTTTCATCTTTCACAACTGAAACTCTAAACTGAAACTCTACACCTACTAAACACTCACTCAGCATTCCCCCTCCTCCCACACCTGTCAGCTACCATTTTACTATCTGTTTCTATGAATTAGACTACTTTGAAGTGGAATCATGAAGCATTTGTCTTTTTGTGACTGGTTTCTTTCACTGAGCAAATGTCGTCAAGGTTTGTCCATTTATAGCATGTGTCAGAATTTCCTTCCTTTTAAAGGCTGAATAATATTCCATTGTATGTATACACACCAAATTTTGTTTATCCATTCATCTGTTGATGGAAACTTGGGTTGCTTCCACTTTTTAGCTTTTGTGAGTAATACTGTGAACATGGGTGTACAAGTATTTCTTTGGGACTCCGCTTTTGGTTATTTTGAGAATCTACCCAGAAGCAGAACTACTAGATCATGTGCTAATTCTGTACTTAATTTTTAAGGAACTGCCATCCAGTTTCCACAGTGGCTGCACCATTTCACATTCCCACCAACAGTGCATGAAAGTTCCAGTTTCCCTCCATCCTCGTCAGTGCTTGTTATCTTTTGTTTGTTTGTGGTAGTCATCTTAATCAAAGTGAGGTGATAGCTCCTTGTGGTCTGGATGTGCATTTCCCTGACGGTTAGTGATGTTGAGCATCTTTTTAGGTACTTATTGGCCATTTGTCTTGGGATTTTAATGACTCTGTTTCAAGGAAAGCTTAGGACATAGATGCTAGTCCCTGTGCCAGTGCCAGGGCCACCTGACCTCATGGTCACCAGGCAGGCTCAGGGAGCCCTGACACAGAACATTGCCACTCAGCACCAAGACCTGCATCAGGGGCCACTGGAAACCCCAGTGACACTAATGATCCCAGATATGGGGGTGTCAACAGTAAATGATCTCAAAAGAGGTTCCAAACAATGCTGTTTGCCCAAAGGCACCCTCTTCCCGTCCCAGCTACCAGGGGTGTCACATACAGGACACTTGACCAACACATTGTCACAACTGCACACGGAACCCAGATACGCCGCCCCGTCCCTCTCCTCCTGTAGCATGGAGTTGATTGGCAGCTCACAAACATCATTCATTCTTCTCTCCATGGACCACAGATTGTTCCTTCAATCGACTTGCTTTTCCTTTTTTAAAATTCTTGAATGAATTTATTTTGAAAGGAAACTTATTCCAGTGCTACAAAAGGAAGCCGGGGCCATTTCCATAAATGGAAAGCTGAAAGAAAGAAAGGATGGAAAGAAGGAAGGAAGGAAGGAAGAAGAGAGGGAGGGAGAGAGAGAGAGAGAGAAGAAAGGAAAATAAAAGAAAAAGAAAGAAAGAAAAAGAAAGGAAGGAAGGAAGGAAGGAAGGAAGGAAGGAAGGAAGGAAGGAAGGAAGAAAGAAAGAAAGAAAGAAAGAAAGAAAGAAAGAAAGAAAGAAAGAAAGAAAGAAAGAAAGAAAGAAAGAAAGAAAGAAAGAAAGAAAGAAAGAAAGAAAGAGAATGAAAGAGAAAGAAAGAAAGAGGGTGGTGGGAGTGATAGTAAATTTGTTTAATGCAGCTGCCTGCTGAAGGCTTGGAACTGGGACCAGGGTAAGGAGCACCCAGGAGCAAAACGTAGGGAGTCGCCCGCTCCCAGGTCCCTGAGAGCCTCAGCCTGACCCTCAAATCCAGCAGTGGATCGGAGACTTTTCTTTTTGGTAAGAAGAGAGATGAAAGGGAGAATAAATAAAAGACAATGGAAAGAAATTACCGACGTATTTAAAGGTGTCAAGGACATAGCTGCAATCACTCAGACTTTGACACCCATTTATGTGCCCATGACTGAGCGCTAACTGTGTACCAGGTGTCACAGAAGGTGGGGGGACACAGCTATGATCATGTCAAGTGCACTAGAGGGAGGAGGACAATGAATAGTTGAAATAAGTGACTTTGAAGGTCACTGCTTTGGTTACAGCAGGTTCAAGGAGACTGGAGAGGGTTGCAAGTTTAAGGAGGGGGTCAAAGGAGGTCTCAGCAAGTTGACATTTGAGCAGAGACTGAAAGGAGGTGAGGCAATGTGTGGAGCACGGGGGGAGGAAGGCTGGTGCGGGCCAAGGAACAGCCTGTGCAAAGGCCCTGAGGTGGGAACGTGCCTGAAGTGTTTAAAGAGCGGAGGGTATGAGGAGGAGTGCAGGACATGGTAAGGGAAGGGCGGGGACACGGCAGAGGGTTCAGGGTCTTGCAGGAGGACTTGTACTTTGGCTCTGAGTGGGGTGGGAGCCATGGAGGGTTCTTGAGCAAAGGAGGGATATTCTCTGACCCAGGCGCTCACATGTGCCCTATGGCTGCTTTGGGGGATGATGGTGGATGCAGGGGTCGGGGGCCGACATGGTGGTGATTGAGCTGGTCCAGGTAAGCAATGATGGGCGTTGGACACAGGAAGTCACCAGAGTCCACGTCCCAACCCCGGTGTAGTAGAGAGCATGAGGGTCCTCAGCTCCGCTTGTATTTACATGACCCTGAGTCTAGCCTCAGTTTCTCCACCTGTAAAGTGACACGTGGTCCTTTCTGACTCAGGTCTAGTGTGGGGAGGTATGTGCTGCCATGGAGGATCCCAGTCCCCAGGCACTAGAGGAGGCCATCGGAGATGAGGGGGCCAGGAGACAATCACTCAAGGGCAATGATGCTGTTCTAGCTAGTCAGCCTCCACTCCTGGCTGGGTGTTAAATATTTTGACAGTCACCTCTGACCTCATTGCTTGCTGCACACAATGTCACCCCATCACTTTCTCTTCCACCTGTCTCCCCCTCTCTTGCTCGGCTTCAGCCACATAGCCATCCTCACTCTTCCACACCAGGCACTCTTCAGCCTCAGGGCCTTTGCACAGGCTTTTCTCCTTTGCCTGGAACACTCTGCCACAGATATTTTCATGGCTCGTCCCTCGTCACTCTCTTCAGGTATTTCCTGTACCATCACCTTCTCAGTGAGGCCTTCCCTGACCACCCTCTTTGGTTTGGCAAGCTCTCCCTCCTCTGTCAACCTGCCCAACGTTCCCACCCCTGCCGCTGTCCTCCGTGTCCTCGTGTATTGTGTTCATGACCTCCCACATGGAAATGTCGGCCCCATGGGGCAGAGGTTTTGCTCTGGCTTGTTCACACCTGCATTCCCAGTGCCCAGAAAGGCTCCAGGCATGTATGCAGTGTTTATTGAGTGAATGAGTGACAGTCAGATCTGTAAAAGGAAGGAGGGTAAAGCCTACTTCACCTCAGACAGTGGAAAGATGAACTGAGTGGCACCCTGTGAGCCACAAAGGAGAGGTTGTGACAGCAGAGATGCCCAGGGGTGGGGAGGGCTGGGTAACCACCACCACTCTCAGATCTCTCTCTTTTCGGTGGCTGAACATCATTTTGTCATACGGATGAGCCACATCTTGTCCGCCCATCTATCTGCCGCAGGACAATCGGTTTGTTTCCACCTTTGGCAACTGCAAAGCACGCTGCTAGGAACGTGGGTACAAGGTCTTGTCCGAGCCCCTGCTTTCAGTTTTCTCAGGGTCTACCGGAGCAGAATCGCTAGGTCAGAGGGGAACTCTGTGTTTAGCTCTTTGAGGAAGCGCCCACACTGTTTTCCACAGCTGGTGAAGGGCCGGAAGGAGTGGGATTGGGGTTATTCTCACTGAAGCCTTCAGCTCTTGGAATGCATTAATTCCTTCTGAGACTGGTCGTGACCACCAGCACCACTGCCCACAACCCCAGAAAACAGTGGTGGGGCTGGGGCACATCTGGAGAAACTGAGTCACAGGGCAAGGCTGACCGGGCTGCTCAGCCTAGCCCCCCTTCTTTTCCCTGCCTTGCTTGCCCCACGTTCTGGTCTCTGGGAAGCCAGAGTCCATCCTCACTGGGCTCTGTTAGCCCCAGCCCACCACTCCCAGGAGCCCTTGCAGAATGAGGAAGAGGCTGAGAGCTTCGCGAAAGAAGCAGAAACGGCACTGAGTGTTCCCAGCTTGGGACTGTACCGCTTCCTGGTGGCTGCTGGCAGTTCCCTTACCCCCTACACCCACGGCCACCCCCAGATGCGCCTCTTTCTCAACGGCCCTCTCCCATCGCCACCCGCAACCTGCATACTTCTTTCCACCTCTCTCGAGCTTTCTCTAACCACTTCTCATTAGAGACAAAGCATTTTCAAAGTTTTGTAAAAGCTTTACATGTCCCCAGATTCACAGAATCAAGTAAATATCATTCTTGTGACCATCGGTCTACCCATGACCAGCTTTAGTTTATTTTAATCATTAATTTTTAAAATCCTGTAAAGGACCCTCCCATGAGCCAACCCCCCTCCAAAAACTGCTTCATATTCTCCCTCTCATTTATTTTTTGTTTATTTTCTTACACGTTTGTATGCTAAAACCTTATCCTGTTTTGTTTTCTTCGTGTCTGAATTTTATGACAAGGGTAGCTTTCATATGGGGTTCTTGGGACTTCTTTTTTTTATCAAGATTCTACTATGATGAAATCATCAAGTGATGCCCTTTAAATATATTACAATTTTATTTGTCAATTGTACCTCAATAAAGCTGCGGGGTGGCGGGGAGGAGATTCTACTACAAAATCCATCAATCAAATTAAGATGTTTGCACTTCACTTGATTTTTAAAATCCAGAAACACATGTGTTGCTAAGACCCAGCCATCTCATCAGTTGCTGGGGGTCCTTTTTCACAGCTGTGTGATATTCCAATCCACTTTATCCAGTGGCTAAGAAAGCATTCAGGTTCCATTAAAGTCTTGACAGCCGTCATGTTCCTGGACTGCCTCTAAGATCATTTAAACAACTCACCCCTCAGTTCACCCTTACTTTCCTAAATCTTGGTGATGGCTGAGAGGGGTTGAATGAAGCAGTGGATACATCTGAAGTCCAGCTACCCCATGAGGAACTCTCTCTGTCCTGCTTGAGGGCCACTTGGCTGCCTCAGCAGTGGCTTTTAAACTGGCTATTTATAACCCCACCCCACCCCACCCCCGCCACAGTTACCATTCCCCTCCCCTGCCCAGCACCCAGTGGGTTCAGTGCTGATGGGGAAGGGGAAGTGAGTTGCTATGATCTGGGGTTTGTTTGGGGTTTGGGGCTGCCCCTGTCACTTCCTGTAAAACTTCATTTCCTAGAAGCAGAGAACACTTAGGGTGACCACTCAACCTCCTTTTCCTACCACGGTTGGGTTTTGGGGAGGAGACAGAGGAATTGGGTGCTGGTACACAGGCTACAAATACACCCTCCTCCTACGTCCTCTGAAATGTGTCCCCATGAGGCAGCACAGCCTCTTGCTTCCCCTCGCATCACTTTAGATTCCCCCACAATGTCTCTGTCTGTACTCAACCCCCCATTCAAACAAACATACTGCCCCCACCCTGAGATCTCTCCCCAGCTTCAGCCCCAGGAAACTAAGAGGCCCAGGCAAATCTGGGAGACCTAGGCCAGGGAGGCACACTGAGATGCACTCCCACCCTGACTGCCCCAGGCCAAGGCCTCAAATAGTTTGGCTTCTATATTTAGGAATTCCCTCAGCAATGCCAGGGAACTATAAATATGGCCCAGCTCAGCGCTGCCTCCCAATGCTCTGGGCCAGGCCCAATGGGAGGAAGGGTTTAGGAGGCTGCCAGCTGGGTCTGGGTGGGGGTCTGACCAGGAGCACCTGGTCAGGTGGACTGGGAGAGCCTGGTCTGGGGAGAACCCAGGTGTCCAGCCTGTAGGAGGAGACAAAAGGTCCATTGTCTGGCTTGCCCCTGGGTCTGGGGTCAGGGCTGGCCAGCAGCCTCCCACCCTCTTCCCTCTCTTGCTAGGGCTTCCTGGCTTGGGGACAGCTGTCTGGCCTCACAATAGCTGTGCCGCCCTCCTGGAGCCAGCAGCTAAGCTCATCCGCTCATCCGCTTGGGGGCTGGCCCAGGCCCTTCCTCTGCCATTGTCTCCTAGGCAGGGGGCTTCCTGTCATGGCCCCCTCCTTCCGGAGACCCCAGCTGACCCCCTCCTCAGTTGGGACTTGCAAAGGTGCTGGGCATGGCCTGGCTCATGACAAAAGAAGGGAGGCAAATCAGTGGGGTCCTGTTGTCTCCTTCCACACAGCAGAGGGCATGGCACTCAACCACTGTTGATGCTGACTGCACGTCCACTCTGAGCTGTGGCCCTGTGAATCCTTCATTCCCATGTGACCCTCACCTATGCTCACGAGGTGCCAACCTTTTCACAGACGGAGAAACTGAGGCCTGGAGAGGTTGCTTCACCACCTGAGACCACATGGTCAAATGTAGTAGAGACGGGGTTTGCCTCGGACCTCTGATATGAGATGGGGGTGCTCTGTGACTGCACCTCAGTTTCCCCATATGTCTAATGCAAACCATAGCACATGCCTCCTATGGCGCCTGGGAAGATAAGTGGGTTCAATCCCAGTGAAGAGCTTAGAAGAGAGTCAGGCAGACAGCGGGCACTAGGGGACCATTATCACCCACCATGATAATTTGTTCCTGTTGCGGCTATAATAATGAAAATTATAACATAATATCATAGATAATGCTCTTATTATTGTAGATTGAATAATGCCAGCTCAGTCCCTTTCTAGCTGGAAGACCTGGAGCCAGTGGCCTAACCCCCAGGTACCTGTTTTCCATCTAACAAATGGGGTCTCCTGTCTGACTCACACTGCCATGGAGTGGAGGCCAGGAGGTAGTCCACGGGCTGCCAAATAGGTCAGTGGGGGCTGGAACTTCAGAGAACTTCAAGGAAGAAGGAGGCATGATGTTGACTCTCTAGCAGAGGCCAGATCAGGAAGTCAAAGGGGGTTAAGAGGGTTTTCTTCAATGGCAACGGTAGTGTCACTCATTATAGAGACCTATGGGCTGCAGAGACACAAAGGGGTCAAAGTCTTATGCTCTGGGCTGACAGTCTGTGGGGTAGGAAGCAGGTAAATTCCATTATGAGGGGCTGGTGAGGTGCTACAGAGAATGCAAAAAGTGGGAAGCAGGTGGGGTTGCTGAGGGTGGAAGAGGATTGTAGGAGGCAGGTCAAGGAGTGTTTGAGCAAAAGCATGAAGGACCAGAGGAAAGAAACAAGGAAGTTATCTGGGGCCAGAGAGCTCCACTCAGAGACGACAGCCCTTGGAAAGGTCAGACCCTGAGGTCAAACATGCCTGGAAAATGGTTGCCAAGTGACTGAGGGGAGAGAGGGAGGAGGTGAGGGCGGGGAGGATACAAGGCAGAGCTCACAGGGTCTTAGCAGGGAGCCATGGAGGGTTCCTGAACAGAGTTGGGATGTGCCCTGACTCAGGATGCCCCAGGCACTCTTGGGCCACCACGAGGGGAACAGGAGCGGGGTGGGGAGGGGCAGCCAAAGCAGGACATGATGGGGCTAGACCAGGGTAGGGTACGAAGAGGAGAAGTGAAAGAATTCTGGATCTAGCCGAAGTCGCGGCCACGGACTTGTCGACAGGCCAGATTGTGGCGGTGGGGGTGGGGATGTTCCTCCTGGTGCCTCTCCCGAGCTTGCCCCAAACATCTCAGAGCCTTTTCTCCTATGTTACCTCAGTCTTTTCTTACCCTGCTTGCTAACGCCAGTGCGCAGGCATTTTAATTCCATTCACCAGACAGGAAAACTGAGTCCCAGCAGGTTAGACTTGCTCCAAGGGCCCAGAGCACATCCCAGGAAAGGAGAAGGCAAAAGCACATCCTGGGAGAGAAGGCAAAACAATGGACGATGACCATGGCAGAGTGTAGGGACAACACCTGGGGACCAAGCCTCCTACCTCCCCCAGCTTCTCCAGGTACCAGCTGTCAGACCTGTGGCCTAGAGGGCAGAACGTCCAGCCCTAGGGTTTCTAGCTTTGGGGAAAAAAAAGTCAAAGTGCACTCTGGACCCGGTCTGACCCCATCCTCTCCCAGCTTCCTCTAGTGTCCAACTGCCTCTAGACCCCTTGGGCACCATGGTGAGACCCTTTCCCAAGCCCTGTCCAGGTCAAAAAGATGACAGTGGGCAGGAAGGGGTTAATTCTGGAGGTGGGGGTGTGGCATCAGCCCTGGGATAATGCATCTCTGCCTTTTGTCCTTGGTGACTTTATTTTTCCATGAGCACAATCCTCCCCTTTTGAACTACGATGGACTCAATATTTTCTTTAATTTTCTACACTTTTGCAACCTTGAATTCATTCATTTAAAGAGCAAACTGCATATTGATGTTTCACTTGGAAAACTCTTCTTGTTGCCCTGAAGAGTCCGTAAACTTAAAAATGAATAATAACACAAGAAATATAAAATGATGGATATTAGCTAGATCAGTCTCAAGGTGTTAAAGACACATTAGCACCCAGTAGAGACTTTCTCGTACACTGAGGTTCTTTGCGGAAACCCAGGGACAAGGCCTGCTGCCTGCGGACCTCTGCTGGGCCACTTGGTAGCTGTGCCCTGGATGCCCGCCTCTGTAAATGGGTCAGAACTGCACCTGCCTCATAGATGTTTTATGGATTCAATGAGTTGAAATAGACAAAGCACCTAGAGTAAGGCCTGTCTCAGATTAAGCACTTTATAAATAATAGTATATTTAAAAAATTAAAAGATGACTCCAGAGACAAGCCAGTCATATGACATTCGAAAAGGAAACAACTCTCCTATCATGTGATTCTCTGTGGACTGACGCAGTGCCCAGGAGCACCCAAAATGTAAGTTTCCCATCGGGGAAATGCTGGCCCAGAAAAGCCAGCTCTAGCATGGCGGCCCCTTGGTGGTCTGAAGTTTCTCTTCTTGGTGCCTGCCTGCCATCCATGAAAGGCCCCTTTATGCTCTTCAAGCTCCTATTTGGACTCTGGACTCTCTGTGCCTTAGTTTCCTCATCTGAAAAACAGGGGAAAGGTACTCTTAGCTCAGGGGCTGGCCCTGGAGACTGGTGTAGGCCAAAGCAGTGAGCCCAGGGGTGTCCCCAACATGCAGGCCCTGAGCTCTTTCCAGTGTGGCCCCTTCCCAACCTAAACAACTCCCTGAGCAAGACACACACCCCCTTCCTTCACTGACCCCACTTTCCCCTGGATACAGCCTGTGAGTGAGCACACAGGGGTCAGAAATGTTGTCAGATGCTTAAATGGTGGAACTGCGGGCAGACCTGAGAGCATGTTGCACTTCAGTGTTCAGTGTGTGTGTGTGTGTGTGTGTGTGTGTGTGTGTGTGTGTGTGTGTACGTGTGTACATGCAGTGGCTCTAGGTCTATGTCTTTACTGCACTTTCCTGTTGTTTTCCAGCAGCCACACGAGTTCTGGGGAGGGACCTGGGCCTGTGGCTTCCCGCCCCCTTCACTTTATAAAGGCCCGGAGGCCATGTGACTCGCAAATCTGCCCAGCCTGGGGATACAGAACAGCTGGCTCTGCCCCAAACTCTGCTTCCCCTGCCAGGAGCTCAGACCATGGGAGGCCCCCGCTGCAGTGCCTTTTTCATCCTACAAGGTGAGAATGTGGGGGCCCTGCCGGGAGGGGCGAGGGAGCCCCTGGCAGCACCCCTTGGGAACAGTGGCCCCCCTTCTCCATAGAGAAATGGTAGGCTCAGCTGCCAGCTCTGGAGCCCGCGGCAGCCGGCAGCCCAGAGGAAGCCACATGTCAGGCAGGCGCCACAGGCACATGGGGAGAGTGGCTAGCAGCGCCCTGATACCCCCACACCCTAGTACAAACCCCCAGGTGCTCTAAGAGCCTGACCCCACCTTCCCAGGGGAATCTCCAAGCTCTCTCTGGATCTACTTTGGAGGCTGCTCCCTAAAAGGAGAAATAGAGGCAGGGAGAAGGAAAGGGTGCAAAAAGTGAGTGTTGTGACCCCCTTAGGAAGTCACTCTTAACAGATGGCGTGGGAGGTGCTGGGGAGATAAGGGCGGGGCTCCCTCCATTATGAGGTGGCCCCAACATGTCCCCCACTGTCTCAGTGGCAGGGGCAGCTCCAGAGACCCCCACTCTTGCTCCCCCAGACCTAGCTGGGACTCAGCTGTGTGTCGAAGGGATTTGCCAGCTATGGGTTTGAACCTGAGTTTTGCTGTGACTTCCTCAAGCTTCCTTTCCCGCCCCACCCAGGGTGGCTCTAACGGTTAGGTGCAGGTCGTTGCCTGGGCAACCAGGCAACAAAGAGAGTTGAAGACATGACACTTGGGGTGCCAATCAGAGCTTCCCTGGGCCACAGGGATGGGCTTCCGCATTCTGGCTTAGGATGATAGGCAAGAGCTTTTACTGTAGCTTTATGGAGGTGTAATTTACATAGCATATATTTCGCCTGTTGTACGCATACGGTTAGATGATTTTTAGTAAATTTGTCGAGTTTGTGTAGAGCATACCCAATGCGGGGCGGTGTGTCACCGGGGCCAAGTCACAGAGCCCCTGATTCTCACTTTTCATACCTGTAGAATGGTATAGGACCACTCTCCACTTTATAGAGTTGTGTTAAGGGTTGAGTGAGACCTGCTTCACAGTAAGAATCAAGTATTATTATTATTGTTGTTATTATTATCTCACTGGTGGGTCTGGGGGAAGGGTTGGGGGCTCCTTAGCCGGAGGAGCAAGAAGGTCATGACTGCCCCACCCCCAGCCCAGAGCCCCTAAGCAGAATCCGACTATTCAGCCCTGGGCTAGGGGAATTCAGACCGGTTGGAATTGGGAGCAACGACCAGCAGCTCCTCTCCCTGCTCCCATCTGGGTCACCTCCAAGGCCCCAGATGTAGAAGGTCTGGCCCAGCAGCTTCCGTGTTGGAGGAGAAGAGCCAAGCCTAGCCTGGGCAGAGGGGTTAAGGCACAAAGGAGCCCCTCCCTGCAGGGTCTGGAGACCTTGACGCTTTAATTCCACCTTCTCCAGCCCCCTATGTTCACCAAATTCTCCCCAAGCCTTTTCTGGGCTCTAAGTCTCAGCTCATAAACGGAGCCTCTGCCTCCTAGGGCAGCTGTGAGCATGACAGTTGCTACTGAGGGATTTGGGAGCTGGGGACAAATCGTCCTGTGTCCAGCCTTCCCAGGGAAGGTCATTTTGTAGTCTGTCCTGCAAAGAGGAACTTGTTTGGCCGAGGGGGGAACTACCCCAAGCCTGTGGCCAGAGAGGAGGAAGAGGGAATCTTCACACAAAGAACAGGAAGGGTATTCTGGCCTCAGTTTACCCCAGCTGGGAGAGCCTCTGTGAAGGGGTGTCTGCCCTCCACCTCCCTGAGGGGTAACAAGTTTGGACACTGGGTTTCAGTGTTCAGTCTGCACCCGCCCCAAGCTCCTCAAGCTGTGTTTACAATGACAGACCCCAGAATTCCCCTGGGAGTCCCTCCATGGGCGACTGAGCCATGAGTCATCCCTTCCCTTGGCCCAGGAAGTGACTCATAGCTGCCCGCCCTCCCTCCCAGACCGATCCCACTGCCTGCATCCCCTCCACAGTTTTCCCTGGATTATCGGGGTCTGGGCTGCCTCTCCAGCATTTCCAAATAGGCAGGCACTGGGGCTCCCCAAGCCCTACCCACACCTCCCTTTCCCTTCTGTTTCTAATTGTTTTCCTCTATCTCATTCTCAATCTCTCTATCTCTGTGTCTCTGTTTCTCCCTTTCCAGGAGTTCCCTATTTTTCTTTTTCTATTGCTGTATTAACTTCTATCTCTCTGTTTCTCTATCTCCACCTCCTTGTGTCTGTCTCTCTCTCATGTCTTGATTTTCTCTCCACCTGTTTCCTTTCTTCCTCTTCCTTCTCTGTCTCTAGCTCCTTCTCTGTCTCTCTTTGTCTCTATTTCCTCTCCATCTGTCTCCACATCTGTCTCTCTGGTGAACAGCAACGAGGTGCCCAACTTAGAGCCCCTGCTGACTTGAGGAGAACCCTTAGGGCGTGTCCCTGACAGCAGAAACAGTAGGAAAAAGGGGGACCCGTTCAGCACCACCCCCAACAGGAGCCCACAGCACCTTCCTGTGTGGCGGCAGCTGGGGACAAAATGTCACTACTGGGTCCCAAGCTGGTCAATAGGGCTGACAGGTGTGGGTGTGGTATGCTTCTACCTGCGTCCCTGAGGAAGGCGGGGGGCGGAGCACCTTAGATTTGGGGGGATCTGAGAGAACACCTGGTGCAACCTCTTCATTTTTACATAAAGAAATGATGATGACAGTAAACACTTCGACTGACACACCAGGCAGCACTTGTGTACTCACACTGCTCTAGGAAGTAGATCCCCTCTTCATCCTCCCTCTGTAGAAGGGGAAACTGAGGTGATCTGATCGAGGTCTGGGATTGGAGCCAGGGCCACCTGTCTCCAGTGAGTTTCCTGAACTGACATGGGCAGGTCAGCAGAAGCCAAGACCCCCGCTGGGTTTGGGCCCCTCCCTATCCCTTGGTTTCATCACTGGGTGCAGACCCCTCTGGCTGTGGGCTTCAGGGGCCAGGGAGGTACCACCTGCTGACTCTCTCCTTGACCAATGGACAGAGCCTGAGCCTGAGTGGCAGCCTTTTTCCCTCAGACGCATTGCCCTCAGGCCTCTGTCAACCCTTCCCTGTTTCTTATCTCCCCTGACCTCCCCTCTCTCTGTTCCAGCGCTGTGTGTCTTGCTGACTCTGGACTCCCAGAACGCCTTAGGTAAGTCTGCTGGAAGTAACTTAGTCTACAGTCGGAGCCTGCAGAAGGGGCCCTGGACTCCCACCTGCACCTCTCAGCCCAGACAGGAGAGAAGCCTGTTGCATGGAGAAGCTCGGGTCTGCCCCTCCCTGGGAACCCTCCCCAGCCCCTGGCTCAGCCCTCACCTTCTGATCACATCCCCACAGACTCTGTCTTCAAGGACTGTCAAAAGTGCCCTCTGCACTCCAAGTGTGTCAATGCTACCTGTCATTGCGATCCAGGATTCACCAATTTTACGAAAACTTGCGAAGGTACATATAGGCTTGGGGGTGTGTAGGGGCACATGGAGATTCTGTAGCAGAGCCCAGTGCCCATGGGGATATTGGTGGTGGTTGGGGGCCCTCAGCCTTTGTCCTCATATTGTCATCAGGACAGAGAAAAGAGAAAGGAAAAGATAGAAAGGTAGAAAATAAGTAAATAAAAATGGCTTCCTGGAGAGAAAGGAGCTAGGACTCCAGGAGTCTGGACTCTGTCTCGGTTCATCCTTCGGGACTGGAGATGGGGGGTGGAATGCTCCCACCCACTCCCCGCTTCAGCACCTTCTCCTGTATCCAGGGTGCCAGCCAAAGGGCCAAGAAGAACTGAGCTGATCACGTGGGCTTCAGGAATTGCTTGCTCCAGGCACAGCCCCACCCCTGCAGAGTTGCCTGAGACTCTAATCTTTCCCAAAAGCATCAGACCCATGCTGGGGAGTCAGGCAGGGGATGAGGATCTTTGTCCTGAGGGACTTCATGCCTTTGGGAGGTGACACGTCACCCTGTTTTGTTCCAGACATCAACGAGTGCGTACTACCCTCGACAGTGTCCTGTGGAAGATTCGCAGACTGCCAGAACACGGAGGGGAGCTACTACTGCATGTGCAACTCAGGATATGAGCTTGCTTCTGGGAACAAAACGTTCAGGAATAAGAGTGAGAACTCATGTCGTGGTAAGAAGGACCCTGTGTCTTCCGTCTTCCTGTATATGAGGTTTGGGGGTCACCAGAGTCATTTCTGCAGCATACAGGGCCAGGGCTTTTGTGGCAAGTACAGAGCCCAGGTCTGAGAGAGGACAGATGTATCTGTGCCTGCCACACCAGCACAGAAAGACAGGGTGGCATGAGAGCCATGGGCCCAAATCCTGGCTTTGTCACCTGATGGCTGTGTGTGTGAGACCAGCTAGGACAGTTTTTCAGAAATCACCTCTTTGTGGCTCAGTTTATGCATCTGTAAAAGGGGGTGACAATGATGTTGGGAGAGTAGCTGGCCCCATCTGTTCCCTCTCCAGGGGCCCAGGAAGAGCTGGACTACCATGCGTCACCAGTCTTTGACTGCTTTCTGGGGAAGCAGATAGTAGCGAAGGGGCTTCAGGTAGCTGCAGGGGCAGATGCGGCCAGCAGTAGGCAGGCAGGACCACAACTTGCCCAGAGAGAGGTGGTTAGTACATGATGCGGGGGGAAGAGGAGTCTGAGCCAAGAACTCTGCAGGACGCATCAGTGTCCACAGGCCCATGGTGCTGCAGATAGAAGAGCCCACAGCCTTGGTCCCAGCCCCTTCCCTCCTGCCCTGCATGCAGAGGGTGGCAGAACCTCCCTCATGGTACAGAAGGGGCCACCTGCACCTCGTAGAGCCCAGTGGGAGGGCTCAATCTACCTCACTGCTGGTCCAAAGGGGTCTCTGTGGATGGATGTTATGCCCCAAACAGGTTGCCAGGCCATAGGACAGAGCCTTTATGTGAACTGGAAAAAAAATCCCTCATCTCTAGCAGGTGAATACAGTATATTCGGGGACTGGAGAGTGACCTGGTTTTCAGCCCCTACTTGCCTCCTTGGCTGGACATCCTTGTGCAGTGAGAAAACTATACATGGATCCCACTCAGTGTGCTAGACCACTGTGAGCCCCACGGCACAGGTGGTGGCTGTGGTTACTGAGACATCTTGCTGTGTCAGAAACAGGCCAGGGCTGAGAGAAGGGGCTCTAGCTGCTGGGCAGAGATGTGGATGAATTAGAATGGGAAGGGAGAAGTGGGACCTTCAGGTGGGTAATGGGGAGAGCTACCTGCTGGTTTGGATCATGACATGCCACCTGAAGACCTAGCTTTGTGACGGGCTCAGCTGGGCCATCTGTGTACCTGCCCACCTCAGCATTCCAGCTTTCACTGCACCAGAGGATGTGTCCACCGGTGTCATGGCCCACGGGGTCTGCTTTGAGCAGGAGACCCAGGCCACTCCCTCAGCAACTTGCCTCACCTTCTCCATGCATCAGAGGGCCTTACCAAGCACCCACATGGTCTCCTGACACTCTCTGAATCCCAAGGCTCAGAATCCTTTGCGGAGGTCGCTTCCAGAAGTTCAGAATGTTCCCCTGTTCACCTGGCATGTTATCTGCATAAAACAAATGAGAGGGATGGCATGCAAGATACTTCAGGAGCTCGTGGTACAATACATTCAACATCCATCCTCTTTGCCACAGTCAGTGACTGCCAAGATGAGACCTGTCCCCCACTGGAGCCCACACAGGCCTGGCAACACCAGGAGCCTGCTCAGGCCTCCTGGGCCATGAAGGGGACCCTGTGAAGAAACTTGGAAAAAGGATGATACAGGCCCCCTTCCCAAGCTTGCCTTATTGCTGGTCAACAACTCCACTTGGAAATGATACTCCCTGGCACCCTGACCCCAATTCTCAGCCACTCAGCTATTTCCCCAGGCAGAGCTCCAGCTTGATCCTCCTCAGTAATTTCAGTTCACGGACCTGAGGGCAGCTTGGAAGACTGGGACCTAGAAGGGTATTTTGTCAGGGATAGGCAGGGTGATGTCAACCCCCCGCCCTAAGAGAGTTGAGTAAGAGAAGAGTGTCCTATCTAGATCAGATGACAAGAGAGGGTGTCATCAGGGACCACTGCCCCAGGCCGACCCTCTCCTGAGAAGGTAAACTTAGGCCCTATGAGGGCCTTGACTACTGGGGGACAGAAGATGGATGCTGAGCCCTACTCAAGGTCCCTAGGACTGAATTTCTGGTGGGGGTTGAAGGGGCCAGATGACAGAAACATCTGTCACTCCTCAGCCATCAGCACCTGCTTTCTGCTCCAGCCACCCAGCCCTCACCCATGGCTGATCTTGCTCAAGTGGATTCTCAGTATGCCCTGCTAGTACAAGGGATGCCTCTGTGGAATTTGGAAGATGCATCCTTCACCATCCCAAGGCTGTGTGGCTGGACGTGGCACCCACTGTTGGGGTGGCCCTGGCCTATCGGACATCATTCTTGTCTTCCAGCCCCTGCTGAAAACTTCATCCTTAAGGGACCAAACCCAGCGGTGGGTCTTGGTCCATCTCCATGGAGTTGGATCTCAGAGTTAGCGAGGACACAAAAATACAGTCACCAGGATTGCAAGGAGAACTCAGCCAGCAGCACCCACCCTGGTGGAGCCAGGACGAAAAGCAACCATGCAAGGCAAGACAGGCCTTGCTCAGTGTAACATTGCTCCTGCACTTGGTTCCAGGAAGGCCTGCTCTGGCCTTTGTCCTATTCCTCAGGCTGAGACACAGGCAGTCATGATGTCCTTGTCCACGTAGGAGCTTCCAAGGGGCTGAGGGAGCCAGAAGTGGCAGGTTGCGAGGACTCAAGCCATTTCTAGCCAAGTCTGGACAACAGAGAATCTATGCCACCATGCTTGCCCATAGGACACCTCCACGTGAATTAGAAAAGGCACACAGCCATCTGGGAGGAGACAGTAGGGCCTTCCAGATGCTTCCACGCCAGGAAATGTAGCCGACTCCCAGCCGCAGAGGCTACCCCTGGAGCTGGAGCTTTTCCTGGGTGGCTGCAGGCGGCCATCACTCTCTCATTCCCCTGTGGACAGAGATAAATGTCAGTGGGAGCCCAGAATCTATCAAAGGACCCATAAGTACTGCAACTACACCTGCAAGTGCCCTCCTGGCCTGAGGCCCAACCCAGAGGACCCGAGGCTGCACAAAATTCGAGCCTCTGGGAAGATGCTGTGAGGCTGGACTGGAGCTAGGGAAGGAGCTGAAGCAGATCCCACAGCCTGAGGAGGCAGGAGAGGACTGCTGGCCCCCAAACACCAAGGGCCCGCTGAGGCAGTCACCTCTCTGAAGGCTCCTGTCACACATCAGGGAGACAGCAGGGCCTTCTGGGCCTGGGGTTTCCTTGTGGGGCCTCTGTGAGCACCCCATACCCCACCCCTTAACCCTAGCCGTAACCCTAACCCAGGTGGTGGCACATGTACTAACGGTGAAGTCCTTAGTGCCAGGCAGTGAGGAGTGGATGCAGAGTACAAGAGGAAGGGCCTAACATTCTGCTTTTGTCTTCAGATGTGAATGAATGTATTTCGAAGCAGAAACCCTGCCACAATTCTACCCACTGCCTTAACACTGTTGGCAGCTACAAGTGCCATTGCCGGCCTGGCTGGAAACCAATTCTTGGGTCCCCCAATGGCCCAAACACCACCATCTGCGAAGGTCCAGAGCCCAGACCACACACTCCCAGAGACCCACACTCAAACCATCTGATCACATATTCAATGGCACCCACACAAACCAAGCAGAATGACTGCTGGGGGTGCCATGCTGTGCCAGGCATTAATTCTTTTGAGGCCAAATGGGCAACGATCTGAGGGGTCCTGGGAAAGCAGCTGGGTTACCAAGGGGAAGGTTCCTGGGGCATATCAGGCAGCAGCTGATTCCATACTGGGATGAACATATTTCAATATTTCACAACCTGTGTAACTGTATGGGGCCCACCTGCCATGTGTGATGTCTCTGCACACCTCCCATAACCCACATCTACCACTCAGGGTTGTGCATTCACCAGGTGGTATCACCTCCAGGCGGGGTGGGGAGGTCATGGGTGGTGGGGGGAGTGGGAACTAATATAGGCAGAGAGACGGGGTCATGGAGAGGAGAGGGGTCTGACTAGGCTAGCATGGAGATTGACGTCCTTCTTTGTGTCCCCAGATGAGGATGAGTGCAGCTCTGGAAAGCATCAGTGCGACAACTCCACCTCCTGTGTCAATACTGTGGGTTCATATAAGTGCCATTGCCTCCAGGGCTGGGTGCCCAAACCTGGATTCCAGAATAAGCAGAAGACCACCCAATGTGAAAGTAACTGACCTGAACTGACCCCAGACCCTGCCTCCAACATACACAGACAATCTCATACCTAATGAACTGCTCTTCTGTCCCCAACAGAGATACTCTTCACCTGGACCATGCCCCCTGGAATCAAGAGCCAGGTGAGTGGCTCCAGCAGGAACCAGGAGGCAGCCACCCTGTTCATCATTTTCCCCAAGCTCCCCACCCATGTGTGAAACTCTCTGATGTCCTCATCTCCTCTCTCTCCAGAGTCTCTCCCACTTCTATGAAAGAGTCCAGATTCTGGTTAGAGACTTGAAGTCAGCTTCGGCTCAGGACATCATTGGGGTAAGGGTAGGACCTGGGGGGACAGCCAGAGGATGCTTCGGTGTGAAAGGAGACAGCCCAAGCAGGGGCCTCTGATCAGAGAAACACATGTGGCTATATGCACAATATACACACACCATCTATACTACCATTACACAAACACAGGTGTACATATACATTCGATTGATTCTTTGGGTCCCCTAATGGCTGGAGCAGGGCCCCCACACACAATCAAGAGGAATACAATAGCAACAGAATGCAGCAATTAAGAATGTTGCCTCTGGAGCTAGGCCACAATGGTTCAAGTCCCTCACACTCTCCCTGCTGTGTGACCTTAGGCAAGTGACTCCCACTCTCTGGGCCTCTGTCCCCTCATCTGAAAACAGTGCCTCCTTCCTACATGGGGTGTAAAGATTTAAATGAAGAGAAGCAAGTCTCAAAGAATAATGTCTGGCATACAGTAAAAGCATTACATGTTAAGTTTTAGCATATGTGCTTAGCCTGGCAGAAATATATGAGCCCCTTATGTCATTTTAAATTTTCTAGTAGTTTTATTAAAAAAAAAAAAAAGTAAACAAGTAAAATTAATATGAAGATTGCATTTAACCCAACAGATCCAAAACATTACCATTTCAACACGGAGCCACGTTTCAAGTGTCACATGTGGCTCATGGTGACTGTTGTGGACAGTGCAAACTTAGAATAGAACCTGGCAGAAAGCAAGTGCCCGGTGGATGTTAAATGCCATTGTTATAATATGTGCACATAGGCATATATTTACTCCCAGTACTTGTATTCCCCTGTGCCTGTCCCCCAGGCATCCTGCATAGTTCTCCAGTGTCCCCTAGTGAGCAGGTGAGATCAGGTTTCTTCAGGTCTTCCTGTGGTGAAATAACCAAGCTGCTGTCATCCATCACCCCCAGAAACTCATTGAGTCATTGGACGAGCTACTGGAAGTTCCCGGGGACCTGGAGGCCCTGACCCTACGTGACCAGCTCCGCACAGCCACCAACCTGCTGTCAGGCCTCGAACATATCCTGAGGACTCTGGCCAAGACAATGCTTACAGCCCCCTTCACCTACCATTCCCTTGCGGACACAGGTGAGGCCCTGCCCTGCCCCAGCCCTGGACCCCAACCTTTATCCTGAGCCCCCAGTCACTGCCCCTCTCTCCTCAGAGCTGACCCTGATGATCCAGAAGCAAGGGAATGCAAATGTCACCATGGGCCAGACACATGCACGGATGATGCTGAAGTGGTCTGAAGCAGCTGGAGAAGGGGATTCGGGTAACAGCTGGGAGCTGGAGGGGGCGCTGGTGGGAGAGGGAAAGAGGAGCTGGGATGTGGCTAGGGGTGAGGTTCTGAATACGTATCAACTGGAAACTGAGCCATCTTGAGGGACTCCTGGCATCACAGTGTGTTAGCCAGGCATGATTTAGATGTCTCAGGAAGGAGGAGGGAGGGCAAGGGAAGGTAGCCAGCATGTTTGTCCTCCAGGCCCCGTCATGGCAGGCATGCTCTCTAGTCAAAACATGAAGAAATTGTTGGCCAAGGCCTCCTTGAAGCTGGACCTTGAGAAGAAAGACAAGCTGGAAAAAATGCACGGAAGTACTGTCAGTGGGACCCAGTTCAAGTTCCTCTCCGCCATCAACTCTGCCTTTCTGAGCAACACGAAGACAGAGAAACTAGACTCGCCTGTCACCTTTGCCTTCTCCCACCTTGTGAGTACTTGAGTAGGGAGGGAGGATCAGCTCAACTGGTCACCCCAAGTCAAAGGCACAGTGGTCCCTCTGCAGCTTTCCTTTCCCTACCTCCAACATTCTGCTCCTTCCTAAATGCACCTCAGGGCCTTTGCACTTGCTTTGCTTTCTGCCTGTGACATTTCCCTCCCAAGACTCAGTACTTTACCTGTTTCTAGTCTTTGTTCAAATGTCACCTTCTCTTTTAGGCTTTCCCTGACTTATTTAAAATTATAACCTCTAATAAATCATGCCCCCACCTTTCTATGTTTCTTTTTTTAATAGCACTTATCACTTTCTAACATACTATCTAGTTTACTTATCTATTAAATTTATTATTTACTGTCCGTCTCCCCCATGAGCATGTCAGCCCCACAAGGGCAGGGAGTTCTGTCTGCCCTGTTTGCTGCTGTGTCCCTTGGCCTGGGACACACAGTAGGTGCTCAGTAAATATTTGTTGACAAGCAGCCTTCCTTAGACCCAACCCAAGCTCAGAATCCAAAAGTGGGCCTAAGGTTAATCTCTTTGATCACCCCTACCTACCCACAGCCAGAGATGCCTGGGCCACGGCAGGAGCTGATCTGTGCCTTCTGGAAGGGTGACAATGACAGTGGTGGGTATTGGGCCACCACAGGCTGCTGGAAGCTGGGCAGCCAGAATGGCAGCACCACCTGCCAGTGCAGCCACCTGAGCAGTTTTGCCATCCTCATGGCCCACTACGACATTGAGGTAAGGAGCCCCTGGGCCATGCCCAGAAGCCTTCAGATGGCAAGGTTGGCTTAGGTGAGACAGAAAGCTGGTTCTTCATGATGAGGACCTAACGCTTCTGTATGCTTTTGCAGCTCAGGTGGCCCCACGTCACACCCCCAGACCTCATTACCCAGCAACTATACAATGTGGCCTGGCACTGCAGGCCCTGCTCCAGCCAGCGCTCTTCTGACCACCCACCTCTTTTTTAATTATCGCTAAAAGCTCAAGAGAGCACAACTTTCTGTATGTGGCCTTAGGTGATCCGTAGATCCACATGGATAACTGGAATGGGCCAGGCAAAGCAAGGGAGGCTGGTGGTTCAGGACAAAGGCCCAGAAGTACTAAAGTGTTGAATTTCTGAGCTGATAGATGTGGCCAAACATGGGAGGGGCAGAAGATGAGGTTAGAGAAGTGGACCTATTAGTGTTAAAAAGGTTCACAGTTGAACCTTGACTGGGGACCTATTCTAAAGCAGTCTGGGTGCATAGCGGGATCTTTCCCGTACCCATAAGTGTGTGTGTGTTGTGTGTGTGTGTGTGTGTGTGTGTGTGTGTAGGGGTATTTAGGGTGAGAGACAAAGCAGGCTTGCTCAGATGTTGAAGACAGATGAGGTGGAGGGAGGTGCGCAGCCTGATCTGAGTCCTTCTGTCCAGGTCCCAAGTGGATCCGGGAGGTGGGGCACACACAGGCCTCAGGGTGCTAACCGAGTCCCACCCACCCCATCCTGTATCTAGGACCTGAAGCTGGCCCTGATCACCAAGGTGGGACTGGCACTGTCGCTCGTCTGCCTGCTGCTGTGCATCCTCACCTTCCTGCTAGTACGGCCCATCCAGGGCTCGCGCACCACTGTGCACCTGCACCTCTGCATCTGCCTCTTCGTAGGCTCCGCCATCTTCCTTGCGGGCATCGAGAACCAGGGCGGCCAGGTGAGGTACCCCCAGATGGAGGACCTCACTTCCACCTGGGTACTAGGCCAGCAAAGTTCAGGAGAGGGTTAGCTCCACCCACGAGGCTCGGTGAGGACCCTAGCTCTAGAAATCTGACCCGCCCCATACGCATGATAGACCACTATCTGGCTCCGCCCACCCTGAGGGCTCAAGTGGGTCTCACGTTAAGCGTGACCCCGCCCCACGTTGACGTCACCCAGTCGGTTCTCGGCCCGCAGGTGGGGATACGCTGTCGCCTGGTGGCCGGGCTACTGCATTACTGCTTTCTGGCTGCTTTCTGCTGGATGAGCCTCGAGGGGGCAGAGCTCTACATCCTCGTGGTACGAGTGTTCCCGGGCCAGGGTCTGAGCAAAACTTGGCTCTACCTGATCGGCTACGGAGTGCCTGGGCTCATTGTGGTCATCTCGGCAGCCGTCAACAGCCAGGGCTATGGCCGCGTCCTCTAGTGAGTGCTGGATGGTGGGGCCATGGGAGACACGGGCCCCGGGTCGTGAGGGCGGCACGGAGTACAAGACCCACTCGCCTCGGGCTCTCCCCCTGCTCCTAACTCCTTCCTTCTCGCCTAGCTGCTGGCTGAACCCTGACCACGGTTTCCTCTGGAGCTTCCTGGGACCGGTGACCTTCATCATTTTGGTAACTAGACCAGCACACTCCACCCTCAAAGCCTGAGCCTCCTGGCCCTTTATTGAGCCTGACTGACCAGCTCTCTCTGAGAGTTCCAAGGACAACCTCTAATCCAAACTCTCTGCTCCCTGCCCAGTGCAATGCTGTCATCTTCGTGGTAACAGTCTGGAAGCTCACTCGGAAGTTCTCCGAGATCAACCCAGACATGAAAAAATTAAAGAAGGCGAGGTGAGGGCAGGGGCTGGCTGGGAAGAGGTGTGTGGGGGGTGGCCCTCTACTGCAACTATCCTTCTTCCCTCAGGGTGCTGACCATCACCGCTGTGTCTCAGCTCTTCCTGCTGGGCTGCACTTGGATCTTTGGCCTGTTCCTCTTCGACCCAAAGAGCCAGGTGTTGGCATACGCCTTCACCATCCTCACCTGCCTGCAGGGCTTCTTCCTCTTTCTGCTGCACTGCCTGCTCAACAAGAAGGTAAGTTTCAGGCCAAGCCACAGACCGGCCAGTATCTCCCTTCCCCTTCTCCCTCTCCCCGGGGATTCCCCTCCTCTGACCTGGCATCCTGGGCCCTGCAGGTGAGGGAGGAGTACCGAAAGTGGGCCGGCATGATCACCAGGAACAAGTACTCAGAGTTCACCACGTCCACATTCGGCTCCAGCCACAATCAGACTCGGGTAAGGGCCAATCCTGGGGTGGGGGTGCTGGACCAGAAGGCAACCTGGGCAAAGCTCAGTCCTCACAGGACTCCTCTTTCTCTAGGTTCTCAGGCCGTTGGAGTCTGGCATGTGATCACATGGTTCTGGCTACACCAGCACTCGTGGCCTCAACAGCTTTTGCACGTGTTGGACTATTCTCTCCTACTGCTCTGCTCCCTCTGCCCTCCCGCCCCCATATGCACTTTGGAGAGGGGGAGTTGACAGTTGGTATCTGCCACCAAACCCCAGCACACATAGCCAGAGTGGAGAGTCATGCCTTTTGGGCCTGCTTCTGCTGTACCCTAGCCAGGAGCCAGGGTGGGCAAGAGCTGGCCCCCTTACCTTGGTACCCAACACCTGGACTAAGGGCTCCTGTACTCACTTGGCCTCCCACTCATGTCTTTGCTATGGAATGAGGCCAGGGTACTTGGGTTTAACTTTCCTGTTAAGCTAAGACTGAGGTCCGGAATGGACGGGCAGGGCCCCTCCTAGCCCTATTGCCTATGGCTCATGGTACAGAGGCCCATCTGCCCCCTTGGGCAGAGGGTTCTCACTGTTTTGAATGTGATAGATGTTATGTAATGTTTTTTAAATCTGTATAAACTTTCAATGTTCACACTTAAAATTCAATTTCTCATTGATACAGAAAGTGGCTTTGTTGGCTGGCTGGGGGCTCCCTGGCCAGGCCCAGTGCATCTGTGAAATGCAGAAAGACAACTACAAAACTGGCGGATGGGAACCAAGCTTCCATAATAAAAATTTATTCTTACACAAATCTACAGATTTTAAACAGTAAAAAGAAAGGCCCACTGTCACCTAAAAAAAGGACTGAAGCAGCACACGGGAAGCAGGGTGGCTCTGGGCCATCAGGCGCGTGGTTACCGGCTCTGCTCAACTGTGAGACACACATGGGGAAGAAGTCATTGAGAAAGGAGAGGGAGCCCCTGCACACCAGTCCCCCGCCCCACCCTGCCCCTCCGGCCCGAGCCACTTACTGTATGTGGAGATGTCAATTTCTTCAGGAAGCTCTGCCACATTCACTTCAAACCTGTCCTGAACATCATTGAGGATTTTGGCATCATTCTCATCAGACACAAAAGTGATAGCCAAGCCTTTGGTGCCAAAGCGACCCGCACGGGCCACCTGCAGGGAGACAGAGGCCGGGGTCAGGCCCACAAACACATCCTGGGGATGTGAGGACAAGCTGGGCCAGGTCCCCACCCAAACAGGGGGCCATAAGAGAGGTGACCTCTCTGTGGGACCACTCACCCGGTGGAGGTAGGTGTCCGAGTCTTCAGGCATGTCATAGTTGAAGACGATGTTGACTCGCTCAATGTCCATCCCTCGGCCAAACAGATTGGTGGCCACCAGGATCCGCCGCTGGAAGTCCTTGAACTGCTGATAGCGTGACAGGCTGGGTGTAGGAGGAACAAGAGGCACCATCAGGTATGAGGTTCCTGGGCAGCCCTCCCTCCAAGGGGCCTGCCTTTAGCCTTCAGTGGGTAATGCACTTACCGCTCCTCCTGTGCCATGCCCCTGTGGATGGCGATGGCTGGGAAGTTCTGCTCCACGAGCAGCTGGGCCAGGGCCATGCAGCGCTGCACGGACTTCACAAAGATCACCACCTGCCAGAGGGAGGCAGCGAAATCAGGGGCATGGATCCCTATGTACCTCCCAAAGGCCCAGAACCCTGTGACAGGCAACGGCAATGTCACCTGATTAAACTCCAGCACATCGAGGAGATCAAAGAGCTTACGATTCTTCTCACTGTCCTTGAGCTTGACATAGTACTGCTGCAGTCCGTGCAGCGTGAGCTTGGTCTCATCATCCACAAATACCTCCATGGGCTGAGGGAAGGAGTGGCAAGGGGCTGGCAGGGCTTACTCCTGGACACCTCACCTGCCCAGAACCTTCCAAGAGCGACTCCATGTTGTGGTGCTTCCCAGAGGAGCTGCTGTACCCAGTAAACATCTCTCCCAACAGCTGGATCTAAGCCGTGGTCTGGCTCAGGTGTGGACCACGCTCAGCTCCCAGGCTGACAAGACAGAGGAGGGAGGGCTGCGCGGCCTGCCGGCATTGCTGCGCCGTGAGGGCAGTGTGGGTGTCAGGCCCAGTTTGGGGCCCAGGCCCAGGAGGGCCGAAACCGATGCACTGAGGTCTTGGCCACCGCCTCGCCCTACTCACGTCTTGCATGAACTTTCTGCAGACAGGCCGGATCTCCTTGCTCAGGGTGGCGCTGAACATCATGCACTGCTTCTCATGGGGTGTCAGGCGAAAGATCTCCTGCACGTCCCGCCGCATGTCTGGGTGGGGAGGACAAGAAACAGGTGGGCATGAGCGCCTGCCAGCCCACGACCGTACCCAAGAGCAGACCCGCCCCTCCCAACTTGGCACCACGACAAGGGCAGTGAGCGAGGAGTAGGGGGAGGGGAGAGTCCCCGTGCCTGGTGCCTGAGGGGCTGGACTCCGGGTGAGCGCAGGCCCAGGAGGAGCTGCAATCCACTTACACGCTGCCAGAGCGGAGCAGCCGTGCCAGCGTACCTCGAGCCATGCTTCAGGGAGGGGAGCCTGAGGCAGAGATAGCCACTGGGGTGAGAGCTGCAGCTGCCTTCCAGGATACAAGCCCCATCTCCCACCGGCCCTGTCGGGGCTCACTGAGGGCAGGGAGGGGCTCACTGAGGGCAGGTGGGGGCCGAGAACTAACGGAGCAGGCAGTGAGGCCACAGCAAGCCTAGGGTGATGTGTATATGTGCTGCATAATGGCTCATTGGGGCCGAGGTCCTACTCAGACTGGGCTCAGAAGTGGCAGGTCAGTCAGCCAACATAAGAACTTTCTCTAAAACTGTTCACAGGAGACCCGTGTGCCAATGACCTGTGTGTCAACTGCCCACTTCCCTACTCTGGGGCAGCCTTTGGCCTGCCTTGTCAGGGCCTACCTCGTTCTGAAGTCTGAGTGGGTGCTAGTGGGGAGGGTGAGGCTGGGTGGGTGTCCAGCAGCCCCCATAGACATGGCGAGGACACTCACCCAGCTGCTCCAGCATCTTGTCACACTCGTCCAGCACGAAGTGCTTCACATTTCTCAGGTTGAGGCTCCTATTCCGCACGAGTGCCAGAATCCGGCCCGGAGTGCCCACCACAACATGGGGGCAGTTCTTCTTCAACACCTCTTCATCCTTCTTGATGGAGAGGCCCCCAAAGAACACAGATACCTATGCAGGTGAAAAGGAAGTCACTTCTGCCCATCTAAGGGCTGAAAGCTCATGTCCCACCCAATGCCGCTGGCTACCCAACCCGCGACCCTGCCAGCTCAGGCACCAGCAGCCCCCAATGCCCCAGGCCTCTAGAGGCCTGAGAGCCTGGGCATAGCTCCACTTAAAAGCTGCCCAGGGCTGGGACCAGCACAGGCCTCTGGGGGCCATGTATAATTCATCAAGCTTTTAAGAAGCATAAACCACCACAAACCTCAAAGGCAGCCACTACAGCCAAGTTTGGTAAATGCTGGCTGGGCCAGAGCTGAGGCCAGCCAGGCTACAGAGGACAGGGCACCAGGCCTGGCCCAAAGGTGCCTCACCTTGACACTGGGCATGTACTTGGAGAAGCGCTCATACTCCTTGCTGATCTGAAAGGCCAGCTCGCGGGTGTGGCACATGACCAGGACCGTTACCTGTGGAGTGGGCAGGAGAGACTCATGCAAGGCAGTGTCCTAAATCCTCCCTACCCAAAGCCCATGCCCACCAGGCCCCCATCCAAGGATGCCCACCACCTTCCGGGGCCACTAGAAGGCCTGGTCCAAACGCCTCCACCTTCTCACAACCCTTCACCTACCCTTCGCTCCCTACATCCTCACAGCTAGAGACCTGCCTGTCTCCCAACACCAGGACCTACAGTGAGGCCTGGACAGGCCCCAGGCTCAGTCTCTGTTCTCCAGCTGTCCTGGCCTTCCAGCCCACACCACTGAGCACTGCGACCACGCCGCGACCACGCCACAACCTCCTGCTACCCCGCCCTCCTTCATCATCTACCCTATGGAATCAAGGACTCGTGCACTCACACAGCCCAAGGACACTGCCCCCGCATGACAACAGCAGACACTAACATTCACCTCAAATGTTCCCCAAGACAGTGGAACACATTGTTCATGACATGAGAACACGGCCATGGCGTGTCAGCAACGATAGCAGTAACAAAGCCATGTGCAGTATAATGCCTCTTCAGAAACAATTTAGAAAATACATGGTGATATAACAGCCATGTCTCCGAATGATAAAATTGTGGACACTTTCTAGTTTTTTCTCTTGGTTTAGCATTTCAGGGGGATTTTGTTACAACTAAGTACTATATTTCATTTTAAAAGCCCACTAAAAAATGCAGGAACAGGAATTTTTAACAAAAGAAGCAGTGGTACCTGCTACCTTAGGTAGCTCAGGAATGGGAGGGAGAGCACCCGCCCACCTACCTGTCCATTGACGGGCTCGATCTGCTGCAGGGTGGCCAGCACGAAGACCGCCGTCTTGCCCATCCCAGACTTGGCCTGGCACAGGACATCCATGCCCAGGATGGCTTGGGGAATACACTCATGCTGAACTGAAGGAGAGAGAAAACACGAGCGATTGGAAACCAGATGCTTCCTTTATGCTGGCCCCTCACCAGGTGGCTGAGAGGACCACAGTCAGTGTTCAGAGGGCCATGATGAGGAGATCCAGAAAGGCGTACCCTCAGATGGATGCTCAAAGCCACAGTCTACTATGGCCCTCAGGAGCTCGGGCTTCAGCAGAAAGTCCCGGAAGCCAGAGCTGTGGATGGAAACGTAGGACCCCTTGACATCTTTCTTGGGGGGTGCTGGGGCGCTCTCTGCAGGAGCCTGGGGCTCTTCATCTTCCTCATAATCCAGAAGCTCATTTTCCACATCTTGTTCTGCCATGATGCTGAGAAGAGAAGGAAGAAAGGGCCTAGAGAAGCAACTAAGATGTATGCAGCAAAACTCACCAAGGGAGAAGGCTTACAAGGAGGCTGTGGGCTATTGACACAGGTCCAAGAGGGACAATGCACTGGAGTCAGGTCTTAGGTGCTGGCTCGAAAAGGCACCCAGCTGATGAAACTGAGACGGGACATTGTTGGGTGGTCCCTATTTCCCTCACTCCAGCAGGTTCCATCAGCTCCATCCATGCAGCACCTCCCAGCTTCAGCCTGTTGCGACATCTCTACCACCCTTCTCCAAGCCTCAGCTCAGCTCTCCCTGCATCCAGCCAGCCACACCTACACGTGCTCACACACCCTCCACCACCAACAAATGCTTCACCTGTTCTCAAGACTGATATCCTAATTTCGTCCTCCACAGCCCTCAAAACCCCCCTCCTTGGCTTCTGTCCATTCCATGCCACCTATTTCAAATCACCCCCAACCTCACTTGGTTGCTCAGACTCAATCGAGTCCCTACTCCAAGATTTTACACCCCACTGACACCACTGGAGTGGGCTGCTCCCAGGTCTTTGCAAAAACACCTTCTCAGCATTCTGGTCTCAATTCTGATGAACTAGCTCAGACCACCTAGCGTAAAGAAGCTCCGTCCCCATCACTCCCCAAGGACCTCACCCAGTTGCACAGGGCATGACCCCTGAGAGTTGGAGCTGTGGCTGCTGGAGACCTGAGTTTGTGAAAGAGCGGTGTCTGCCCATCGCAACTCTCCAGCCCCAGCTCCTCCCACTCTCTGTGGTCTGCACTGGGGAATAATAAAGTGCTCTCATGAAGAGGCCTCCCATTAGGCCCAGGGCCAATAAAAATAAAGCCAAGATGAAAAATGGAATTAATACAAAGCTCGCTCACCTCCTGGCTTTATTTAATCTAATATATACAGAATGCCTACTGCATGTGAATGGTGCTACAGGTGCTGACGACACTGTCTTCTATCACCCCTGCCCTACCCCAGCCTCCAGTCTAGGGAATAGAAGAGTTGAAGGAGCCCCATTCTTGAACTGGGTGGAGAGGGTCCTGGGCCCAGTTTCTGGCCCTCCTGTCACTCATTCTTCCATGACTTCATCTGGCTCCAGGGCTCTCAGCACTTCTGTTCTGAGGCCTCTCAAACTTGTGTCTCTAACAGCGATGACGCCCCTCAAGTCCAGACTCAGTTACCAGCCACCTCTTCTACATCTCCCTCTGCAAGTTGAACTAAAAATGCCCAGAGCAAAACCCTCTATTTCTCCCCGCAGGCCTGCTTCCCCATCTCAGAAAAGGCAATTCCATTCTTTGAATGGCTGTCTTCGGCCAACAAATCCCACCAGGACAATCAGGCCACGTCTCATTACCCTGCTACCTTGCTGCTCCCCAAATGCCATCACCTTTCTTTTTTAAGTTAGAACAGTTTTACTGAGATATTCACATGCTACATGACTCACCATTTAAAGTGTACAATTCAATGGTTTTTAATGTAGTTGCAATCATTACCAGTCAGTTTTTGGAATGTCTCACCACCTCAAAAAAAACTCTGTACCCTTAACTATCACGCTATATCCACAATCCCCTTGGCAACCACTAGTCTACTTTCTCTTCTTTGAATGTTATTATCTTGGACATTTCATATAATGGGACCATAGAATATGTGATCTTTTGTGTCTGGCTTCTTCAACTCAGCATGTTTTCAAGATTTATCCATATTGTAGCATGTATCAGTATCTCATTCCTTTTCATGGCTGAATAATATTCCCTTGTATGCAAATACAGTGCCACAGTTAATCCATTGTCAGTTGATGGGCATCTGCGTGCCATCATCTCTTGCCTGAATTATGCCAACAGCTTCCTCACTGGTCTTCCTGTTTTTCATCCCCCATGACCTTCCACCCACTCTCCCCACAGCAGCCAGGAGCCTATATAAGCTAAGGCAGAGAATATCACTCCTGCTGAAAACTCTCCACAGGCTCCCATTCTGCTCAGAATAAAACTCGAGTCCTCACTATGCTATGAGGCCCTACATCACCTGATCCCCTCCACAGTCAGAACTCCTATTCCCCATCTCCCTCACTTACTGGCCGCCTTACTGCTGTGCCTCAAACACACCTTGGAACTTTTGCACTTGCTGCTTGCTGCCCAGAATTGTCACAAATCCCCCCGCATCCTAAGATCCTAGAACAGGGCCTGGCATATACCAGGTAATCACCCAACAGTAATAGTTGAGTAAATGGAACTAGAATCAAGGCCTCAAGGCAGAGCTTAGAGACTAAAAGTGATCATGTATTATTATCTTATTCTTTAAAGAAGTCATCTGATACCAGCCTTGAAGATTTGGACTGGTAAAGACAAGAAGGGTCATTTCTCAGGCAGCAAGGAAAACAGGAGCCAGAAAAGGTCAGTCCCCAAAGCACTAGACCATTTTGGGGGAATGGAGAGTAGGACTGGCTGGTTGACACAGAGGCAGAAGATAAGCTTGAAGAGCTGGTTAGGCCCAGGGTGATCGTACTAGGGAATCTCTGGTTAGGCTTTAGAGTTCAGTGACTCAATCAGCATTTGTCCCTCATTTGCCCAAGAGCAAGTTACTTATAGTAGTAGTAGTCACCACTCAACAAGGGAAAAGAGGATTAATCAAGGTAGGGGCATTATTGAGGAAGGGAAATTGGAATCCTGTACAAGGCGGGACCATACCCTGGGTAATCTGTGGGCAGGAGAGAGCCAGTCTGCTATGCTGACCTTCAATCCTGGTGGACCAAGAGGAGAGGATGTATTTAAAAGAAATAAGAAGATCAAATGACGTCGTTTTGTTTTCATGAACAGATTTGGGAATATACTGAGTATGAGTCACAAAATTTTCTAGGAAGTGGCTTAACCGAAATCTAAAGCTCAAAACCAGTTAGATCAAGAGAGGATTTAGTGGGAGTTAGGATTTGAAGGGCTGACAGTGACTGCGGAGGCCCCAGGAGCAGATGGAACTTAGAAGCTGACACCGTAAGTGACAACTCAGACACGCACGGGTACCCTTTCACCCTTAAATCCAAGGAGGACAATTTCCACTTCAGAGTCTGTTCTTTACTGGGACCATTTTTTTTTTTTTTTTTTTGCCCTAAATCTCTGGAACTACGAATTCCCACCAAACGCAGAGCAAGAGCAGAGCCGGGAGAGGGCGTGGGAGTGAGTCCCTCACGTCTACAAGCTCCTGCTTCTCCCACCGCGGGCTCAGACTCTAGCGTCACTCTCCGAACCCCACCCCAGACAGTCCCGAAACGCCTCGAGATCTCTTCGGACAGGAAGGTCCGGTCCTCTCCCCAAGTTGGGGTCGCCATGCGGGCCGCCAAGACAGCCCATCCCGGAAATCAGCCCCGCACCCTGCGCGCCAACGGCCGGCCCGCCCCTGGCGCATGCGCCCCGGCGGCCAACGGCCGCTGCCGGGCGCGCCGGTACCTCAACCACCCTGCCCCCGCCCGATGTCTCGCGCCCCTTCCTTCTTCTCTCTTCTCCCCCAGCATCTCTCTTCACCCAGTCACCCGCAGGCCCGACGCCCCCGCACCGCGGCCCCGCGCCCCGGACCTGCGGCTCACCTGGTTCTCCGTTCGCCTCCGCGTGCCGTGAGGAAAGCCGACCGACTCCAGTTACCGGTCCCGCGCCTCGACACGAGCTACAACGCTTCCGGCCTCCTGCGTCGGACTGCGGCTGTGCTCACTGGATCGCTGGCTTTTCAGTCAAGAGAGGTGGAAGCGATGATTGGATCCTGCGGAAGACGTCGAAAAGCTATTGGTGGAGAAAGGAAAGAGGGCGTGCCGTTTGCCTTAGGCTCATTGGTCAATCTGAAAGTAGGCGCCCAGAGTGGGCTGGGCCGGCTTTGGCCTGTGCTCAGTCACGTGATCGGGCTTAGCTCTCTGTGGGAGCCGCCATATTTAGTACTGGCAATCGAAGTCAGGGTGATTGACCTGTGGTGTCTCACCCTTATGAAATGTGACCGCTTCACTGGGCACCGATCTCAGAACTTTTGTAATAATTTCAGTCACCGCCTCCTGGTTCTCCAAGGGGGTGGCTCTGAAAAGGTTCTGAGGTGGATTGGAAGCTTGGAATGACTCCAACGTGGAGAGGACATTTTGTGCCGGCAGTGGGGAAGGGGTCTTTCAGGGCTCGGAAGTGAGAGAAACGATCATAACAATAGTTCCAGTTTTCTGAAAGTCACGTCCTGGGTCAGATACTTTTGTCCTGCACGTCTAGAGCAAAAGCCCAAACCCAGATGTTTGCCCCTAGTACTAGTTTATAGTAAAAGAAACAGGTCACCTGAGTGACTATTGCCCTGTGAACGTATGGAACAGTTCCAACATCCCAAAAAGTTATGTGTGCCCCTCTCAAGTCAACCACACTCCTTACCACCATCACACTCCTTCCCACCATCACCCCTCTTACCACCATCACCCCACCACCACCACCACCAGGCAACTACTATATGGATTTCTATCTCTAAAGTTTTGTCTGTTCTTGAATTTTATATAAATGGTATCATGCAATAGATTGTCTTGTATTTGGCTTCTTTTGCTCAACAAAATGTTTTGAGATTTGTCCACATTACTGCATAGATAAATACTTCATTCTTTTGATTGCTACGTAGTATTCCACTATCTGTCCATATCGCAATATAACCAATATAGTTTTTTCATTCACTTATCAATGGGCAGTTGGTTGTTTCCAGTGTTTGGCCATGATGAATAAAGCTTACACAGGTGTTTTTGTGAACATAAATTCACTTTTCCAGGGTAAATACCTGGGAGTAGAATGATGGGCTGTAATTCACATGTGTATTTTTAATAGCTCATGACAGTTTTCCTAAGTGATAGTTCTATTTTCTAGTTCTACTCCCACTAGCACCCTGTGAAAGTTTCAGTTACTCCCAGTCCTTGCCCACACGTAGTATAATCAGTCTTTTCTCAGCTACGTTTTGATTTGGGGATTTGGGTTGTGGGGAAAGCCGAGAAGGAAGGTAAGCAGGTCAGACACAGTCAAAAACGATAAATTTGCTCTAGCATTCCAGTCTCCCTAAGCGATGATACAGTTAAAACCTTCCACTACAGTTTTCCAAAGAGGTTCTAGCATTTTATTTAGTGTAGGCTATCTTGGGGTCCATGTTTTAGACAATTAATTCAAAGTCGAAGTCAGTAGATGTATAATTTCAGCCAAAAAGTCCAATGAAGAGAAATCAGTCAATCCAGAGGGAGGCTTACATACTATAAGGTAAATATTGTATATGATAATTATACCATACATTTACAGAGCACCTGCCGTATGCCCAGCAGGGCCAGAAAGAGGGTGAGGCATGGAAAAGTTAAGGAGGCACCAAAAGAAAAAGAAAACAGTCACCAAGATAAATATTTTAATCTACTATTTTAAAATAAAAAATAATGCTTTATATCTATGATAAAGTATCAAAAATTTAAGTAAAGACAAGATTGGGAACAGTGCCACATGGCACCAAGCCATGTTGACGCCTGATGCAGAAGAAAAAGATGAAGATTACTGATCCTGTCTTTATTTGGATTTTTTTTGCATTAGTTTTGATTTTTTAAAAAAATTATTGCATCAAAACATTGTGTATCTTCAGTTTTCTGGCACCCAGTTAAATTTTATGCCTGAGGCAATTGCCTCACTTGCCTCACCCTAGGCCCTGCCCTGGTGCTCAGCCTCATTCTGAGAAAGCTAAATATATCTACAGATTGAATCCCTACCTGCAAAGAGGTACATGCGTTAGCATATCCATTGTGAGGTGGGTGACCTGAGGTTCAGAGAGGGTTATCCGAGCTAGGCTCTAGGTACAAGAGCTGCCAGGGATTCAAGCCTAGGCCATCTCCTTCCGTTAGATTTGGCCAACATCTTCTGAAGGTGAAGACAGAGACCAAAATCTGGAGAAAATCAGTTACCAGGAAGAGAGGAGGTGCCCCAAGAAAGCAGGTAGGAGGCTAACTTGGAGTAATTAGATCATCTGTAATGAGTTGTGGAGGAGACCACTAAAGCCGGCTGCATCCCAGTTGAGAAGGCTGGGAAAACAGGAAAACGCCTGGCACACTCACCGCCTATGCAGCCAGGGGGAGCTTCTACTATTCAAAACAAAACAAACAAACAAATAACCTCCCCCCCCCACAAAGGTTATTATCAAGATTAACAAACATTAGCATTTTTCATATCAGCTTGATTCAGTTCCAAATTATTTTAAGATACAAAAGATTTTAAACACACCTGCCTTAATGGCTAAAAAGAAAAAGATTGACAGTATCAAGGGTTGGAGAGGCTCCGGTGGGCATGTAGAACAGGAAAGTCACTTTGGAAAATGATTTGACAGTTTGTAATAAGGTTAACCAAGTTTCTCAACCTCAGCCCTTCAGCTTTTCTCGCGCAGGATCATTCTTTGTAGTGGGGGCCATCTGTGCGTTGTAGGATACTGAGAAGCATCCTTGGTCTTGACTCAGTAGATTCCAGTAGCACCCACCTCATCCCCCAGTCATGACAACCAAAAATATCTCCAGACGTTGCTAAAATCTTCCCTGAAAGAAGGGACAAAATCACCCTAGATGAGACCCATTGGGTTAAACAGGTACCTACTTTGTGATTAAGCAATTATCTTACTTATAGATCTAACAGTACATTAAATACTTTCTTCCCCACAAAAAGATAACAAGCAATTAACATTTTTTTATGCATAATAGCCCCAAAGTGCAAATAACACAAATGTCCATCAACAAGTGAATGGAGAAAGAAATTGGTCCATCTATGCTATGGAATATCACTGGAAATAAAAAGGAATAAGCTATTGATACACACATCATTATAGATGAATCTTGAAAACATCACATTTGTTATGAATATACTAAAAATCACTAGAATGCACACTTAAAAAGAGTAAATTATATGGTGTGTGAATTTTATTCCAATAGAAAACAAAACACGTTGAATGAATCCAGACATAAAAAAAATCAAAATGAATCTATGTAGCATGAAGTTCAAGAAGAGGCAAAATTAATGTATAGTGATAGACTCTACAAGATGATGTTTCCTGGGAAAGGACATAAGTAAAATTTATGCAGATCTTTTGGAGCTGCACACCAAAAGATCTGTGTACTTTACTATATGTAAATTATATCACAATTAAAATAATTAATGATTTTTAAAAAGACATAACACATTGTAGTTAAAGTCACTTATATTCATCTCCCCAACTCCGTTCCTCTCCCCCCATTGCAGAAACAACATCCTCAATAAAAATGAGACTGAACAATTACTTCATCTGTATTCTGTGTTTTACAAGGATTAATTTATGTGAGCTTCCCAGCAACCCTATGAAGTAGGCACTGCTATTACCTTTCTCTTTTACAGTTGAAGAACTGAGGCACAGAGCGGTGAGGTAATTTTTACTGGGTCTCACTGTTAATGTGTGGTGCTGCTAGGATTTGAACCCAGGTACCCTGACACTCTCAGCCAGGAGGGCAGGTACACTGCGAGCATATTATTCCATACATTTCCACAAACTGGATAGTTTCTGTTTTCTTAGTAATTGATATCAATAGTATCAAACTGTATCATTTTTAAAATTTTTATTTTATTATTTTCAAGTACACATTGGTTAGACAGTTTATGAAACAATTCCCCTGATCCTTCTTTCTCTCCTCTGGCTCTCCACCTAGCCATTACTTTAATGCTGACTGCATTCCCTATGCCATGCTCCCCATCCCTGTGACCATCTATCAATTACTAATTTGTCCTTCTTTAATCCTTCACCCCTTTCTCCCAGGCTCCAACCCCTATCCTCTCTGGCTGTCACCAGATTGTCCTCTATATTTGTGAGTCTGTTTTTGATTAGTTTGTTCTTTTTGTTCTTTAGATTCCACATATAAGTGAAATCATATGGTATTTAACTTTCTCTGCCTGACTTATTTCACTCAGCATAATAACCTCTAGGTTCATCCATGTCGATGCAAATGGTAGGATTTCATATCTTTTTAATAGCTGAGTAATATTCCATTGTATATATGAACCATAATTTCTTTATCCAATCATCTGTTGATGGGCATTTAGGTTCCTTTCATATCTTGGCTACTGTAAATTTTACTGTAATGAATACAGGGGTGCATAGATCTTTACGAATCATTGTTTGGATTTTCTTTGAATAAATACCCAGAAGTGAAATTGCAGGGTAAAAGGTATATATCCATTTTTAATTTTTTGAGAAACCTCCAGACTGTTTTCCATAGTGGCTGTACCAATTTGCAGTCCCACCAACAATGTATAAGGGTTCCGTTTTCTCCACATTTTTGCCAACACTAGTTGTTCTTTGATTTATTAATGATAGCCATTCTGACAGGTGTCAGATGATATCTCATTGTGGTTTTAATTCGTATTTCTCTGATGATCAGAGACCTTGAACATCTTTTTATGTGTCTATTGGCTATCTGTATTTCCTCTTTGGAGAAGTAACTGTTCAAATCTTCTGCCCATTTTTTAACTAGATTGTTTTTTTGTTGTTGAGTTGTATGAGTTCTTTGTATATTTTGGATTTTAACCTCTTATCAGATGTATCATTAACGAATATCTTCTCCCAATCAGTCGGTTGTCTTTTTGTTTTGTTGATGGTTTTTCTATTTGCTTTTTTAATCCTGCTCAAGGAGGAGTTTTTGACCCTAGCCTTGTTGATGCATTTAGTTCTTCTAGTGTCAGATAAATCTACTCTCATTTCTTTCCCTGGTCCTTACTGGTGGAGACCTGGTTTGCAAAGAGCCTTATCTTTGGAGGAACAATCCTCATTCAGTTCCTCCACTGCTAAGAAGTCATGGGTGGCTCGCACAGTCCCCAGAGTCAAGTTTGAGCTCTGCCTCTACCATCTGCGATTTCTGGAGCCTGCCTCCAACTCCAGGTTCATCAGCACTACAAACCCTAACCATGCCCTATGATGCCAGGTTTGTTCGTCCATCTGTTCATCTAGTGGCTTTTTATTGAGCATCTTCTTTGTGCTAGACCCTGTTCTAGGAGCCGGGGACCCAGTAATGAACCAGACAGACAATGATCCCTGTCCCCAGGGAGCTGACATCTTCCTGGTCAAGACAGGGAAGAAAGAAAATAGTAGAGTCAAATTTATTTAAATTTGCAAGCAATAAAAATCGAGTTATGCGAGGGGTAGGGTTTGGCAGGGTGGAGGTGGGGCTTGTTTTAGGTGGAGATGCGGTGAGGGAAGACTTCTCTAAGAAGGTGACATTTGAGCAAAGACAGAAATGAAATGAGAAAGAGAGAATGCCAAGATGAGGAGAAGCATTGTAGAAACAGCTAGTGCAAAGGCCTTGAGGTAGAACTAGACATGTCTGAGGAGCAGGGAAGAGGCTTTGAGGCCAGAATGGATTGAGTGGGGTGTTAGGAGGGCAGAGAAATCAGGACCTGCCAAGTTCTCCCTCACTTACGTCTAGGCCTTTGCTCCTGCTATTCGTCCCACCAAACACCCTTTTCCTCTTTATTCACTTTGCAAATTCCTAACTTGTTCTTCACAACTTAACTTCAGTGCCAGCCTTTCTGCCTCCTCCAGAGTTGGGGTGGCTGCCTCCTCAAAGCCTCCACAGGCTTGGAATATCTTTCTCCTGACACCTCACACTGTGCTCACTTGTTCATTCCACAGAAATTGAGTGAACATAGGCCAGATGCTGGCAATTTCAGAAAGGAGTAATATTAAAAATAAATAAAACAGGACAATAGGCCAGGTACCACAAGGCATAGAGGTACTTTGGAAAGTCTCTCAGAGACATTTAAATGGAGACCTAAGTGATCAGAAGAGGCCAGCCTTGAGGACATGATGGAAGGGCATTGTAGACCAGGGAACAGCCAGTGCAAAGGCCCTGAGGTTGGAAATAAGGTGAAAATATTTGAGAAATAGAGAGAAGGCCAGTGTTGCCTGTTGGAGGCGAGGGGTGTAGAGGGGGATGTGGCTGGACAGTTGGACAGAGACCTGACAGGTCCACCTTGTAGACAAGGTGAGGGATGGGAAGTTTTTCCTAAGAACTCTAGAGAGCCAGAGACAGGTTTTCCAGCAGGGAGTGGATGTGATTTAGGGTTTCCAATGCCCCAGAGGGGCTTGGAGAGGGGCCAGAGCAGCTGCAGTTAGCATATTTGGTTGACATTGTACAATCAGTCTTTGGTCTCCGAGTTTCAAGCCTGGAGTGCAACTCTGTTTCCAGTGCCACCAAAGTCCCTAGCGGGCATCGATAAATAATCACTGAGTAAACAAATGCCGGAAAGTTGGAGTGAGAATTTGGCAGGGTTTCCTGGCTCCATCCGGGAGGCAGCCTGGAATCTGCAGGCAGCAGAGGGGCCCATCTCTGGGCAGGATGGCCTAGTCCCTGGGCTGACTCAGCCTTACCGTGCCACACCCCACCATCTGTAAAATGGGTAGGCTGGAGAATTAGAGGAAAATACCCTCTCCCTCATGAGGGCAAGGGCCATAAATATCCTGGCTCCGTAAACTGGGGTGAAGTACTTTTCTCTGAGTCTCAATTTACTCATATGTAAATCCAGAGCAAAAGATTTAGCCCAAAGGGTTATTTTATACAATCGATAAATATCCGAGAAACAGCCAGGAGGCCAGTGTGACTGGAGGGAGTGAGCAAGTGGGAGGTGGGAGGAAAGGAGAAGGGGAAGGTGGAGGAGCCAAATCCTGCAGGGCTTTGTGGGCAGTTGTTAGGACTTTGGCTTTTATCCTGAAGAAGGTGGGAGCCATAGAGGAATCTAGGCAGAGGAAGTATGTAAATTGACAAAGGTGTTCATAGGCACCTTTGATCTGTTGTGGGGAAGACAAACTATGAAGTCCAAGGCGGAGCTGAGAGAACTGGGAAGGGGTAACTGCACTGGTCTAGGCGAGGGAAGACAGAGACTGGACTCCTTGGGGACCTTGGGAGGGAATAGAAGCAGGCGGATGAGGGTTTGGTATAATTTCTTCTCCTTCTTTTCTTTTCCTCTGCTATCCCCCCCCCCCCTAGAAAAGTCGCCCAAAGGAAAAAAAAAATGAAAGAGAATATATCACGCCCTGGTCTCTGGGACGATGCAAATCACGCACAGCTGCGAGTAACCAAGGTACCTGCAGCTTTCTGCTCTTTGGCAGGTTCCGGGAGGGCGCCAGTGTGCAGGCACTGCCGCCAGCGAGGGCTCCCCGCCTGGCGCCCCGGAGACCTTGGTTTGGCCCAATCACCGGCCTGTAAGGGAGTGTGGGGTGGGCCACGAGCCAAGCTGCACTCTCCAGAGACTCCTGGAGAGCCTCCGCAGAGACCTCCACCCATACCTGAGCTTGGGCACGAGTCTGCATTTATGGTGCTCCACCTGCATACAGCAGCCTCGAAGAAGAGGCTGGTCCCTATTTTACAGCGGGGAATACTGAGGCTCAGCAGCCACAGGATCTACAGGGCCCACAGTGAGTCAGTGATGAAGGTGGGGTTCAAACTCCTTTTCATGACAAAAGCAATAACAAAAATGACAACAGCTAACTCATTATTAAGTGCTTACTGTGTTCTGAGCACTTGGTCCTCACGATCTCATTTTATCAACACCCTAGGGGTGGGTGGGAAATCCCGTTTTGCAGATGAGGAGCTCTTAGGGCTTTGAGGCTCCCCCAAGGCATGGGGAGCTGGGATTTGAACCCATATCTGCCCGGAACTTGTCTGCAGGCAACTGGGGGAGCTCCCGCGTCTTTGAACTGGGGCCCGGTAGACTGAATGGGTCTGGGAGGCCTGAGCTCGCAAACACAGGGGGTGATGAATCGTTTCTTTCTAGAGGGGTCCTGGGAGGCCCAAAGGCCTCCATCACTCCCTGCTTTAAGGGGCCTCACTCTTTTCGGGTTCCCCCACGCTCAAATGGGTAACCCGTGAGCAGAAAGCGGATACAGAAGGCCGCGAAGAGCAAACGAGGTACTGGTGGCTGCAGAGAGGGGGCGCAGGACAAGCGGGACCCCGCAGCCCCGGGGACCGCCGGGAGCCCCGCCCCATTGGCCCCGCCCCCTCCCCGGGCGCCGACCTCGGCGATCACGTGACGGGCCCGGCGGCCGCTGGGGCCGGAGGGTGCGGCGCGCGGACGCGGCGGCCTGGCCAGGCAGGGGCCAGAGCGGAGCCAGCCGGAGAGGGCCGCGCGCGCGCGGCCGGGGGCCCGTCGTTCCCGCCCTCTCCCCTCCCTCCACGCTCCGCGTGGGGCGCAGGCGCGCTCCTCCCGCCGCCCCTAACTCAGCTCGGGGACCCCTGGCGGGCGGCGCGAGGACATGGCCAGCGACGCCGTGCAGGTAGGCGCACCTGCGTCCGCAGCCGCCCAGTGGCCGTCCGGGGCCCGGGTTCCCCCCCAGCGCATTGCTCCCGAGACCGAGGCGGCCAGGGCAGGGGGTCTCCCCAGGGCCCGAGTCCCCCTCCTTAGGCCGGCTTCTTGGAGCCAGCACGGCCCCCTTCTATGCAGATGGAGGTACGCAGGGAGGTAGCGGAGACGTCCAGGATGCCCCCCGCCACACATGCAAGCTCCGCTCCTCCGAGAGAATTCGAGGGGCGCTGCTAAGGCGCAATTTCTGGTGTCTGAGACTGGCTGTGCGTCCCGGTGCCTGTCGCCCCCGCCTTTTGCCCCCCGCCCTCAGCGTGGGTTCCCGTCAGGTGCCGTTCCACCTGGGGCAGGTGCCTGGCACAATGCCTCTATAGGGGAAGATGCCGCCCATGCCCTTCCCCCTCACAACAGAGCTCTAGCAGCCCCCGCCTCTGGACTGAGCTTTACGAGGGTCCCGACGCCATCCAGATTGGCACCTGTTGGCGGAAGTGTCCCAGTCACCTCATTAGGTCTGCGGACGGAGGATCCCCACAGCTACCCTCCAGGGCTGTCAGGTGGAACCTGATCCCAGGTCTGACTGTCTAGGTCAACAGGCTGGGGATTCTCTCATACATGGAATCCTACCTGGGCCTGGGTGGCACTCTGGGGCACTCTCTCCCACACACACACATACACAGGCGACTGGCACCAACCTGCCCAGCCAGGTTCTCCCTGTGCCACCTTGTAGACATCACAGTCCTGGACTCACCTTCTCTATCTGTGACAAGCAGGGCCAGGGTGACTTCTGACTTTCTTTGGTTCAGTGACCAAAACCTGAGAAATGTCCTGTACCCTCTTAGTGCTTCACTATCCCTTCGTCTTCTTGTGGTGCTGTGTAACCAGGTTCTCGTCTCCTTCTGCACCTGCCCTCCATCCTCTCTGTGTCTCCCCTGTGTCCCCCTGTCTCCCACCCCAGTCCTGCTGATGGCCTGCCAGCCTTGCCGAGGAGCTGGGCGTATCTGGTGTTGCAGATCACACAAGGTCAGACCTTGGGGCTGGGGAGGGCCAGGGTCTTTTGTCTCTCCCTCTGGTCCTGGGAGGGCTTTGTAGGAATCCCCTGGTGCATGCATGTGCTTGGCGTGTACCAAACATAGAAGCTATGGATAGAAGCTATGATTCCTGGAACGAGTGTGGATCCATGCTCTGGTTCTCCCTCCCATCTCTTGCCCACTTTCTCCTCTATTCTGTTATTCCTTTCCCGTGGCTGTTTGGACCTGCCACTCTGTCCCTCTGTCTATCCCAATGTGTGCCTGTCTGTTCTGTGTCCGGCAAACGGATGTCCTGTTCAGATTCCGGAAACGCCCAAAGCATTGAAATCTCTGGACATGGGGGGTCCAGGTCCCTGGCTGCTCTTGGAAGAGGGGAATTCTGGGAGGTTGGCCTTCTGGATCTGAGGTCTCCTGCTCCACAGTGAGAGGTGCGAGAACAGGGACTCTCCAAGGCTGGGCCAGTCCCCTGACTTATGGGTTTACTCTGGGTGACCCCTGCCCCCTGGGTAGGAGTGAGTCATTCCAGGGAGGAGAACCCAGGAGGCCTGGCCTCCCTCCCTGCTCTGCACATTCTTAGGCCTTAGCTGGTTGAGGTGTGGCCAAGGGCTCCTACTCCTCTCTGCTGGACCCCCATTTGAGCTGGCCCTGCTCCTGGCTGTCTGTACCCCTGCTCTGCCTATTGGGGAGGTGGAGGGGCTGAGCAGTGGGTGGGGTCTGGTTGGCAGCTGCTAGCATTAGATGACCCTGGGTTTAAACTCCCCTCCTTTGAGAATTGCTTCTGTCACATCTGAGCCTCAGTTCTCACCTAAGGAAGAACAGTGACAGCTACTCAGGATTAAAGTAAGAGGCTGGTGAGATCGTGGAAGTGAGGCTCTTGGCTTGAAGTAAACCCTCCCTGGGGGCAGCTGCCCTCAAAGCTGGCTGGGAGCCAGGGAAGACTTTCTTCATCTGTGAAATGGGTTCTCGTGGTGTGGGGAGAGCACCTGACCACCTATCCTGCACTAGGATTCTGGGTGCTCTTATTATAAAACCTAGTCCTGCGTCTTGCTGGCTGAGCGACCTTGGAGCAAGTTATGTCACCGTCTGGGCCTCAAGTTTCACCATCTTGAATATGGGTGATAATAGCACTCACTTCGTGGACTTCATTAGTCGATCTGGGTACAGCTGGTAGTAACTGCTATTATTATCACTAATCATACTTGACCTTCAGAGGGTTGCTGGTTTGGGGGTACCTTCACTCCACCCCTCCAATGCTGTCTTCTCAAGACATGGGTCTCAGGGAGGTGCCCTTGGCCTGGCCAGGCCCATTTGGCTTCTAAGCTGTGGTCAATAGCAGTGGGTACCCAGAAAGGAAGCCGGAAGTTGGGACGGCCTGCATCTGCAGGCAGGGGGCTGGCCCATGTAAACACTGCTGTGCATTTGCATACTGGCATACACCTGTGTTCTGTGCACAGACCTGTAGGTATGAGAGAGCACGCATCCCCAAGTCAGCCCAAGGAGCTTGGGGGAGCCTGCCTTTTAAGTCCATTTAGACTGAGGCTGAGGGGAAAAGTCCCCAAGATGCCCCAGAGCCCTGGAGCTAGCCTGGCGCAGGGCTTGCTGGGAGCTAGCAGGAAAGAGGAAGTGGCGGGTGTGAGGCCCTGGCAGGGCCGAGGTTCAGGAAGAGGGCGGGGTCCTCCGCCGAGACCCAGGATGGCAGAGGCCGATACCCCTTTGGACCAGGAGCTGGAGGTAGGGTCCCTGGGGGGTGGAGGGCAGAAGAGGACCCCAAGTGACACAGGCCAGAGGCCCTGCCTTTCATAACCCTCCGTTTTGGGTAGAGGGGAAAAGATAGGTTGGAGTTTTCTGTTTGAAAGATGAAACTATCTGAGGCCCTTTGGGGCTCCTATCAGGCAGATAGAGGAGGAAGGAGGTAGGGCTCTGCTCCTTAGGGTCCTGGTTGGAGAAGATGAGAAGAGAGGAGGAGATGGGGCTTATCCCTGGGACCTCCTAGATTGGAGATACACCAGGAGAAAGATTGGGCCTGCGTCTGGGGCCTCCTAGATCAAGAAGATAACAGGGGAAAGATGACACCTGCCTTCGGCACCTTCCAGTTTGAGGCACAGCAAAGAGGACAAGGAGCCTGCTCTCAGGACTCCAACCCCATAGTTTGGGGGGCAGCAGAGGCCTGTTCTTGATACTTGTTTGGGGAGCAACAGAGGGAAGATGGGCCCTACAAGTCTACGGGGATAGCTGAAGGGAGAAGAGGGTTTGTTTTCAGAACCTTGTCATTTGGGGGAGCAATGGAAGAGAGACTAGGCCTATCCTTGGGATCCCCTAGTTTGGGAGGACAGTGGAAGGGAGATAGGGCCTATCTTAGATGACACCCTTAGTTTGGGGGTGGCACAGTTATGGGGCAGTGGGGCCCATCCTCCAGAACCCCACTATGTAAGAAACAGATGAAAGGAGACAACTGTACCTATAGGGTCCTTGAGTCAGAGGGAACAGGGAGAAGGCCTTGTCTTACCTCCCAGTTTGGAGGATCAGAGGACATAGAGCAGGCCTGGTCTTGGGAGCCCCAGGCTGGGAGGAGACCAGGCCTGGATGGCCGAGTGCAGTCTGCACCCCGTGTCTTCCTGGCCTAACTCACCCTGCTCTGTCCCCTGCAGAGTGAGCCCCGCAGCTGGTCCCTGCTGGAGCAGCTGGGCCTGGCGGGTGCAGACCTGGCAGCCCCTGGGGTGCAACAGCAGCTGGAGCTGGAGCGGGAGCGGCTTCGGCGAGAGATCCGCAAGGAGCTGAAACTGAAGGAGGGGGCTGAGAATCTGCGTCGGGCCACCACCGATCTGGGCCGCAGCCTCGGGCCGGTGGAGCTGCTGCTGCGCGGCTCTTCTCGCCGTCTGGATTTGCTTCACCAGCAGCTACAGGAACTGCATGCCCATGTGGTGTTGCCCGACCCTGTGGCCACCACCCACGGTGAGCAGGGCCTTCCCTGGGGGAGGCAAGACTTCAGGGGTGCCACTGCGAGGGGCTCACCTGCAGGCTCCCAGAGCGAGGCCCACCCTGTCTCTACTGATCCCCAGGGAGACACGCCTGGTCACAGCAGCATCCAGCCTCACAATACAACCAGAGCAAACGTCAAAACCAACACACCAACACCCAGGCAACACCTAGAGACTTACAGTGTCACATAGATACCCAAAGGCATGCATAGTCACACCAACATTTGGGCAACACCAAAAGACCTACACGATGTCACACCAGTACCCAAAGATATGCTTTGTCACACCAATACCCAGACAACACCAGTGGACCTACACAGTGTCACACCAATATCTAGACTCACGTAGTCACACCAGTACCCAAATAACACCCAAGGTTCTAGACACGATCGTGTAAATACCCAGAGACTCAGAGTCACCACAATACTCAGAGACTTACATACTGCCACCTAACACCCAGAGAAACACACACACAGTCACACCAATACATAGAAAATACCCAGAGACTCCCACACATGGTCACACCAACCCCCACAGATTCACACACACACAGCTGCCCAGCTCTTCTAGATTTACACTGTTCCATTAACAGCCTGAGATGTATGCACAATGGGACAAAGCCTAAAGACTCAGCACTGCTTACACCAACACTCACCCCTTCCATACACAGTCATATTGACAGCCAGAGACCCACACTGTCATGTCAACACTCTTGAGACAGAGGGAAGAGTTTAGCCAACAGCTAGAATCTCATATGACCACATCTATACCTAGAGTCACCTCCACAGTGACACCACTCTCCAGAAAGTCATATAGAGCCATGCCACCATCCAAGGAACGAACATCTGGCTGTATCCACACCTGGACACCCAGACACAGTTGTGCCAGTGCCCACAACCTGAACAGAGTCGTGCTATCAGTGCATTGGGAACTCATGCATAGGGCTGCTTCAGCACCCAGAATCTCATGTGGTCCTTCTAACACCTAGCGTCTCACATAGCTACATGAGCACCTAAGGACACACACCCTCACTTTGCCATGCCACCACCCTGTGGGGTACAGACGTAACCACACCCACGGAATCCACACAGCTGTGTAAGGAGTTAGGGGGCTCCTGTCCATAGTCCCACCAACACCAAGGACTCATGTACACCTGGACACTTACTCATGCCCATTCATCTAGTCCCACCTTAGCCCTGAGGGGGTGCCCTGAAGTGGGTTCCCTGCTAGGGGCAGGGTAGTTGGACCCTTGGTGCCCTGGCCTGGGGGCGGAATCTAGGCCGGGCAGAGAGCAGATCGCTCAGCTGGGCCAAACCTCCCGGGCAGATGGAGGTGAGGCCCTGGTGATTGTCCCACCCACCCTCTCCAGATGTCCCCAAGTCCCCCAGTGAGGGTGGCCCAGCCTGCTCAGCCACCAACCTGAGCCGCGTGGCTGGCCTGGAGAAGCAGCTGGCTATCGAGCTGAAGGTGAAGCAGGGGGCAGAAAACATGATCCAGACGTACAGCAATGGCAGCACCAAGGTGGGGGCACATGCAGGCACCCACATGAGCAGGTCATGGGCAGGGGTTGTGGGAGGATGGGCTGATGGGTGGCTGGGAGTCAGGCCTGGGATATGGGCAGCTCCTGGGGGGTAAGGGAAATAGGGTGAATGTGGGTAACAGATTGTCTCCCATACTTAGCTGCCCCCACCAGAGACTTAAGTGTGTCCATGCTTAGGGCAACACACACAGCCACTCACTGCTGGTGACATCTCTCTGACACAAGTCCACACAGTAAGGTCAACACCTAGATCCACACTAGTAATCATCCTAACATTCAAGACACCCAAAGATGCCCTCTGGTCATAACATATAGAGACCCACAGAGTCATATTACCACTTGAAACACACTCTCATAATATGTAGAGATGCAGTGGCAACAACACTTAGAGACACATGACAGCCACCTCTAGACACGTAAATACACACGTCATCATGTAACACCCAGGACATCCAATACAAGCCAGCATAACACCTAGACACACAGATACATGATTAAATTCACACCCAGAGACTGGAGTTGTCACACAAACACACCCGCTGCTCAGTTATCCCAGTGCTGGGAACACAGCCACAGGTCTGTACCAACACCTTGAGATGCTCATGTGGACAGGCACAGTCAGGCCTGCTGCTAGAGACACTTGCTCACACACTGTAAGGAAAGTGCCCACACTCGTGTGCGCACACAAACATGACTATTATGTGTTAGGACACAGAGCACGTAGATTATATTTTGAACTGTAGTCACATGCAGGAAACAAGTGTACAGTCTCATGAATTTTTACCTGTGTACAGAATCCAAAACATTTCCAATCACCCAGAAAGTTCCCTCCTGCCCCTTCAGTCAGTACCCAAGCTTCTCTCACCGCAGGATTGTGTTGCCTCATTTAGAAATGTTGAACAAGTAGATGGAAAAACTCACAACAGTTTCTAGCGCTTGTGCACACATGGGGTCCTAGGCGCTGTGCCTGGTCATCACCATCCCATGTGAACTGCACACACGGACATCTGGAACATTGTTTACAGCAGATCATCAACACACCCACCCAGTCATCCTTGGAAACTCACCCGTGTGGCTACAGTCAGGGCTATACCTGCTCTGGGGACCGCCCACCAACAAGCACATTGTGCTGACAGCTGATGCGAGTACAGTGCCTACTGGTTTCAGGCACAGCCCTGAGCTCTGCATACAGTCAACAGCTTTGATCTTCCGTGGGGGTCAGCTTTCTTAGTCCTGATCCTATTCCTGCACATTGGGGAGACAGGCCCAGAGAGGCTGAGTGGCTTGCCCAAAGTCACACAGCTGTGGCAGAGCCAAGATGCAAACCCCATGGGCTACGTCGTCCCTCTAATCCACGAACACACAGACACACTGTCACATGTTTGCCCTGGTATGGACATCAGTGCCACTGGTCAGGCCCCAGCTGGCCAGCCATTCCCTGTTGGCCTATCTCTGCCTCCAGGACCGGAAGCTGCTACTGACGGCCCAGCAGATGCTACAGGACAGTAAGACCAAAATTGATATCATCCGCATGCAGCTACGCCGGGCGCTACAGGCCTGCCAGCTGGAGAGCCAGGCAGCCCCAGATGAGGCCCAAGGTGAGCTGCTCGCCCTGCATTCTGCCTTGCAGAACTCAATCCCCAGCCCCGTGAGGGGACCCTTTCTGGGGCAGGGAGGTGGGGATACTGTAGCTCACTCCATGACTGGAGCCCATTCCCAACCCTCTCTGGGCCTCAGTTTCCCATATTATCCTACTGAAGGTTTGCACTAGATTAGGTATTAGCAGACTACAATTTACAGACCAAATCTGCTGCTGGCTTTTTTTTTTCCTAAACATTTTATTGGCACACAGCCATGCCTATTTATTTATTATCATCTAAGGCTGATTTTACATTGGGACAGCAAAACTAAGTAGTGGCAACAGAGCCTGTGTGGTCTGCAAAGCTAAAAATATTTACTTCCTGGCACTAAATAGAAAAAATTTGCAGACACCTGGACTAAGTGGTTGCCTTGTCATGTTGGCTTCTGTCGTGTAGAACCATGGGTGTCCCCAGCCTGTGTGTCTCTGTGTATGAAGGGTTAGGGGTGTCTCAACCTGATTGTCAACCTGAATTTGTGACAGGGTCTTGATATATTATGTACAGGTGTGACTGTGTCTGTGCTACTGATGTGTTTCAGTATTAATGTGACATTGACTGTAGGGACCAGCAGCTGTGTGTGTGCCCTAGTAGCTATGGTAATTTGTATGTCACCTTGACAGATAGAGGTGTGTCAGTTGTTGGTGGCTGTTAGGCTGTTTGGACTGCTATGATAGCACTAGGTGGCTTATAAACAGTAGAAATGTATTGCTCACATTTTTGGAGGCTGGAAGTCTAAGATCATGGCATCATCAGTTCTGGTGTCTAGTGAGGCTCACTTCCTAGTTCACAGACTGCATCTTCTCACTGTATCCTCAAGTGGTGAAAGAGGTGAGGAAGCTCTCAGGGATTTCTTTCGTTAGGCCCCTCATCCCATTCATGAGGGCTCCACCTTCATAATCAAATCACCTCCCCAAGATCCCACCTCCAAATATCCTCACACTGGGGGTTGGGTTTCAACATATGAATATTGAGGGGACATAAACATTCAGACCATAGCAGTGAGGCTTGTGACTTGAATGGCATGTGTGTCTTTGCGGGGAGGGCCATCAGTATTACTGTCCATGAAACTGTCTTGTGAATACCCATGTGGATTTCTCAGTTATGGTGTGTGATGGTATGATCACGTCTGTGTGCCTTGGAGTGATATCGTGACCTTGGTGACAGCTTGACTTTGTCCCTGTAATGTAATAGTCTCAGCGATTGTCTGAGTTGCATGTGATAGCAGGCCTAAAAGCAGGAGTGTGACTGAGTTTGTAAGATGACTTGCCTATGGATATCAGAGTTCCTGTGACACTATGTTGTTGGCGTCCAGGTGAGTGCCACACACCTGTGGATGACAGCATGACTTTGTGACTTGAGTGCCAAGGTCTGAGTCTGGGTCATTATACAGGACAGTGAGACTATCCTTAGAATCTGCAGCCAAGGATAAATGTGACTGTGACTTTGTGCCTCTGGGTGACAAGTTTCCTATACCTGTGTGACAATATGTCCTTGTGTCTTTCCTGTGCCATTGGGTAACTGGCTGTGTCTTATGCCAGGCTCTAGCTGTGTTCTTGTGACTTCACACTGGCCATGACAGCCGGCAGGTTTCCCTTTGATGTTGTGTCTCTATGCCCGTGGATATTGGTGACCCTGCCTTGCTTGTGTGATGGTGCGATGACATTTCTTTGCCTCTTTGTCTCTATGCCTCATCCATGTGTGATGAACTTCCTGTGATTCTCCTTGGGCTGGAGTTGGAGCCCTGAGGGTTCCGCTCCAGGGAGACTGTTTCCTACAGGGTGTTTATATCTTGTGATCATGTCTCTCTGCCCCTGTGACAATGTTCCTTTGCTGGGGAAATTGGGTTCTTTCCAGTCTTTTGCTCTTAGAAAGAAGGTTGTCACGAATAATCGTATATATATGTCAAGTGTAGAGGTGTCTCTGTGAGATACAGCCACTGAATTAGGATTGCTTGATCAAAGGGTAAATACATTTGTAATTTTAATAGATATAGCCAAACCACCTTCATTGGAAGGCAACTTGTATTCCCATCAGCAATGAATAAACTTTTTAAAAAAAGTGTCCCTGTGTTTGTTTGACTATGTCCTTGTGGCTGTCCAGTTGTCTGTGGTGTCCCTGTGGTCATCCCTGGGGCTGAAGTGGGACCCTGACAACTTATTTGTCCCTAGGTCTGTGTTGACAGTGTGCCTGTGTGTATGCTCCAGTGTGACAGCCTCTGGCCCTGGGACCATTCCCGTGGGTGCAAGTATTTGAATCAAAGAGAGCGAAAGTGTGGCTCTCTGCCTTCTGGTGACAGTGCAACTGTGTCACTGTCACCGCCTCTTGGGAGAAAGCTGACACATGTTGGTGGTACCACATCTGTGGCCAGCGCCTGTCCTTGTGGATGCTGTGTGTCTGGACGGGGCTGGTGGGACCTGGGTCCTGGGCTGGCCTCACTGCCTGGTGTCCTGCACCCACAGGGAGTCCGGACCTGGGGGCGGTGGAGCTGCGCATTGAAGAACTGAGGCATCACTTCCGCGTTGAGCATGCGGTGGCTGAAGGTGCCAAGAACGTACTGCGTCTGCTCAGTGCCGCCAAGGCCCCTGACCGCAAGGCACTCAGCGAGGTGAGGGGCAGAGCCTCAGTGAAGGGGTGGCCTTGACCCTGGGTGGCCAAGGTATGGAGCCGAGCCTCAGCAAGGGTCAGCACCTTGGTGTGGCAGGGTCTAGTTTTCAGGGAGCTCTGGGGTAGGATCCCAGATGGTTTGGGTTTGGGGCCTCCAGTGAAAAGGAGCCCCTGGTAGGATTTAGTACTGGAGGAGCCTGAGTCTGTGCTTGGAGGGGCCATCCCCACCCCCACCCCAGATCAGACCTGTCCCTCCCACTGCAGGCGCAAGAGAAGCTAACCGAGTCCAACCAGAAGTTGGGGCTCCTTCGGGAAGCGCTGGAGCGGCGGCTTGGGGAGTTGCCCGCTGACCACCCCAAGGGGCGGCTGCTGCGAGAGGAACTCGCTGCGGCCTCGTCCACAGCCTTCAGTTCCCACCTGGCGGGGCCCTTCCCTGCCACGCACTACAGCACCCTGTGTAAGCCCTCACCGCTCACAGGTGGGTCCTGACATCCCCTAGCCTTAAGAACCCCCAGTCCCCAACCCAATTCTCCATTCTCCCTAACCCAGACTGCCATCCACTGTTCCCTTCCTTCACCTCAACTCTCTAGCCTGGGCCCCATTTCCCCAGGCCAGATAGTAATATGCACCCTGAACTTCTTGGCCCGTCTTGCCCTCTGCCCCCACCCCGCCATTCCCACTTTCCCACCCTCCTCACCCGGCCCTGTCTTTTTCCTATGCCCATAGTTCCCCAGACACTCACTCTGAGAACCCTCAGCCCTGAACCTCTGACCCCAACCCCCCAGGCCAGCCAGTCCCACTCTCCTTAGACCCCTCAGCTACAACATCACCAGACGAGCCCTACCATAGACCTCAGCCTTTGCCTCAGATCTTAGGTCAGCCCTCTGAATTCTACTCTGCTCCTCTTGGATCTTCATCCTACATCTTTATTCTGTCCTTAAACCTCAGCATCCAGAGCCCCTCCCCAGCCTGGTCCACCCCAGCCTGGTCCACTCCAGCTTGGTCCCCTCCCTGTTGTCCCATTTTTCTCACTTCTGGGTATAGCCGTCCCTGCATCAGAACCCCTGCCCCACCCTGGTTGTCCCTCACAGCTCCCACTTGTATGTAGGCTGCTGCTTTACATGCCCACTTCACCCACAGCCCCCTCCCCTTGGCCTGCTCCAAATGTGGTCCCCCCTGAGTTAGACCCTTCTTTAGGGACTCTGGAGGTGCGTGTGGTGGGCTGCAAGGACCTTCCAGAGACAATCCCCTGGAACCCCTTATCTGTGGCGGGGGCACCTGGGACCCCTGACAGCCGTACCGCCTTCCTGAGCCGCCCAGCCCGGGGCCTCTATAGCCGAAGCGGAAGCCTCAGTGGCCGGAGCAGCCTCAAAGCAGAAGCTGAGAATGCAAGTGAGTGGACGTTGAGAGTCTGGAGGGATGAGGTGGGGTTGGGGGTCCTGGGATGTTCCACACTTGTAACACTCTAAAAAACTAATACATCACACCCATTAGGAAAGATACTATGAAACAAACAACAGGTGTTAGGAGAAATGGAGAAATTGGAATCCTTGTGCACTGAGAATATAAAATGGTGCAGTTGCTATGAAAATCAGCATGACAGGTCCTTAAAAAATTAAACATGGAATTACCATGTGACCCAGCAATCCCATTTCTGAATATACACCCAAAAGAGGTGAAAGCGATGTCTGCACACCTGTGTTCATAACAGCATAACTCAGTAGCCAGTGGTGGAAGCAATCCAAGAGTCCATTGATGGATGAGTGGCTAAAAACGTGGTATAACCAGAGAATGAAATCTTATTCAGCCTTAAAAATGAAGAAAATTCTAACACATGCCACAACATGGGTGAACTTGAGCATATTGTGTAAAGTGAAATAAGCCATTCACAAAAATACTAATGCTGTCTTATGTCCATGCCACCCTGAACAAGCCCAATCCCATCTGATCTCGGAAACTAAGCAGGGTCAAGCCTGGTTAGTATTTGGATGGGAGACCACCTAGGAAGACCAGGTGGTGTAGGCATAAAAAAATAAATAAATAAATAAAAATACTAATGCTATAAGTGATTCCATTTATATGAAGTATCTAGAGTAGTCCAGTTCATGCAGATGAAAAGGATGGTGGTTCCCAGTGACTAGGGGAGGAAGATGGGAAGTTAATGTTTAATGGGGACAGAGTTTCAGTTTGGGCAGATGGAAAGAGTTCTGGAGGTGGACGGTGGTGGTGACACAATAGTGTGAATGGACTTATGTAGCTGTACACTTAAAAATGACTATGGTGGTCAATTTTATGTTCTGTAAACTTTACCACGACTTTGAAAAAACCTAATACGTACAAAAAAGTACGTATTAAAGAAGAATAACAGCAGGGCAAACACCCATGTTTCCACCATCCAGTTCAGGAAATAGAACTCCCTGTCCTAGAAGTAGCTACTCTTCTGACTTCCATGGTTCTCTCTCTTTTTTTTTTTGTTTGTTTTTTTGCTTTTCTGTGTAGTTTTAGCACCCATGTGTGTATCTCAAAACAGTATAGTTTAATTTTGCCTGGTGTTTGAACTTCATACACATGGAATCATACAGAATATGTTCCAGGGCAGTGGTTTCTTCGATTTAACATTGTGAGACGGATCCACATAATTCTGTGAAACTATAGTTCATTCATTTATTTTTACTCCTGTTTAATATTCCATTGTCCTAAAATGAGCCATATCAAATTGCTGCGTTTTGTTTTTTTTAAGTACAAAATAGTTGAATATCAGCAATTTCATGGTTCAGCTAGTAAGACTGTATTACAGATTGCATATTCTGTTAGTGGACAGTGAGCTGTTTCTACTTTGCAGCCATTTTATAAAGCATTATATTTATTAAGCTCCCAATGTATACATGCATGCATTTTTCTAGAGTAAATACTTGAGTATGTTGCTGAAACTTGCTTATAGAATCAAAGTGAATTTGGATTCCTACCTTGTATTATACACAAAAATCAACCACAAGACCTTAATGTGAAAGGCAGAACTGTAAAGCTTTGTCGAGATAGCACAGCAGAATATTATAGAAAAGGAGAGGATTTCTTTAGTAAGATATAATAGATATTCCCCCAGCCCCAGCATTTCCTGACTCCCATCCCCGCCCCTATTATAGGTGAGGTTAGCACTGTGCTCAAGCTGGATAACACAGTGGTGGGGCAGACATCCTGGAAGCCATGTGGCCTCAACGCCTGGGACCAGAGCTTCACCCTGGAGCTGGAGAGGGTGAGCAAGGTTGGGGGATGATGGAGCAGAGAGGAGGGGGATTCTGGGTCTCGAATGCCACAAGTGATGGTCATCTTCCTCTCTTGAGGCACGGGAACTGGAATTGGCTGTGTTCTGGCGGGACCAGCGGGGCCTGTGTGCCCTCAAATTCCTGAAGTTGGAAGATTTCTTGGACAACGAGAGGCATGAGGTCCAGCTGGACATGGAACCCCAGGGCTGCCTGGTGGCCGAGGTACAGTCCGACCCGACCCTGAGAAAATGCTTTATGCAACTCCTGCTCCCAGTTTTCTAGAAAGGGAAGATATCTTTTCTATTGATCCCAGAAACCTTGATAGAAAAGTACCCATAATTGGTCACATCAGTGACATGACTTAAGCTGAGACTGGTTTTGTTCTGTCGCAAGAATTCAAAATTAAAATCACAAAATTTTGTCAAGCCAGAAAAGTAAAACAAAACTTGGCAACATACCATGGCACTGGTAACATGTGCTACCAGAGACACACTGAGTACAGAGAAATTCCTTTTGCAGTGTTGTTAGGGTTTAAATCAGGGTACCCCACTGTCAGCATTATAGACATTGGGGACCAGAGCATTCTCGGTTGCAGGTGCGCTATTGGATATTGAGCAGTATTCCTGGGTTCCACCCCCCGGATGCCAGTAGCACCACTGCCAGGTGTACAGCCAAAAATGTCCCCAGACTTTACCAGTGTCCCCTGATTGAGAGCCCATAGTTTAGGTAACATTCCTAGCTGACCCCTTGTCATATGAGCCAAGCCTTGTCCTATGTACTTTGCTGACATTAACTCATTAATCCCCCAATGCACAACAGAAGAGGAAACCGAGATACAGCGAAGGATGGTCACCAGCTCCTTCATTTGGCCCAAATTATCCTCAGAAATTTTTAAATTTGCCTCTAACATATCCATATGCCCTGTTTTGTGTAATGTATCTCCCCCCCATCCTTATCCCCATGTGGAAATTCTTACATGATCTCATAATCCAGGACCATTGAAGGGAAGGAAGGAGAGAGAGAAGAGTTGACTTCAGTGGCAGTGCAGTGAAATTGTTCTATTAGGAACTGTCTAAAACCAGGCGAAAATGGTGGTAGGTGGCTCTGAGGGCAAATTCTGAAGATTTCAAGGTTTATTAGAGCATTTGATTTTGTTTTATGTCTCCTAAAAACGCCCTCCAGTAGAATTTTCTGCAGTTCCGTTGTCAATGAGCTGACAATAATTGTGTTCTATTGTAGAAGGAAACGTTTTACATTGGCATTATCCAGTATAGTTGCCGCCAGCCACTTGAAGTGTGGCTAGTGTTAACGTTACTTAAATTTTACTTTATTTTAATAGCCACATGTGGCTAGTTTCAACCATATTGGATGCACGTGAAATGACACAATTCTGTAACTTTAGCACCTTCTAGAAGATGTTTTGGAGTTGGGAGAATTTAGCAAGACTAGTGGTTGCCCCACCTGGGTGGGCACCAGCATTACCTGGAGGGCCTATTAAAATATAGACCACTGCCCACCCTCCCACACACTCCACCCCCGTTACCGATTCAGTGAGTTTAGGTGTGGGGCCCAAGGATCTGCATTTCTAACTTGTTCCCAGGTAATGCTGATCTGCCAGTCTGGGACCACCCTCGAGAATCAGGACGCGAGATGATGTAGGGCCTGTTTGCTAGTGTTGAATGTGCTTATTGTTGTATCAGACCCCTCCCGACCCTGCGAGGATGACCTAAGTGCTTGCTTCTTATCTTCCCAAAATGGCATTTCAGGAGGTGGCCCAGCCAAGTAATGGATTGGTTTTATGACCCCTTATCACATGCAGTGCCACAGTGATTGGAACCCCTGAAACATGAGTGTGCACCCCTGTGCTCCCGAGGGCCTCCCCACCTGGTGGTGGGTGAGGGTGCTCACCCGTTGGCCCCCCCTCCCCAGGTCACCTTCCGCAACCCTGTCATTGAGAGGATACCCCGGCTTCGACGGCAGAAGAAAATCTTCTCCAAGCAGCAAGGTGAGCATGTGGGTTGGGGCAGGGTAGAGGCCAGTGGTCTTGGTGTCACCAGAGTGAGCCTGGGTGACACTGCCACTGTCCCCAGGGAAGGCATTCCAGCGTGCTAGGCAAATGAACATTGACGTTGCCACCTGGGTGCGGCTGATTCGAAGGCTCATCCCCAGTGCCATGGCCACGGGTACCTTCAGCCCTGGGGCTTCTGGACCCGAGTCCCGGTCCACGGGGTAAGGAGGCTGGCCTTGTGGGTCCCAGCTGTCCTGATTGCTTCTAGGGGTGCTAGGTCCCAAGCACACCCTCCTTTTTTTGTGCCGCAGTGACATATCCGTGGAGAAACTGAATCTCGGGGCTGACTTGGACAGCTCCCTGCAGAAGAGCCCTCTGGGCCCTCCTTTCAGTCCACCAAGTCTGGTGAGTGTCCCCTTCTTTCCTTTCTAGTCCTGGCTAGGCAGCATCAGGGGGCCTCCTTCCGAGTTCCAGGCCCAGAGACCACCAGGAGCTTCTCTGGGTCACACAGCATGCCTCTGGCAGAACCAAGTCCTGTTCTTTATCCTGGATGAAAACATGAGCTGGAGAGTCAGACCTCCTAGTTCCCCATCTTGTTCTGCCATCCCCTAGCCTAACCACTTCACCTCTGTGCTCAGTGCCTGTAAAACCACAAGTTGATGATAGAAATCAAGATAGTGGTTTTCTCTCGGCAGAGAAGGAGGGCTTGGTTATTGACATGAGGACAGAGGGAGCCTGCAAAGTGATGGGAGTGTTCCACATCCTAATCTAGTCAAAGGTTAGCACTTTTTTCTGTAAAGGGCAATATAATCAATATTTTTGGTTTTGCGGGCTAGACAGTCCCAGTCATAACTACTGGACACCGCTGTTGTAGAAAGCAGCCACACGCAGTACTTACATCCACGAATGGGTGTAGCTGTTTCTAGAGAAACCTTACTGATAGACATTGAAGTTTCAATGTCATTTCATTTCCATAGATCAGGAAATTTTTTTTTTAATTCCTATCCCTTTAAAAACATAAAGACCATTCTTAGCTTGCAGACCATACAAAAAACAGCATTTACCTACCCCTGGTCTAGGCACTGGGGACTTGAGTGGACACATAAGTGACAGCTGGTCCCTTTGCCCACCTCACTGAATGAATTTTGCATCTCATTTTTTTAAAAAAGAAAATATAGCCTTCCTGGTTTGAATTAAATAAGCTACCTCATTATATGAGATGAGGTTGGCAAAAAAAAAAAAAAAAATCCAAAAGCTTAATAACACTGATGGCTGGGGAAGATGCAGAAAAACAGGCAGTGAGTGGGAGGTGTGCTAGTCTCTGCATGGCCTTGGGAGGGCCTTGCTGGCTGAGATAAAAATGGACACTACCTTGACCCAGAACTTCCACTTCTAGACATCTTCACACACATGCGCAGCCAGGATGTTTACTGAGGCAGCTTTGTGGGAGCAGAGTGGAAATAACTTCAGGGTCCATTTATAGGAACTGGTACTAGATAAATGACAAGACAGACTAGTATGCAGCAATGAAAAATGAGACCAGTCTCATCTGCTGATGTAGAATGATTTCCAAGACAGATTGTCCAGTGGGGGAGGCAAGATTGGAATATTGTCAATAGTGGATACAAGAAATAGTGGAGCCTGGCAGTTTTGCTCTTGTGGGTATAAAAGGTACCCGAGAAAGCATTAACAGTGGCTGGCTCTGGAGTGGGCAGCTGGGGCCAGAAATGTTTCAGACTGTTTGCATGGATTGAATTTTTAGGACTTCTATAGTGAAGGATGATGGACCAGTAGGTAATTTTTTCCTATGAAGTATTAATTTTGGTTCTTTTTAGTTACATATGCATACTGTATAAAAGTGATCTCAAAGGACTAATGCCAATCAAGAGAATAAGTAGGTAAATGACAAAATATGTTTATAGTGTGAAATGTGCTGGAGAGAAAAAACAGAGGAGAATGGGGAGTGTTGATATTTGGGGGTTCTGTTATTTAATAGAGTGGTCAGCTGACCACCTGCAAAGGTGACATTTGAGTAAAGGCCTGAAGGAGGTGAGGGAGTAGCTGTGCAGGTGTCAGGAAAAGATAGTCCCCCCCCAAAAAAAAAAAGATCCAGGCTCCAGGAACAGTCCGTGCAAAGGTCCTGGGGCGGAAACATGCCTGCTGTGTTCAGGGTAGTGAGAGGAACTTGTGGCTATAGGGGAGTGAGCGAGGGGGCAAGTGGGAGAGGTGACGTCAGTGAGGTGACAGCCTTGGTGGCTATGACAGTTATGGAGTGCCTCTGACTTTCCTCACTCTGACTCGCTCTCTCCACTACAGAGTTCCCCAATCCAGGACACAGCCACCACATCTGTGCTGCCTTCAGAGCCCCAGGAAACCCCAGGGCCCTCTCTGTGCAGGTGACTCCCCTCCCCTGCCCACCACCTGCCACCCCGAACACTGTCCCCATCCCGACCAGTGTCCTTTCTCCACAGCCCTCTCAGGAAGTCACCCCTGACCCTTGAGGATTTCAAATTCCTGGCGGTGCTGGGCCGGGGTCACTTTGGGAAGGTGAGGTGGGGGGCAGGAAGTTGGAGGGCTGAAAGTCTGCACACCTGGGTCCCTGGGCTGGCTGATAAGGCCACTCCTGCCTCCTGGGGTTCCAGGTGCTGCTCTCTGAATTCCGGCCCAGTGGGGAGCTGTTCGCCATCAAAGCTCTGAAGAAAGGAGACATTGTAGCCCGGGACGAGGTGGAAAGGTAGGGATCCTGCTCAGGCCCTCTGAGAACCTGTCTCCTGGGAAATGGGAGACAGCAGTCCCTTCTCACACTTATTAAGCTAGTATTTAAGATAATAGTAATAACTCTTAGAAAACAGCGTTCTGCTGGCGGCACAGAGATGGTGAGCAGCTTGCCTGAGTCCATGCAGCCAGTGAGCAGGAGGTCCTGGATTTAAACTTAGGAACTCGGGCTCTGAAACCTGTGGTCTTACTGGCACCATTGCACTGCCTCTGCTTTGGGGTCAGAGCCTTGGGTTCAAATCCCACCTCTGCCACAGACATACTTATAGAGAGCCTGGGGAGGCCCTTCCGAAATTCAGCCTCCCCTTCTATAAAAGGGGAGTAATAATGCCTTCCTGGCAGGGTTGTTGGATGGCTTGGTAGAAACACTGAGATTGTCCCCAGTCTTCCTGACATCCTTTTTTAAAGAAGGAACCCAACTCAGATAGGCCTAAGCAAATAGAGGAATTTATTGCCCTAGATCAGAAAAGTCCAGAGGTGTCCTTCAGGCATAGCTATATCCAGGTACTCAGATGACGTCCCCTCATTTCTGCTTTCCTGTGTATGGGCTTTGCTTCCATTCTTCTTGTGGGGGCAGAGATGCCTCCCTGACCAGCAGTTTAGTTCTTGTCCACCAGCTTTAGCCCTTCTTTAATAATTTCAGCAGAAATCCTGAGATTGAGCCCTGTTTGCTTGGCTTTCTCATTCCTAAACCATTTCTTGGCCAAGGAAGTGGAGTGCTCCAGTCAGCCTACCCCTGCCAGTTCTCTTTAGGGAAGTTGGGGGACCATTAATGGGATGATGGATTCTAGGTACCTGTTTAACAGATGAGGTTGCTGAGGTTCAGAAATATTGAGCAATTTGCCCAAGGTTGCACAGCCATGCGAGGCCCTCAGTAAATATCTGATGATTGAGGACTGGGGATGTGGGAGTTGGCAGGAGGGGTCTCCTGTGCCCCTGACCCCTGCCCCCCATCCTGCCTAGCCTGATGTGTGAGAAGCGGATCTTGGCGGCGGTGACTAGTGCAGGACACCCTTTCCTGGTGAACCTGTTTGGCTGTTTCCAGACACCGGAGCACGTGTGCTTTGTGATGGAGTACTCAGCTGGCGGGGACCTGATGCTGCATATCCACAGTGACGTCTTCTCCGAGCCCCGTGCTGTGTGAGCCCAGGCGCTCCCCACTCCCTGCACCCTGATGCCTCGGCCCCCTTTCTGCTCCTCCGTGGCAGGCCCTGTTTCCCCCCAGATCCTGGAGTTTGGGCTTGCGGGAGGCAGTTAAGCTTTTGAGGAGGAGGCAACCAGGTTTATATGGTCTTCTTTGTGAGGAGGCCTGTCTCCCTCACACCAGCCTCTCTTTGCAGCTTCTATTCAGCCTGTGTGGTGCTGGGGTTGCAGTTTCTCCATGAACACAAGATTGTCTACAGGTGTGTGTGTGTGTATGTGTCCATGTGTGTGCATACATGTGCTTATGCATGCATGCTCTGCTCACTAGGGGGCCCTCAGGCTTCAGGCAGGCCCCATCCCACTCATCCCTCTTTACATTCCCAACCCCTCACAGGGACCTGAAGTTGGACAATTTGCTCCTGGACACCGAGGGCTATGTCAAGATCGCAGACTTTGGCCTCTGCAAGGAGGGTAAGGGGCAGGACCAAGATCTAGGGCTGGCCTCTGGGGATTAGACAGAGAGTGGGAAGGAATGGAGTCCCTACCCAGGTTATCTCGCCCTCCCACCCTTGACCCTGGGACAGGGCTGGCTGGACCACTCTGTGTTGGGCTGGGCTATAACTGGGGACACTCCTGTCAATAACCACATGGCCCTGCTGCCCCAGGGATGGGCTATGGGGACCGAACCAGCACATTCTGCGGAACCCCAGAGTTCCTGGCCCCTGAGGTGCTGACAGACACATCGTACACGCGGGCGGTGGACTGGTGGGGACTGGGCGTGCTGCTCTACGAGATGCTGGTTGGCGAGGTGAGGCCCCAGGCTGCCCCCACTTTCCTGTTCCTGGGATGCATTGCAACCTGTATGCCCAGAGTGGGATTGGAATCTGCCTCCACCACACATTGTGTGATCAGGGGCAGGTGGTTTCGCATCCCTGGCCTCAGCTTCTGAATCTTTAAAATGGTGTATTTACCCTTGGATGTGAAGGTGTGGGTGAGACTGGGGCTGGTATGGCCAGAGGTGTGGTCCGATTTGCCCCGTTCTCCCTGTCCCCAGTCCCCGTTCCCAGGGGATGACGAGGAAGAAGTATTTGACAGCATCGTCAATGATGAGGTTCGCTATCCCCGCTTCCTGTCAGCTGAAGCCATTGGCATCATGCGCAGGGTAAGGACCCTTTAAGTTGGGGTGGGCTTTGGGAGGGGCTCTGAGACCCAGAAGGAAAAACTAACACAGTGCCTTCTTCCCCAGCTGCTGCGGAGGAATCCAGAGCGGAGGCTGGGGTCCAGTGAGAGGGATGCAGAGGATGTGAAGAAACAGCCCTTTTTCAGGGTGAGGATCGCCCTCAAGGGTGTGGCCACCTCCCCCTAAGATCTCGTTGCATCACCTGTAACATTGTCACCCACTTTTCTTCCCTGTCCCTCACCCCCACTTACCTTTCACACTTATATCTACTCCAGGCTGACCTGACGGGGACCACTGCCCTGCGTATGAGCCCAGGCTCCCTGCCCACCCCCCAGACCACCAGGGTTCCCCACACTCACCTTGTGATGCTTCCTGAGCTCCTGGTCTCTTCACTTTGCCCCTCTATCTTGTAACTAGTTAGGCTGATCGCCACAGACCCAGGGCTAGATGGGGCACAGGGGTCCAGCCCCTCCTGTGGTCTGTGCCCCAGCCCTCCACACTGACCTACTCCTTCTTCCCATGCAGACCCTGGGCTGGGATGCCTTGCTGGCCCGGCGGCTTCCGCCACCCTTCGTGCCCACACTGTCCGGCCGTACTGATGTCAGCAATTTTGACGAGGAGTTCACCGGGGAGGCCCCCATGCTGAGCCCGCCTCGCGAGACACGGCCTCTTACTGCCACGGAGCAGGCAGCCTTCCGAGATTTCGACTTCGTGGCCAGGGGCTGCTAGCCCTCTCCCAGGCTCCTCCCCTGACCCAGCTGTTAGTTTTTTAAAAGGCTTTTGGGGTTTGACCCCTCCATGCATCCCCGGCTCTTCTTGTGTGTATTAATGGGGGTGGGAGTTATGTGATTGGAGGTGGAGATTGCGGCAGGGGGCATAGGGAGTGATGGGAGACGCCCTGGGTTATAGTGAGGGTTTTCTGAAGGGGATCAAGGGAGGGGGGGAATCGGGGCTGTAACTATGGTAGGGAGCAGGGACAGGGCCACGATGGGAGAGGCTTTGGGACTATTCAGGTATGTCAGCAATTGGAAGCTGTGATGGGGCGTGGTTTGGGAGTATGGCCTTAGAGTTGTATTGGGGAAACTCAGGGCCATAATGGGCGAATGGCTGCGGGAGTCAGTCCTGGCAGAGGTAGGGGCAAGAAGCGCCCAACCATCGCTCTGCTCCCAGCAGAACTCGGGTTCCAGGGCTGTCGTCGTGTTATGCGCATGCTCCTGCGGCTCCGGCTCCTCGGGCGTCCTTGCTCCCCCACGTGGCAAGTCCCAGACCTGCACCCCAGGGGAGCGCGCTGTTCCTCTGCCACCCAAACGCGGTCATGGTGCTGCACCACCGACTCGACACACTGCCCTGGGTTTGTCCACGAAATGGCTTTATTCCCCGAAAGCTCCGGGCTGCGGACCTGGGCCCTGCCCGAGGCGGTCTGGCTTGGCTGCTGTGCCTCCAGGCGCGCCTAGAAGTGGCTGAGTCCACTGTACTGGGAGCTGCGCAGCGAGCTGGCCTCCCAGGTGCTCCTGGTTAGGTCTAGACCCGCAGGACTGCCCTTGGCGCCAGCCCTCTGCGGCAAGAGGCGAAGCAGTTGGCGAAGCACGGCCTGGCGCAGCAAAATGTACACCCAGGGGTCCAGGATCTGGTTCCACGAGGCCAGGCGCACAGCCGTAAACAGCGGCCGCTGCAGGGAGCTGGAGCCCCCCCAGCCCCCGACGGCTACCACCACCAACACCTATGGGAGAAGAAGCCTGTGTGAGGCTGGCAGAGAAGGGAACCAGCGAAAGGTGGGATGGGAGCATAGCTGGAAAGTGAAGGGGCTGTGAGGAGAGGCAGTGCATCACAGAGAGATAAATGGGTGTCTCCGTGTAAAGGAGCTATGGAAAGACAAGCAAAGAAGCAGGGCCTTAGAGGGTGCGGCAGAAGCAAAGGCCTTAATTGGGTGGGAGCTCAGTCTGGAAAAAAGTTCCATGTGTGCTGAAGGGATGAAGAAAAAGGGATGGGGAGGTGAAAGGGGGCTTGAGAATGAAGCTCCCGGACCTAGAGGAATGGGGCTGTGGGAGAGGCTTGTGTGGATTGGGGTGAGCTACAAAGACCCCAGGAAGGAGATTAGGGGGAGAAAGGGTGGGATATCAGAGGGAGAAGGCAAAGGGTGGACTCTCCTGACAGGTGAAGCCTCATGGGGCGGGACCCTGGCTGGGGAAGGGAGAGAGGATCCAGGTATCTTCAGATGGAAAAGGAGAAGAAGGGCCAAGGCGGGAGCTGGAGTCAGTATGGGTGGAGGGGCGGGTGCGCCCCTCACCAGCAGCGGGCTCCAGCAGATGCACGACACCACCATGATGCCCACGAGTTGGCCCACCATTTCCACGTCGTGAGCACGGGCTCTGCGCGCTGAGCCACGACCCAGGACACCGCTGAGGCCCGCAGGGGCCGAAGCGACGGACGATACAGACGAAGCAGAGGCTGAACGGCGTCCGCGTGGCCCCCAACGCCGGCGGCTGTCGGGACCAGAAGTCGGGAGGCACCTTCGAGAGTGGCAGCGCCAGCGGGCGCGCAGCAAGGCCAGGCCACTGAGCATGTTGCACACGAGCGCGGCGAGCAGCGCGGCCAGGCCGAGGCCGGCGAAGAGGCTGGCAAGCAGCACCTGACGCCAGCCGCCCGCCGGCCCCAGGCCGATGAAGCACCACGTGCCGGGGTACTGCAGCTCATAGCGGCCCACATGCGCCAGTGGCAGCAGCGCCACGGCCAAGGCCATGGTGGCTAGGGCGGCTAGAGCAAGCCGCGCGCGGGCCACTGACACACGTGCTGCATGCAGCAGGGGCTGTGTGACCCCCACGCAGCGCTCCACCGCCATGCCGCAGCCCAGGAGCAGCGGGCACAGGCCGAAGAAGACCATGCAGCCGCCGAGGAAGTGGCAAGTCCCTCCAGACGGCAAGCGCCCTGCGGTGTACAGGCGCAGCACCAGTGCGCCCGGGATCACGTGGCCTGCCAGGTCAGTGGCCAGCAGGCTGGCGACGAACAGCAGGAAGGTGGCGGCCGAGCGGCGGCGCCGCAGGCGGCCAGAGGCCTGAGCCAGAAGCGCCAATGCCAGCACGTTGGACACGGCCCCCAGCGTCATGGAGAAGATAGGCAGAGCCGGCGATGCGTCCACCAGACCCGAGGGCAGCCCCACCGACACGTTGGGGGCCCCAGGCACCGCACACGTGGTCGCCTCGCCCTCCAGGCTCAGGTTGAGGGGCCCGCAAGGGCTCATGTCAGATGCTGGGGTGGGGCTGGGGAGAAGAGGAGGGCAAGATGAGGCTGGCTGGGGACACACTGTCCACTGTCCCGCTGAGACCAGCTGGGGGGACCCATTTTAGATCGTCAGGGTCCACTTGCCCCCATGGCAAGTCCAGTGACCCTGGCTGCCCAGTTCCTGCCTCCTCCACCTCCTCCACCTCCTCCACCTCTCCACATCTCAGCTCTTGCCCCAGCCTCACTCTGCCCTCACTGTCCTTCTCTGTCCACAGTGGCTGTCTTGGCTCCAGTTCTCCTGTCTCTGTCATAGCCTTTAGGCCTCACAGACCCACCTCCCATTTACACCACAGCAAATTCCTGGTCACTGGCCCCATCTGATCTCAGGGCCCCACCTGATCCCATGACCCCATCTCTAACAGTCATGTCACCCCTACTTTAGTCCCATCCTTGACGCCTACAGCCCCGTCTCTGCCACTCTCCCGTTGTACTGTCTCTGTCCTCTTGGTCCCAATTATGTCCCCATGTTGCTTTTCTGTCCCCCATAGCTCCCTGTACCCACAACTATATTCCTGTCTCCCACATTCCCATCTCTGAGCTCCATTGCTGTTTCTCACTCAGGCCCTACCCTTAACCATGGCTGCCTTGCCCTGAATGCCCCAGAGTTCCACTCCTGCCATATTCCTGTCCCTGCCCCAGAGGCCAACAGGCTGACCCAGGACTACCTATCCCTTGATACCATGGTGGTGAGGGCAGAGAGGGCAAAAGTGCCCACTGGATCAGACGAGAAAGGAGGATGGACTGACGGTAAGACAGGGACAGATGGGGTTGAGAGCCAAGGAACACAGGACAGAGGGAGCCATGGCCCCATCCTTCCACGCCCTCCAGCCCCACCCAAGAGCCTCTACCCCCAGCCTTCTTACCTGGTGGTGCCTGGGACACCAGGTCCCCATTGCCTCCTTCTTGGCCCCTGCTGCCCGTTGCACCCACACCCGCTGTGTCGGAGTTCTCTGGCAGGCCCCTCCCTCTCTCCTTCCAGGGGCGGCTCCTCAGCTCTCTGCCTCCTCCCACTGCCTGCTCAGGCCTCCAGGGAACGCTAAACCCATTGCCAGCCCACAGGGGGCCTGGGGTGGCAGAACCGCCCCCCCCTGCCCGTGCTGCTGGCTATGGGTGGGGGCCACTCTGGGCCCCTGCCCCCTCTATAAAGAAGGGGTCTCTTAGGGAGTTGTCCTGCCCCATCCCCTGTGACCTCTTCCCCCTGGCAAGGCAGGAGCACCCCCCTTGCCTTCAGGCATGGGCCTCTGGCCTGCCTCATTAATAAAGTGGATAAAATCTAAACACTGGAAAATGTGAGTGTCACGGGGGGGCAGGGGAAGGCTGGGGTGGCTGCAGGGTGTTCCAGTGCCCCCACTGGGGATGCAAAGTTGGGGATCTAGCCCTTGTGGGGACAAGAGCACCCCTTTGCCTTGCTAAAGCCTTTGCTGATGTTGGGTGGGTGGTGGTGGCCAGTGTCTTGGGTGGGCCAGCTTGGGTCAGGCCCAGCCAGGCCAGGAGACCCTCCCACTATTTACACAGGGGCTTAAAGCCCAGGGCAGCAGGAGTTTAAACCCTGGAGGGGAGGATGCTGAAGTGGGGCAGGGAAACCAGGATTTCTGCTGACCAGGGGACTCCTAGATCATGCTTTTGGATGTGGTGAGTGACACATGGGGCACACACATCCCAAGCCACAAAGACACACCTGTGGACACAGCTACAGCCTCATCTCTTGCCCTGAAAAGGGACATGCAGTCTCACAATCATATCCCCTAACATCGAGACCAGCCATCATCACAAACTGTCCCTACCCAGCCACACCTTGAGGTCAGCCACTGTCACACAAACACACTCTGAATTAACTGAGACAGTCGCACTCCCAGCACCAGAGATGTGCCCCAAGTTACTGACTCTAACACTGACCACTTCTCTCAACACTCTGAAGTGCAGCCCTGAGATTTTCACTGCTGAGACAGCCCCCCAGCCATATCCAAATCACATAGGGACACCCCTTAACACTCCGAGATAAGTTACATGGGCACATGCCACAGGCGGTGGAGTGGCAACCACTGGACATTCCAAGATCTAGCTGGTCGCCCCCTACTAGGGAAATAGGACTATTGGACACACATGCTCATGGCCACACTCCACGCAGACACTGCCAGTTACAGCCACCAACACCCTGGCACACAGACAGTCATCGTGCCTCGCGCCCTCAACAGTTACAGTGTGGTCACTGAACAACACTGATCTAGTCCTACTCTCTGCACTGAGACACACTGCACCCTTCAACCTGGAGCTGTCTACCCGCAGACACAGGAAGCACCTACAGGTGCCTGGGAATTTTTGGAGTAACCCTGATGACTTCCACCCCCACCCTACCCACAAACACAGCTGCAGGCTGAGTATGCATTCCTTGCCCCGCGGACCCCTTCCCCACTGCCTGCCCTATGGAAGTGGGGAGCAGGCTGCACTCACACGTTCCCTCTCAGCTCACCCCCAAACATTCCTGCAGGGACCTCTGGCCTGGCTGGCTCCCCTCCCTTCAGTCTTGGCTCTTCCCTCCAGGTCTGGCCAGGATCCCAACCCCCCTTCTTTGATCTCCCTCAATCCTCAGGGATGAAGCGGGTTGTCAAAACAAGCAGGCCCAATTTATGTCCAGAGTATGGTGTGACCCACCATGGATGCCTTCAGACCCTACATATCCAGTTAGCTGGGGTGGGGACCCCATTGTGACTGCTCCCCAAGCTTCAGGGGCAAACTCTTCCCCACAGCACTCACTTTAGCAGGCTCAAGGCTCTATTTGGGCCTCCATCTTTTTCCATGCCAAGCCTCCATGCCTCCTGGCCCTGAGGCACCCCACAGCCCTAGGCTATAGCAAGCAGTCTCAAGCCCACTGTTCACATCAACCTGGAGTGCTGGGGGAGGGGCTCCTTCGAAAGGGAACAAGATCTGAACCCTCAGTAGACCAAGAAGCTACAGCCTTGCCTGGAGGCCTGGTGGCCCACAGCCAGGAGCCTCATCAGGCGGAACGGGTAGAAGGAGGGTGGGTGGCCCACGCCAGCTCTTAATTCAATTTGGGGCCCAAGTAGGATAAATTTCAGCTGCTACATTCCTCCCCAGCCTGGGTCTGCCCTGCGCTCCCACCCCAGTCACCAGACAGGTCCGACAGCAGATAGTCTTTATGTTCCAGACAGCAAATTTAGATACAAAAGCCCACCGTCATCTTCTCTCTTGCCCTGTCTGTCAGGGGCAGGGCTGAGGGAGACACAGTGGGTTAGGGAGGTTGGGCGTTCACAGCAGACTTGTGTTTCAAATGTGGAGGTAGGGGGCTTCTCTGGAGTGGGGCAGTGGAAGGGAAGGGTATTATTGCATTTGCTGAAGGGGGATACCTCCCCTTTTGGATTCCCTGCATCAGAAAACCATGGAGGCCAGGACCCCCAAATAGAACCCGAGGTCCCAGGGAGACAGAGGGACCAGTTTGGCAGCTGATATGGAAAGTGCTGGGGACAGGGGCTGGCTGCCCAATCTGGCTGGTCCCTCCCCGTGCCTGACCCGGCTGAGGTAGGTGGGGAACAGGACAGGGGGGACAGCTAGGGACCCCAGGGAGGGGGTGGTACCAATTGGAGTAGGGCAGGGGCTCTGCCCCACCTCTGCGCTGCACTGTCCTGGGGCTGCTGGGCCAGGCACAAGCTGGATACTGGCTGTGGTGTCCCCACCCCAGGGAATCACACCATGCTGGGCTCAGGCCATCACAAGGTCCGGTGGGAGGCTTAGTAACGGCCAACTTTGGCATCCCCAATGGCACCCCAGACATCAAAGACAAACTCATCAGGGAAGGCGAAGTCCCCAAGCCGCTCATCCAGGGCCTCGGCCAGCTCATCTGGGTTCCTCTTGTCCTTCCCAAGTTCCACCATAGTGGCCGCTGTGGGGAGGGGGCGCAGAATGGAGGCACAGATGGCAGAGGCGCTCAGGGCAGACCCAGCCTGCAGCACCTGGAAACCCCCTCCCACAGACTGCCACCCCAACCCAGATCTGGGTGCCACCCACTCACCCAGCTCTGTGTCCCTGATGCCCATGTAACTCTCGAGCAGGTCGTCTACTTTCTCGATTGCCTTCTCCTCAAAAGCCGAGGGCTTAGAAGGAGGGTGGAGAGGAGAGACAGCAGCATGGTGATAATGCGAATGCAACTATAATCGTATTTACTAAGTGCCAGAGCTCTTTTTGTCACTTTATGTACATTAAGCTATAGTTCATCTTCAAGACAACCCTGACTGTGTCAGTACTACTATCCTCCCATTTTACAGACAAGGAAACTAAGGCTCACTTTCCCAAAAAAAGGTTCCAGAGCTGGGAGGACATACAAGTGGGTTTGCATCCAGGGCCTGGCGCCCTCGGCTAACAGGTGGCGCTGCCACCTAAGAACAGGCAGGGAAGTGGGGCCAGAGCCCTGCTAAGACACTCACCAGATCCTCTAGCGTGGCAGGGCCTCGCGATCGGAGCCGGAGGGTCCCTCGGCCAGTGCCCAGCTGGGGGCCAGGGCCAGGGCGGCCAGCCGCTGAACGCATGCTGATCATGTCTGTGGGAGCCAGGGCAGGGGTGAAGCGGGGGAAAGCCCAGTTCCAGCTTGTTCTGGGCAGGAACCCAGGCATCCTGGTCTTAGATACTCCCCTCCACCTCCTCTAAGCTCCTGTGGGATCCATGGGGAGTTGGGAGCTGAGGTGATTCCAGGAGGGCATGACCCCTGACTCAAGCTTGCCATGGCTGGGAAGGTACACCCAGGGACTGGGAATGGAAAAGGCTGCAAGGGAGACCAGAGGGGGCCACATCTATACCCAGGGCCCTCGGGACAGGAAGGGAGTAGAGCCTCAGTCTCTAGCTGCTCTCCCCAAGGCCAAGGGAGTATAGTTGCTGGGCCACGGATCAGCCCTATCTGCCTAGGAAAGTGTTTCAGAGTCTCCCACCCCCACCCCACCCACCCCCACCCCAGGGGCCTCCAGCCCATTCCTGAGAGTTATTAATACCAGACTGAAAAGTGGGGAGGCTAGCACAGAGCAGCCAAGCCTGGCTTTTCGGAGCTAGGGGCACTGGCTAGGGTTGGGGGCGCTTGGCTGGGCTAATGGCTCCTTGAAGCTCGGTGTGGGGGAAACTTCCTCCTTGCCCTAACCCTCCTCCCAGGCTGGGCAGAGAGCCAACATCCCTTCCCCAAGGCAAGGCAGACCTGCCCCTTTCAAATTGTTGGTTGGGTTTGGATGCCACCTACTGGTGGCCCCTGGCATTGCAGCCTGTACTGAAGTAAACAGGGTGATGATGATCATGCTGGTACAGGCGGTGGCCCCTCACCAAAAGCCTTGCGGGGCTCCGTGAGCTTCAGTGTGAAGGTGCGGCCTCGGGGCAGTTCCTTGAGCAGCCGTGCCACCTCATAATGCCGGCAGCCCAGCAGGCTCTGTCCATTGATGGCCTCGATCATGTCACCCACGCTGATGAGCTGAATGTGGTCGATGACACTGCCCTCCTTGATCCGCTGTGGGGGAGAGGAGCTGTCAGTCCCGTGGCTTCACCCCTGGGGCCTATGGCCTGCCCTAACCTCAGGCACCTTGATGAAGGCATAGCCTGCCCCGTTGTCTGTGATGGTGAGCCCCAGCGCCTCCTCTGACTTGAACACCTCCACTTCTTTGCGCTGGCCCTTGACGTGGGCGAAAATGAAGTCCTCCAGCCCAATCTGGCCCCCGAGGAGCTTGTCCATGTCCACTTTGTGGGTATTGAGAGTACAGAACATTACCTGCAGAGGTGGGAGACACTCAGCCTTCACCTTCCCTCCCTCATACTTTGCAACCCCACATAAGGGGGAAGAAGGAAAGTCAGGAAAGGCCTGGGGATCCCCACCCCAGTGCCTGACCACCCTTGGCACGAGGGCAGGGCCCCTACTGTGATGTCAGCTCTGCTAGGGCTAGGATTTCTATCCTAGCAAAAATTCCCTGCTGGTTTCAGGCATAGAGCCTGGCCCACTGTGGGGGTCCGATAAATGCTTGTAGAATGAATGAAGGGGCACGGGTACCCACTCGGCCTACTGAGACCCCTGCAGCTACTTTTTGCTCAATCTCACTTCTGGGCTCTCTTCCTTCAGCATCCAAACTCCTTGGGGTCAGGCCTTCCTAAGCATTATGCAGAAGTGAGTCTTGCAATTGATCTCCAGCCGCCACCATCCACTGGGGTGCAAGCCTCTCAATGAATGTTGGGAATGTAGCATCCAGTCCTGGCCATCAGTTCTCATAATTTACTGGGGCACAGGCTTCCCAATGCCTAATGAGAACTCAACATTCAGCATTGGCCTCCAGTTCTTAATTCACTGGGGCACAGGCCTCAGCACCTGCAGCTTTGGCACTTGAGCCCCAGCTCAAGACCAGGATGCACGCCTAGGCCTCTAAGCCCACCATCAGGGCCCCCTTGGCGGGTACCTCAGCAACTGGCAGCCGGAAGGCCTCGGCGATCTTGCTGTACAGCTCCTTGACATTGGTAAAGCCCTCGATGCGGCCAGTGGGACTGCCATGGGCCAGCTGGGTGTGGAACACGAGGCGGGGCCGCAGGGCCGGGGGAGGAGGGGGCAAGCCCATTTGGGGCCCCCCTGCTCCACCTCCACCCAGGGGCCCTGGCTCCCCCATGCCCAGCCCACCTCGGCTTGGCTCAGCTTCCTCATTTTCCACCAGAGGCGGCGCCTTTTTCCGCCGCCCCAGTCCCAGCAGCATGAGCAACGGAAAGAGGAGTCGCGTCCGGAAGATCTGCAGGGTGGGAAAGTGGGCTCAGGGCTTGGGCAATGGCCCTGGGCTGCCTCTCCCCACCATTAGCACCCTATAGGCCCAACAACATATTCAGGGAACATACTAGCCTCGGTTCAGATCCCAGTCCCAGCACTTCTACACTCACACAGAAGTAATAATAGCATCTACACTCATACAGAAGTAATAATAGCAGCTAATATCTCTCAGGACCCCATGCTAACTGTCCTGTGATCTTACTTAATCCTCACACCACATCACAATGCAGAGATCATATTATGCCATGATTATGCCCATTTAACAGATAAGACGATGGAGGCTCGGAGCAGTTAAATTCCTCTTGCTATAGGTCACAGTCATTAGTGCTGTGTGCAAAAAGTTACTGACTCTCCCATCAAAGCATATAGACAGATGGCCCATAATGACCTACTTATGACTGGGCAGAAATAGTTCTGGTCAATGAATTGTGAGAGAAAGTAACATATGACATTTCTGGACTGAAGCATTTAATTACTGGAGCAAGAGCCTCCAGAGGTCTATTTCTCCCTGGCGGGGTGACCAGCCATATTTGATATGGGCCTCAGATACTTGGTTTACCAATAGGGACATTCTATTCAGCTAGCTAGGTTGTGGTGAGGACCAAATTATGCCAAACTATATTTTTCCATGTAAATGGAGACTTCCTGCTCCCTCCTTTAGATCACTTCTTCCAGGGTTTGTCCTGGGTTCAGTTGAGTCTAGTGGGCTGCACTCATCCTTATACACGCATTCATTCACCTATTCTCCAACATCTCTCTATTATAACCTGGTCCTACTCCACCATCACTCACCTAGACTAGTACAGCTACCTGCTTCAGGTCTTCTGGCTTTTGCCCTTGCCCGCCACGGTCTCTTGTCAACACAGCAGCCAGAGTGATCCTGTAAAATATTAAGCCATGTCACATCTATTCTCTGCTCTGACCTCTCCTTGGGCTTCTAACATCCTCCCCTGGGCACAAAGGCCCCCGAAGACCTGCCCCCATCACCCCTCTGCCCTCATCTCCTCATCTCCCACTCTCCCCCTCACTCCCTCCCTTCAGTCATATAGGCCCTGTCCCTGTTTCTCCAACATACCAGGCACAGTCCAGCCTCAGGGCCTTTGCACTAGCTGTGGCCCCTGGTATCCACACAACTCACTCTCAACTCTTTCAGGTGGGAAATATATTTCATTATTTTCCAAAAGGGCAAGGACTTTTGTCTGTCTTATTCATCCCCATATTTTCGGTGCAGAGAACAGTGCTTGGCACATACCAGGTGCTCAATACTTGTTAAATAATGAATGGAGGAATGAATGATCCTAATACTTATCAGCCCATCAGTCCCTGTGCCTGGCTCTGGGGAGACAAAGGGACACAGGATGCAATCTCTGCCCTCAAGAGGGCCTTGTCTCTTCAGCAAAAGCACAAGCCCCACCTCTGTGGTCCCCAATCCCTTACTTCCCAGTATAATGCTGGGCACAGGGTAGGCAGGTGCTTCATCTAGTCATGGAGACAGGGACTGCAACTCTCTCACCTTTCTCTGTGTTTTTTTTTCACTCTCTTCATAATCAATGATGAATACCTTTTAATATATTTATTAACAATTTAGATTTACCCTTTTGTGACCTGCCTATTTAAAACTTTGCCCAATTAAAAAAAATTTTTTTTAATTGTATGACTTCTCTTTTTTCTTATTGATTTGTGGGAACTCTTTATATATTTCGGTTATTGATACTATCTGTTCTGAATATAGTCTTTTATTGGTTATCTCTACTGATAGTGCCCATCACTAGATTTAGCACACAGTATGTGCTCACTGAATATTTGACAAAAAATTCTAGATGAAAGCCAATACTGCCCTCCTCAAGTTATTTCATTACACTCAATAGTACTTAAAAAAAAAAAAAAACCTCATTTGTCACCTCCCCTAATCCCCCTCTCCCACCATACACTGGGAGGCAGGATGCCAAGAACATGAGTCTGGAATCTAGCTTCACTGCTTAATAGCTGTGTGGCCTTGGACAAGTATCTTAACCTCTCTGAGTTCTAAAAAAACATACATATGCCTGGAACAGCTCCTGGCACACAATATAAGGGTTCCATAAATGTTGGTGATTATTACTATTTCTATTTATAAATATAGAAGATACTTCCTCTTTTTCTCAGGACCCCCACATCTTGATAACCAATTCCCAGCCTCCTTTTTTTTCTGCCCACGCTCACTGCCCTGGTTCAGACTGGCTGCCGTGTCCTCACTTGTGGGGGTGGGGGATATAACAGTGGCGAGGAAAGGAGTGATTAATGAATTTGCCTTCCAGGCCAGTAGAGGCAGGGTGGCCTGGCTTCGAATCCCACCCCGCGGCTTACCAGCTGCGTGGCCATAGGCAAGTCACTTCATTTGACAGGGCCTCAGTTTCCCCATCTGAAAAATGGGCAGAAGCACTGTCTTTCAGAATGCTTATGGGGATTCAAAGAGATTATGCATGTAACCTGCTTAGCACTTTGCCTGATATTCAATTTAAGTAAGCTGTTATTTTCTTCTCATTATTATATTGCCTCCTCCCCTCTCCTGCCTAGGAACATGCCATCCCCTCTGCCCACTGGGACCTATTCCAGGCCACTTCCTCCAGGCAGCCTCCTGGGCTTGCCCCTGCCTGTTGGAACCGCCCCTGTGGTCCAGACGGCTCAGACCCATGAACTTAATTACATGTTGCCTTGGCAGAATGCTTGTCTTAAAGTCTTGGGCTGTTATTTAACTTGGTGTCTCTATTTTAAAATGTAAACCAGATCACATCACTCCCCTGCCTCAAATCCTACAACAGTTTCCCACCTGATGGAGAAAAAGCTCCAAATCCCTTAATGTGACCCCCAGACTCCTGCAGAATCGTGGCTTTGGCTGCATCTCTGACTCAGTCACCCCGTTCCAAACCCGATCCAGCCTCAGAGCTTTTGCCCTGGCTGTGTCCCCTGCCTGATCTTTACAGAGCTGGCTCCTTTTTGCCATTAAGGCCTCGACTCCAAAGTCAACTCCTCCGAAAGCCCCCCTTGCCCAGAGTTTCGATCACGCCCCCTCATATTTTATTCATAGTACTTATCACCAACTGCAGGTTTCTTCACTGATTTATTAGCTTGTTTGTGGCTTATGTCCCCCACCAGAATGGCAGCTTCCCAAGAGCAAGAATTTTGGTCTTGTTCACTACTGAACTCTCTGTCCCAAGAATAGTGCCTGGCACAGAGGAGGTGCTCAATAAATATCTGTATGAATGAATGTATCTTATGTCCTCATTCTGACTGCTCTCTGAGCCCCCAAATCCTCAGATCATGCCTGCTGTGGAGTTGTGAACTGCCATCTTACCCCACGTTTCCTGGGTCCCCTCAAAACTGAAGACAGGGTGGGAGAAAAAGTTTCAGCCTGGGCATCAAGTGGGTTCGCTGGAACTCCAGCATCCCCACTTTCTCCTCCTTTCCTGGGACGGGCCTGAAACTTAGCAACCCCACAACCACATAGAATGGCAGTAGGGGCTGGAAGTGAGAAGGGGGTTCCTAGGAGCTGACACAAACTCTGGGGAGGGGAGACACCACACCCAGGCTCCCCTTTCCCAAGGTAATGCTTTGGAGAGGAAGGTGGGAGGCCTCTGATTCAGTCTTGAAAAACCGGCTCCTGGGTGTTTCCAGGGAGAACGCCTACTGTGCCTGCCTACTATGCTTGCGTTGGCTGAGGCTTCTAAGGAGGGCCAGCAGGCACAGGACCCCAGCATCCTGGCCCCCTGCCTATCTTCCCTGAAGACGTCACTCTCGTCTCCGGACACAGGTACTCTAGCGATGCGTTCCAGCTCAGGGGAGAAGGGACATGGGGCAGCTTATTCTTTGAATCTCTGGTGACTTCTGGGGAGGGGAGAGTGGGGGGAGAAGCAAAGACCAGCAGGTGTGACCTAGATGGTATGTATAGTGTGTACGAAGGGGTGCGGCGGGGGGTTGGCCGTCAGTGCAGTAGGCAGAGGAGCGGTTCAGGAACGTCTCAGCCATGGAGCTACTGGCCATGCAGTCTAGTGGTTAAGACTCCAGGTCTGGCCTCTGAAGTTTTAATTCCAGATCAGTCTCTTACTAGCTGTGTAGCCTTGGGTAAGTCACTCCACCTCTCTAGATCTGTTGCTTCACTCCTAAAAGAAGTGACAGCACTTTCCATGAGGTGTTTAAATTCAACGATACGCATGGTAAATACCTGACACGGAAGTGTTCAGTTAATGCTAGTCGGGTGATTTTTTCATTGTTATTATCGGGACCTCGGTCCTTCCCAGGGCTCCCTTTCCCAGGCCCTAGAAGACTGGGATGCGTCCAGCTCCGGGGAAGTGGCCGCCCAGGCCAGGGCTGTCCAGAGGGGTGCAGGGGGCAGGGGTACGGCTGGGGACCCTATCTGGGCGGCGGAGGCGTTGGGCCCCTAACCCCAGAGGGAAGGGAGGCGCCCGGATGAGAAAGGGCCTCGGGCATCCCCTCTTCCAGCCTGGACCTCCAGCCGACTCTCGCCCGCGGTGGAAACTCACCTGCCCCGCCGCCGCCCTGCGCGCTCCTAGCTCGGCCCTCCGCAAACTCTGGCCCGGGCCTCTCCCGCAGCCGCGGCCAGCGGGGCGGGGCCGGTGCCCGCGTCCGACCAATCAGGAGCGGCCTCCCAGAGCTCGCGGCCAATCCTCGCCTCGCCTTTCCGGGTCGGGTAGACCCGACGGAAACATTCCAGAGGGATCCCTCCGCCTCGTCGGCTCTTCCCGACACCCCACGCCGCGGCGCAGTGGACCTTCCCACCCCGCCTAAGCCTCCGTGGGCTGTACCACAGCAAGGCTGCGGGGGGGAGATTTGCGGCTGGGCCCCGGCCTATTGCGGGGAAGGAAGGAGACGAGCGGCCAATGGGAAGCTGGCGGTCCTGGACCACGTGCTGTTGGTCTCGGGGTCCTGGGTGGTAAAGAACGGGGTGCTGGCTGTGGGAGTCAGGTGACCGAGGTTGAGTTTCGGGAAGAGGATGTGAATTCCCATCATCTGGAAAAGCAGACCCTTTAGGAGACTTGGGAAGGAGCTCAGGGCAGCCCCTAAGCCAGTCTTCCGCCAGGCCTGCCCCTGCCAAAGCCCGGCCATCCTCCGAGCGGATAAAAAGATGCATTCATTCCAGGCTGGCGGTGGGGGCGGGGGGTGGGAGTGAGAGGGATGACCGAGATGAATAGGGAGGGTCCCGAGTGTCCCTGCTTCCTGGGGTATACAATGGACAAGGGCATTCATTCATTCATTTATTCACTCATCAAATATTTAGTGTGTCCCTGCTTGGTGCCAGGCTCTGTCCTATCTCTATAAGCTGAATGTGTTCCTAGTAGAGGGAACAGCGTGTGCAAAAGCCTGTAGGCAGGACAGAGAGATACAGCTAGTGTCTCTTTGGGATAGTACAATATCGAGGAGATAGCAAAGGGGTGCAATGGAACGAACAAGGGTGAAATTGCCTGTTTCCTTGTTGGTTAGACCAGCAAAGATTTATTGAGCACATACTATGTGTATCCACACAACCCAAACCTCTGTGCTCAGGAAGCGGATCTTTAATGAGTCTGTCTCCTCTATCTGACTGTGCCTACCTACCCTCCACCTCCCCCGCTGTCCACACCGCCGGGCACAGAGCACACGTGTGGATGAAAGGACCAGGTAATCTCACTATCTCTGGGTTTGTCTTGTAACCGTAATTTCTCAGGTAGGAGCAGATCCAAGAAACAAAGACGCAAACACACCTTGAAAAGTCCAGGACACTCAGTTCCCAAGACAGGTGATATTTCCTTGTTCTAGTTCAAAACTGGCCGCTCAGGCAGCTGGGGTTAGATCAAGATTTCACTGTGTGTTCTGGGAATTGTAGTTCTTGGAGGCCTCTGACAGTTGCGACCTTTCTCAGGCCTCAGTGCTTGGGTCTTTGCAGTCCCCAAGGTGACCTGCTGTGCATCCCAGCCCCGCCAGGGCCAACAGAGGGGTGAAGTGAAAGGCGAGAGTGGGCGCTGAGGCCTTACTGCTGAACATGCTGAGGGCTGCCCAGCAAGGCCCCACCCAGCTGGCAAACACTGAGGTCGCCATGGCAACAGGTTCAGCTATTGTCCTTGTCTTCCTGTTTTGCTTACCTCTGCCACCCCCAATGAGTGATCAGTTGCTTCAGTTGGGCCAGTGCTCTCTGTGGGACATTGCCCACTGCCCTGGTTGTACCTGGCATCTGAATTGCCCTCTACACACTTGGAGAAGGCAGGTTGTAGAGCTGCAGGAACAGCAGAGTTCTGAGCCAGAACCTACCTTAATCCACATGTTAACTGATGAGAAAATGCCCAGGGAGGGATGACGGAGTTACCCAAGGACACAGAGCTGAGCTGAGCACATCTTACTCTACTTTAAAGCTCAAGAGGCAAAGCCTGAAAATAGGCTGGGAGACCCAGCTGGTGAAGGAGCTCAGTTTTGAGTGTTACCTCTGCCTCTTTAGAGAATGGAAGTTCTGGAATGCCAACTAATACATGAAAGAGGAAAAGTTGAGTTAAATGTCACCATCTTGCAGACAGTAGAGGAAGAAATGATTCAGGCAAGTCTTATCAATGGAGGAAGTGGACATTCAGTCTCAAAAGGCCAGCCCATAGACTATTTGTTAATTATAATGGGGAAAAGTTACCAGTAGAGAAACCTGGAAGTCACCACCTTAACCAAGTGATCAAAGTTAACATCACCAGTGATGGGACAGGCCTTCTTCTTGTGCTCCCTGCTGTGTTATATATACTGAGATGGACACAACATCACTTACGAAGTCCTTGGTCCTGTCTTAAGTGTTTAACCTGAATCTAACTGTGAGACGATCACCAGACACATCCCAATTGATGGACATTCTTAAAAAAAGAAAGACAGAGGAGGAGAGAGGGTGAGGGAGAGAAAGGAAAGAAGAGAGGAAGGGAGCAAAGTGGGGGGGGAGGAGGAGGAGGAGGAGGTAAACAATGACCTAGACTGTTCAAACAGATCTATGTCATGAAAGGCAAAAATCAATCCCTTAATTAAATGAATGAATAAAGTCTGGGGAACAGGTCTATGCTAAAGGAGACAAAAGAGAGATGACAACCAAAATTATTGTATGATCCCTGATTGGATCCTCAATACAATTTCAAAAAAAGATAAAACAGCTATGAAGGATATTTTTGAGATAATTGGGGATACTTGAATGCTGAGTGAATATTAGATAATATTGTATTCATGTTAAATTTCCTGAGAGTGAGCATTGTACTGTGGTTACATAAAAGAATAGTATTATTCTTAGGTGAAACACAATGAATTATTTAGTGGCTTGGTTCAGAGAAAAATTATACATGTATACAATAGTTTATATACAACATCATAATATGGTATATGTTAGTAGTATATAGGGAGAGAAAGAGAGAAAGCAAATGTGGCAAAATAATAACAATTGTCACTGAATCCAGGAGAGTGTTACATGTTATATGGGTATTCATTTTATTATTCTTGTAAGTTTTCTATTGCTTTGAAAATTTCAAAACAAATATTGGGGGAAAATATCTCCATTTCCCTCCCATCCCCAGAGGCAACCATCCGGTCAGATTAATGTGCACCTTTTTGTTTGTGTCTTTCCTTGATAATGTGCGCTGTTTCATATGGGTGTTCTGTTGTATTGGGCTTCTTACTTTTCCCCCCACTCAGCACAGTATTGCTTGTTTGCTTGTTTTGCACTATACCTTGGGGATCCAGCTGTCCTGCCAATTTCTTGACTCTGTTTTCTTCTAACTTCTGCTTGATGCTCGATGAGGTGCATCTCTCATATCTTACTACTCTGTCCCACAAGGATGGTCCCCAGGTAGCCTCCAGCTCCCACACCACAGTGGACAGCCATAGGTATGCCCCTTTAGGGACCTCGTAAGAATCTCTCCAGGAGAGAGACCTGGATGCAGAGATGCTGTGTCACAGGGCACATTCAATTGCTATGTGGCCCCCTCAGGCTATCTATCTCCATCAGACTGAGTGGCAGTGCAGAAGTGTCCCATGTCCCCACATTACCACCTGCCACTTGTATTATGCAGCTCACTGATTTTTGCCACTCTGATTTTTGCCACTCTGACTGTCAAGTGACACCACCATTGCTTTATTTTACATTTCTCTGATTTCTAATCATTTTGAACATGTCCTCATTTGCTTGATAACTTTCTGGTTCTCCTCTTCTGTAAATTACCGGTTCATAGTCTTTGCCCAGTTTGCATTTGAGTTTGTTCATTTGCACCAGTTCTTCAGAGTGTAGATCTGCACTGTCTAATCTGATCTGTCCGTGGCCCCCAACCCCTGGGCCATGGACTGCTATTGGTCTGTAGCCTGTTAGGAACCGGGCCACACAGCAGGAGGCTAGAGGAAAGCAAGCAAAGTTTCATCTGTATTTGGAGCCGCTCCCCTGTGCTAGCATCACTGAGAGGTTTGACTACACGGAGACACAATAATCAATTGCTTGCAGACTCATATCAAAACCCTATCAGTGAGTGGCAAAAGACAATTAGGCTGCATCTGGTGATAGGCTTTACAGCGGCAAGTGAGTTGATGTACTTCAATTATACAACTGTATCTGGTGGCATCTGATTCTAGATTATGGTAAGCTGTATAATTATCTCATTATATATTACAATGTAATAATAATAGAAATAAAGTGCACAATAAATGTAATGTGCTTGAATCATCCCAAAACCATCCCCCCGCCCCCACCCTGCTTTCTTCCCCCAGTCCGTGGGAAAATTGTCTTCCATGAAACCTGTCCCTGGTGCCATAAAGGTTGGGGACCGCTAGTCTAATGTGAATGCTCTACTTCTTATGTAGTTATTGAGGACTTGAAATGTGGCTGATATAAATTGAGATGTGCTGTCAGTGTGAAATACACACACCAGATTTCTGAGACTTAGTAGAAAGAAGAGAGGATATAAAACATCACATCTCATGAACTCATTTTTATAGTGATTACATGTCATCATCATAATAATGTGGATGTATATGGCTATATAAAATGTATTATTCAAATTAATTTCATTGGTTTCTTTTTACTATTTTAATGTGGCTACTAGAAAATTAAAAATTACATATGTACTGGGGGTGCCAGGCGCCGGGAACGGGCCCCGGGTGTGTACCGTGAGCATGTGGGCGGAGACACCCCGCCTTCAGAGAACCAGTTCTTAAGGGGAAATGGCAACATCTGTAGGTTAGGGGTGGAAGTGGGGGTGGAATTAAAGAGAGGGAAATAATTACATGTGCACTTGCATAGTTTTATTGAATAGAGCTGGGATATTGAGCCTGTCAGTTTCAACAATGATAATGTTTAGATAGAGCTTCCTATATGCTAGGCACTGTTCTAAGAATTTTATGTTTATTAAACTTTTTAACTCTCCTAACAAACCTGTGAGGTAGCTACAGTGTTCATCTCTGCAAATATATTCTCCTGTTAAGTCATGTGACGATTTGCTTTATCCATGTTATTCTTCATTAGGAAGGAAATTCTTAATTTCAATAAGATAGAAGTTATCCATTTTGTGGTTTGTGCCCTGGAACTTCATTAAAGAGGCCCTTTCTACTTATACAAGTATTCTACATTTTCTTCTATTTATTCTATGGCTTTACTTTTCCTGTGTCTTTTTTTTCTATCTCTAGTCCATCTTGGGTTGTGGGGGCAGGATATAGTCATATTTTTCTGTAACTTGCACTGCTCACCAGCTGTGTGACCCTGGGTGATCCCCTTCCCCGTGTGCCTCAGTCTCCTCATCTGTAAAATGGGGATCATTTTCATAATAAATGGGTATAATAATTCTGAAGTTGATTATATTAGGTTAAATGAGCTATTCCATGTGAAATGCCTACAGTGGTGCATGACGGATAGTAAGTGCTCTGTGAATGCCAGCTGCTATTATTAAACTGTGTTGAGGACATGGTGATGAATAAACACTGCATGTCATAATAGAAACATGACAGAAATGGAAACCTTTATTAAGTTCTTACCATGTGCTGGGCCCTGTGCTGGCTGCTTTTCAGGAGTAATCCCACTGGATATTGTCCCCATTCTACAGAGGGGGAGCCACTGGCTCAAAGATGCACAGCGACTCATGGAGATGGCACTTCAACTCCAACCTCAGCACATGTGACATCCCTCTGAGGGTGTGGGTTTCACCTTCCTCAGTTTAGAGCTTGACTCTGAGATGTGGGACAAAGCAGATTGAAGAGGGACTGTGCCCAGGGACGGTGCCCAGGGTCATTTCCCTGACCAGAGTGGTCTCTGAATTTGATTGCCTGGCTCTTTGTGGCCTCTAGGTTGGGCTCCCCCTATAGCCTGGCAAGGCTGGACTCAGCAAGACAGGCCTGGATGGGAAGCAGAAGAGGCAGCCAGCCCTGTTTGGACTGGGTCCTGTGGCCTCAGGTCTCAGCCCTAGCTTAGACATCTGCCTTCGGCTACTGGGTTTTAGGAATTTACAATAAAACTGGCAACAGTGTTATTTTATGGAGGGCTAGTGGGCAGATCTCCTTTAAAATACATCTCTAATAATTTTCCATATCTTGGCCTCCGCCTGATCCAACCCCACCATCTCCAGCAGCTGACTTCTCTCTGGCCTCTTGGCTCGGCCTTTGCTTTACCCTAAGTGTGTTCCCCCCACAGCAGCCAGAGGGCCTATGAGCACCTGTGTCAGGTCCCCTCCCTTTGCTGATGCAGCCACCCCCCTCACCCCCACCACACCCCCACTATGAGGCCATGTGCTCTCAAAACACCCTTCACTGAAATATTTCATATAGTGTCAGGCCTGGCTATGTTGATGTCCGGCATAATCTTCCCAAAGAAAGTTGAGCCCCCAGTGAGACAAACTACCCAGGTCGCCTGGCCAACTTCCAGGCAAAAGCAAATCACACCATGTACCTCCCAACTCTCTTTCAACTGGCTTCTCCTCTGTCTCAGGCACCCAGGCCTGTCTCAGCAGGGCACTGAAAGCCTGGACTGTCTTAATCCTGGGCACACCCTACCCTATTCTCTCCTGCTCTCTCTGGCCACACCCTGCCTCAGGGCCTTACACTCCCCAGGCTGGCTGAGTCTACACCCCTCCTATACCTAGAGACCTCCTCCATGGGGCCTCAGCTCCAGTGGCCCATCCCTGAGCCCTGACAACCGTCTGTACACTGATTTGTGTGCCCAGGGCCTGCCAGGCCCCACCCTCCAAGTTATCTGGTCATAGGAAGTGCCCTGCCTGGTGTAATGGGCTGAATGGTGCCCATATACCATAACCTGTGAACATGACCTTGTTTGAAATAAGGGTCTTTGCAAATGTAATTAAAAATCTCAAGACGAGGCTATTCGGGATTAGTCCAATGATACGTGTCCTTATAAGACACAGAAGACACAAAGACATGCAGAGTGGAGGCCATGTGAAGACAGAGGCAGAGATTGGAGCGATGTAGCTATAAACCAAGAAACGTGAAGGATGGCTGGCAGCCACCAGCAGCCAGGAGAGAGGCCTGGGACAGGTTCTCCTTCAAATCCTCCAGAAGAAACCCACCCTGTTCACACCTTGAGTTTGGACTTCTGGTCTCCAGAGCTGTGAGAAAATAAATTCCTATTATAAGACCCCCAGTAAGAGGTACTTTGTTATATCAACCTTAAGATACTCAAATCTTTGGTTTAGTTAGGTCTGTTTCCAGAAGGCTGTGAGGTCCGTGAGGCACCCCCAGATTGTTGTGTTTGTCGCTTGCTGGGCCCCCTGGGCCTCATGTTGAGCTGGCCCTCAGGACAAATCATGATGTAGGAGCAGGACCCCAGTAAAGAGAGCCTTTCCTGGAGCCAGAGAGTACATCAACTTCCTCAGGTGGAAGTTAAAGGAAGTGGAGTGTGGGAGGCCCCTTCCCTGGGGGACCACAGCAGACCCCCAGTCTAGGTGGTTCTTCCTTCGCACACACCCTGATGTGATTTGTCATAGGACAAATGTTGCAGATCTTCTTCTTGTCTGAATCACTTTGTCATTCAATGACTCATTCGGTAAACATGCAGAGAGTTAATTCTGGGCCAGGCGCCGCTCTGGGCACTAGTGATGCAAAGATGGTGGGTGACTGCAAAAGGAAACTTCGTTGCTCTAGAGTGGGACTTTCTGGAGTGTTCCCGAGGTTGTTTCCTCTCCTCATGACAAAGAGAGAAGACATCTGACTGAAGAATCCCAGAGTTTCAGACTCCCATGCCATCTTGGACAAGGATGGACTTGGCAGACTGAAAAAGTGTTCTCAGGTCTGTGAGAGGGAACAGAAGCGTGTGCACTGTAAGGACTAGATTTTCATAGAAAATATAGGTGCTTATTGTTTGTATTGTGATATTTTGAGTGGAAGTTTAGTGCACTAAAATTTCAAGAGACCAATGATCACATATTTCAGAGACTTAAAGTTATCTTACGAGAAAATGATATGCCACCTCCCCACCCCCAGCAAAGGAAAATTAAGACAAAATCAAACCCCAAATCCTCACAAGCTCTTATCTCACTCAGAGGAAAAGCCAAGGTTCTCCCTGCAGCCCACCAGGCTCTGCAACATTTGCTCCATCACTCCAACCTGTCCTCCCCTCCTCCCATCTCTCCTCCTTTCACCTCCCTTCTTCAAATTTCCCCTCCTCCCATTAGTCTACTCTAGCCTCACTGGGCTCCTGGCTATTCCTTAAACAACTCAGGCACACTCCTAGCTCAGGACCTTTGCACTGGTTGCTCCCTCTGCCTGGAACGCTCTTTCCTCACTATTCACCTGGCTTCCTGTTTACCTCCTTCAAGGCTTTGTGTAACCATCACCTTCTTTGTGAGGCATTTGCTGATCTTGTTGCTTCAAATTGCTCTCAACACTCTCTACCCACTTTTTCTCTATTTCTCCTTCACTCTCATCACTATCTAGCACATTCGATGCTTTATTTATTTATTCTTAATTCTTTTCTTTCTTCCCCCCACCCCATGCAACCATCGGCTCTACAAAGGTAAAATTTTTGTTTAGTTCTGTTCACTGCCCTATCCCCAGGATTGAGAGCAGGACTGAGCACAAGTATTCAATAAATGTTTACTGAATGGATGAGTACTTATGATGTATCAGGCACTATGCTGTGGACTTCGATAATTAGTAACTAATGAGAAGAAGTAATATTCAAAAAGACCTGGGGTAGGTTTTCCACTGAGTGCTCTAGAGATACTATCCATTTAATCAAACAGTTGCTCTGAGCTAGGTCTGTGTGAAGTCCTGTCTGAGTTCTAGCTCTGGAGCATGAAAAGGAGTGAGTGCTCTGGTTAGTCCTGTTTCACATGGGAAGGAAGTGAGACTCTGAGAGGTTTTGTTGTTTGCTAGGGGAATGCAGGACTTGAACTCAGCAGAGCCACCCTCTAGAAGCCAAGTTCTTAACGCCATGCTCTTTTGCCTCCTGATGCACTGTCTCACCCCGTTTTCACAACCCTCCTGTGAAGTCTGTATCTTCATTTGCCCCCCAGTTTTCAAAGGAGGGCACTGAGACTCAGAAGTGAAGTCACTTGCCAAGGGACACATAGCTGCAGAGTGGCAGATCCTGGATTCAGAGCCAGGGTGGCTCAATACTAATGTTTTGCTGCCTCTGTTGAGTGAGTAGGTTGTCACAAGACAGCAGGGGAGTGAGCCTGCTTTCGGTAGAGCGTCCTTGGCCTGGGTTGGGGCCAGGGCTTGAGCTGAGGGTCTCAGAGGTCGCCTGTGATTTGATTTTTGAAGCTCAGCTGAGAGCACTGACCTAATAGATGTGGGACACACCCTGGTCTTTGGGGTTATGGGCTGTAGGCTATGAGAGTTGCATGTAAGGGTGTAGTGATGTTAACTGACACATGGTGCTGGTTCTATGCCAGGCCTTGGGGTGTGTGTATCTGTATTTGGAAGTCCTTACAACTCTATAAGAGGTACTACAGTAGTGCCCACATACCCATGGGAAGTATGATCTAAGACCTCCAGTGGATGCTAAAACCATAGATGGTACCAAACCCTACATATACTGTTCTTTTCTATACATTAAGTACAGAGATTAACAACAATGAATAATAAAACAATTATAACAACATACTGTAATAGAAGTTGTGTGAATGCCATCTCTCTTATTAACTTTCACCGTTTCACTTAAAGAAAGCACTTTATGGCTTCTCTTTGTCATGTCTGAATCTGTAGCGTCAATTTTGGGGCCACTAACTAAAACTGTTACTTGAACACAAGCACTGTAATACCACCATAGTTGACCTGATGATCACTGAGACGCCTACTAAGTGACTAATGAGGGTGGTCAGAAAGCATACACAGTGTGGATATGCTGGATAAAGGGATGATTCATGCCCCAGGCAGGACAAAGGGATACTTCATTGCTCTACTCAGAATGACATATAATTTAGAACTTATTAAATTGTCATTTAATATTTTGGATAATAGGTGACTGGGGTTCACTGAAACCATGGAAAGTGAGACCTCGGATAAGGAGGGACCTGTGGTATCACTATGCCTATTATACAGTTGAAGAAACAGGCATAGAGAAGTTAAGTCACTTGCCCAAGGTCACAGCTAGAAGTGGTTGAGCTGAGACTCAAAACTGGAAGCTCGAACAATGGCTAGAAGCAAGGGGCCACCAAACACTGACTTCGATCTTCACACCTACGTGGTAGATGTGGTGGAATAAAGGTGTAGAGTTACGGGAATGAGAAAGCTAGTTCCACAATGCATCATGTGAGAAAAAAATGCAGAGCATATGTACCATCTGTGTAAAAACAGAAAAATGCATTCATGCAGCATCTCAGGAAAGGCACAGGATACACTAGGAACACTCTTTGGGGGGTGAACTCTAATAGCAGAGTGGGAAGATTCTCATTCTATGTGCCCTTGCAAGTTTGGTACTACCACAGCCAATGATTGAAACCAAAAATTTGGCAATTATGCTTATGTAAGTACTCATTTGAAGATGTGTTCCCAAAAAATGTTGAAAAAAATGAAGGAAAAAAATCTCTGATGCCACAGCTTATCTATACTGGCAGAGGAAAGAGCGCTGAAGGCGCAGAGGTGGGAGGGAACTCTTCTTCTCACCAGATGTACACTGAATTTAGTACTGTGCTTAAATCCTATAACAATGTGACACTGCTGGTGTAATGGATTAAGATGAGGTGGGTCACAGGGGCAGCCCCACACGTACTGACATGGCAGGGACCTCCCAAAGGTGCTTAGAGAAATGGCATGGGAAATGAACGCAATAAAGGGCAGCCCAGGAAGGAGCAGTTGGCTAATGGACCCACCAAACACCTCTAGACACACAGTTGGGTCCAGTGTGGGCAAAAAAATGTGCACCAAAGAGATGGACTTTCTGTCCACTAGAGTCCCGATTTTTAATCCATGACTAATTCCGTGAAGACTTCCACTGCCCCACCCACACCCTTGGTAGGTTGTTTCTGTGAGATCCCACTATTGTGTGCACATTCAGACTTTGTGTACTTTTGTACCAAGGGTACTTCAATGTGAAGTTCACAGGGAACTGTTACATAATGGAGACTGGGGGGCAAGGGGATGGGAGCCCTGGAGATCTGTGACCCCAAATGAAGCTGGGCCAATTCTGCAGTAAATGTCACCTTGGTGCCTGAGGTAGTTCAGTAAACATCTCTTATGATGAGGTCCCTTTTGCATCTGACATCTGGGATAACATCCTCAATAGGGTGGCTCAGTGTGGCTGCTCTTCAAGAAGAGACTGGTATCTTTGATTTCGGTGAAATGCCTTTTAGTTCTGTGCTGTCCAATAGTTGCCACTGGCTGCGTGTGGCTGCTGAGGACTTGAAATGTGCCTGGAGCAACTGAGAAACTGAATTTTAAATTTTATTGAACCTTAATTTCCACTTAAAAGATGTAGAACATACCTCCACTGCAGAAAGTTCTCTTCTAGAGCACTGCTCTTAAGACTGTTTTCAGCAGTTAAATTGTTTCCATGGGAAGAGAAAGCCACTCCTAGGTTGACTTTAATATGGTGTTGTTTTTACTCTGACACTTTGTAGCAAAGTAGCAACACATTGTTTTCAGCCTGTGTAATTACTTACCTTATAATAAACCAGTTCCTTAAAAAAAGTTACAAAGTAAAAGTAGCTTTGGTGGCCTGCAATAACGTGAGGGCAGGAAATGGTCTTCTCCAGGGCGGGGCAGCCAGTACTGGGGTGGAATCTAGGTTGGCTTGGCCAGGGCCTGCCTGATAACCCATTCTGCTCCAGCAAGAAAGGAGTGGAGAGTAATTAAGAGGGCAGACCTCACACCGCCCCTGGAAAACAGGACAAAGAAATGCCTAGAAATGCCTAACTTTGGCCCTGACCCTCACAAAAAGACAAACTCTGATCCATTGGGGTCTCTGGACACCTGGATCCAAAGTCCAGATGCGTCGACATTCTCTACCCCATACACTGAACAGAGGAGAGGAGAGTCATCTTTTGAGGACTGCCTCACACCAGCCCCTCCCTCCTGCCCTGGCTGCCTTTGGTGGGATGTTCACGCCTGCCCCAGCCCCAGTCAGCAGAGCCCTCAAACAGAGTCGCAGGACCGCTCCCCTGAGGTTTAGCATCAGTCTTTAATGCTGTCATGCTGCACATTGACAAGTCACACACTTTGGTCTCATGTTGGCAGTGGCAACTTACAATGAGTCTAAAGGTCAGAGCACCACACTGGCCTGCGGGGAACAGACATTCATTCCAACTCCCCGCCCCCCCACTCCCAAGGTTCCTTCTGAAATCCATCACGGGCCTGTACAGACAGCAGCACCAGCCACAGACTGCTTTCATTTGAGTGCACACCAACTTTACACAGTATTATAAAAACATATTTACAGACGTTCCACAGTGCTCCTGTAATCAGGAGTAAAGACCCTTTTATCAAAAGGGATTATATCTAGGGCTGTGCAAAATTCAAAAGGATCAGATCCCTTTGAGAGTCCAGAGTCCATTAAAAAATGACCTGGGCCACCAAGAAGCCCTGGTGTGCCAAAGATTGCCTTACAGAAAAGGAGTGTGACCCTTAGGTGAGCGCATTTGGCCCCACAACCAGAGCTCGAAAGGGCCCCTGGTACCCAAGGGAGGTGGCTGTGCAACTCACTCTCACTCACTGAGGCTGGCTCCCTTGGTCCTGCTGAAATGAGAGGTATTGCTTGTGGGCGCCGGCCAGGCAGTTCTGCAAAAATAGTCTAGGTTCTCAATTTGAGATGGCAAAAGATGGGATTCTTCAGAGGAAGAGCAAAACGTGGGAGACAAATACAGAATAAAACATGAACTGGTCACACGACAGAAACTGAAGAGCGTACAGGGTCTGGTAACCAACAGCAGGTTGACATCACCTCAGAGCCACAAGCAAAGGAACGAGAGAGGGCTCAAGTCCAGCTGCGGGGCTGCCTGTTGGCCTTGGGTAGGACCTGGAAGAGGAGTGGGCACATTCCAGGAGGGCTGGAGGACCCAGTGGGGCAGATTGGAATGCCTTCTCCTGCTGTCCCACCACCTGCTGCCCTGTCGCTTGAAAAACCACTGAAGTCTAGAGCACGACTTTGAAAGATTGTAATATATTCTCTGGGAAACATTCAGCAGTATGAAAGCCCTCCCTGGGCCCTCCCGCCCTCTCAAGGGCCCACAACTAGTAGAACGGTCCGGAAATCCTTGAGCTCTGGAAAGGTCCCTGGTAAGTCCTTGGGCAAACACAGGTGACTATATCGGAAGAGCCTTCTCAAGTATGGTTTTTGACGCTGGGGGAATCCTTTCTGGGAAGATCACTTCAAACTCAATAACGAGGTCCCCACGTTTCTCGGGCGTTTTGGGGAGAGGGAGGCCTTCTCCAGGAATTTTTCGCCGTGTGTTAGGCCTGATGACATCTTTGAATGTGATGGGTATGGTCCTGCCGTCCAGAGTGGGGACATTAACAGTACAGCCACACAGAGCCTTGAAAAGCAAAGTGACAGTATTAGATGGAGTATAGGTTAGGATTCTCCATTCCTGCCCAGAAGCAGGCTGGGGTAGTGTAAGAGCCATGAGGCCTCTACAGCTAAGACCCTGCCCCCAGAACGACCCAGGTCACCAGCACAGAAGCTCCGGAAAAACAGAGCCCTGGCCTGCCTTGCTCCTGTTACACCCCTAAGTCTGGCAGACACCAAGTACTCAAAAATATCTGTCGAAAAAATATGAAACTGCTTTAAAAAGCAGCTATCTCCCTGCACAGACACTCCCCTGCCTGGTGCCTTACCTCCCGAAGGGTGATCCTGGCTGGATAAATGACATCAGAGCCATCTCTCTTAAAGATATTATGTGGCTTGTCCTTTAAAACAAAGACGATGTCGGCTGGAATGTTGTTGGAGGTCTGGTCTCCCTCCTTGGGGAAGGTGATCTTGGTCCCTTCTTTCCAGCCCCGTTTCACTTCAATGGTCAAGATTTTGTCTTCATTGCGAATGCTCTTCCCATCAGGATTCAGCCGTTTATGGGAAATCTTCATCTTCTTGGTACAGCCGCTGTAGATCTCTTCAAGGGACACCCTAAGGTCGTGGGTAACGGGGGGGTCTTGCTTCTTTCGGGTAGGCTCTTGGGCAGGGCGGGAGCGGCCATAGTTCAAGTTGGTGAAGCCACCCATGCCCATGGGGAAGCCAGAGAATGGGTCATCGATGTCCATGCCTTCCTCCCCATTCCGCTGCCCAAAAAAGGTGTCAAAGGGATTTCGGCCACCGAAGAACTCGGCAAACATGGCATGAGGGTCTCCATGGAATGTGTAGCTGAAGGAGGTACCGTTAGCACCACCGCTGCTCCCACCAGTGGGGCCACTGCCCTTTAGGCCTGAAAGGCAAAATCCCAATAAATCAGATGGTTGGCCAGGAGCTTTCCTTAAAGAGAAATCCGTTTGGGAGTCACCAGATTAGGAATTGTTTTAGCCTGTCAGGAGCGAACAAGGAAGAACCTAAACTCTACTTCCACTGTAGCAGCAGAGAGAGACACCCCACCAAGGTACTTCAGTGTGTCTTGGCTGTGGCAAGAGGCTCAAGCTCTGAGAAGGCCCTCTCTAGGGCCACGGAGATTGTATCACTTTTTCACTGACCCACCCTCACCGAAATGATACACGACTTAAAAGAATTCACTAAGAGATTAGATGAAAAAGGCACGATCCAGGGTTAGGTTTCAGAAAGTGTTTACTCTTAAATGCTTTTAGGGCTATTGAGGTGTGGGGAAGAGTAAGAAGAGTTGATAAAATACACGGAGATTTTCAAATTCTCACACCCTGGCACAACTACCTCCGTTCTTATATAAAAAGTCATTTCGTTTGTTAACACCAAGCCCAGAAGCCAGCCTGAGTCACCAACCAGCAACTGGACAAACAAGTAAGCTTTCTCCTTCCCTGAGGCGGGCTACCCCGGGAGGCTGGGCAGAGGCGGTCCCCTCCGCTTCCTGCACCTCGTCGGCCGCAGTGGGCGCTGGTTGACATCTACGTGCCTGGCGCAGAGCTGGGTAAGCACTTTGCAAGGATTAGCTCACTCCACCCTCCCAGGGGCCTGGGAGGGAGGTGGGGGCGAAACGGCGCTCCCCTTTGCAGGCTCGCTGCACGAAGGTGGTGCCCGGCGCTCTGCCAGCAGGCGCACCCAGGCACCTCCCCCCGACTTCTCCCAGGTAAGCCGGGGCTACAGCGCCACCAGCCCAAGAAACCTGCATCCTTCTCGGCACGCAACAGGAGGCGATCGGGGACGTGGGCGGAGGCACCCAGGGAGGGGTAGCCCTAGACATGCTAGAAGCTTCTGGGCGAGCGGTGCTGCTAGAGCTCCTCCTCCCATCTGGCAGCCACCAATCCTAAGGCCGAGGCCCGCACTGCCAGAGGGCGGGGGCGGCACGCAGCCCAGGACACCGCCCCCGCCCCCGAGGATGCAGCAGTCATGCCGCCGTGCCTCAGTTTCCCCGTCCCCTGTCAAACGGCGGAGGCGCGCCCGCGGCCGCGCGCGTGTACGCACCTTCCTCCCCGTAGCGGTCGAAGATCTCGCGCTTGCGTGGGTCGCTGAGCACGTCGTAGGCCTCGGCGATCTCCTTGAACTTCTCCTCGGCGCCGGGCTCCTTGTTCTTGTCCGGGTGGTAGCGCAGCGCCTGGCGGCGGTAGGCCCGCTTGATCTCTTCGTCTGACGCGCCCCGGGCCAGGCCCAGCGTCTGGTAATAGTCTTTGCCCATGGCCCCCGCCTGCAGGCCCCCGCCCAGCTGTCGCCGTCCCCACGGCTCCGCCGCCGCCCCGTCCCGGACTCTATATACCCGTCCGGCGGAAGCTTCCAGAGCCCGCCAGCCCCCTCCAGAACCTTCCGCCCCGCCCCCCGCGCCGCGCCGACCAATCGCCGCCGCCTAGACTGCGACGCGCGACGTCCGGGGCGGGGCCGTACCGCCAACGGTAGCCCGCGTGTGGCCACGCCTCTTCCCGCTCGGCCCTGGGCAACGCTTCTTTGCAGCGCGCGCACTGAGCGACGGAGGCCCCGCCCACCCTCCGCGGACAGCCAATCGCGACCTGTTTTCACTGCTCCGGACGCCCGGGTTGATCTGGCCTGCGGCGCGTCCCTACCCTTGCTTGGGTCAATAGGTTACGACGCAATGCTCCAGAAAGGGGCGGGTCTGGAGGGGACAGCCCCACTCCGTCCCCTGGAGAAGGTAAACCCGCTTTCTTGTATTTCACAGGGCCGGGTCCAGCTAGGGTACTCTGGGCAAGTTGGTTAACCTTTTTCCGCCCTAGATACCACTTCTGGGAACAAAACTACCCACCCGCCCTCTTCTCAGTAGGGAGGATGCCTTTGGGAGCCCCAAGTTACCATCCTCACAAGATGGGTCCCTGTAAAGAGAGGTGAGGACCCAAAGCTCACCTCCTGGAGAGGTCTTTCCAGTCCTGCTCCTCAGGCCTTTCACTTTACCGGTGTCTCAAGAACACATGCCACTGAAATTATCTTGTTCCTTGGTTTTCACGCTAAATGTCACCTGCCCCCGCGCCTGTGATCTCCACCAGGGCAGGGATTGGGTCCTGTCAGTGCTGGGTCTCCAGGACCTGGAAGAGAGTCTGGCACCCAGTCGCAGTGGATGCTTCATAAATATTTCTGGCTGTTTTGCATGCACCTTTATAATTTTGGGGAACATAGGTGTGTCCTACACCTCTAGGGCCTCTGTTTCTTCTGTGGGCGACATGATCCCTTTTGGCTCTGAGTCTGGGGTGCCTGTGGTTAGGAGGGCTGATGAGGAAAGGAGGCTCGGAAAGAGGTACTGCCTGGGAAGGGCATAGGGATGAGGGGGTAGGCAGTGGTGGTTGCCGAGTGGAGAGGTTACTGGAAGTACTGCTTGGGAGGTCAGGGTAGAACCAGATAGCTGGGTTTTATTCCTGGTTACAGCATTTCCTAGTAGCATGACCTTGGGCTGGTTACTGAGCCATTTGGGGCCTCAGCTTCCTCATCTGTATAATGGGAGTAGTGGTTGTACCCACCTCATATGGCTTTGAACTTGACATAAGTAAAGTGCCTGAAACAGGCCTGGCACAGAGGAAGTTCTGTGACTAATCCTCTTGCTGAGTGTGGGGGCTGCTGAACTACCCACTTCCTGGCAGCATCACGCAAAAAGTTTAGTGACTGCTGCCTTTTGCAGGCTGAGACTCCTGAGAAAGATGACCATGACCTACCCTGTGGTCCAGCAGGGGGATTCTGACTCTCTGTGGCCACTCACTGACCCAGGGGTAACTGTGTCAGTAAGGACTTTGGACTAGGACACACACTGGCCGACCTGGGAGGATGGGTCTGAGCTGAATGTCCACGAGTACAGCATAGCAAGGATCCTGAACCAATTATAGTGGGGAGAGAGTCTAATTTTTAAGAAGTTTAATAAATAGTGGGAGGATCATCATCATGGGGAAAACCCAGAGTTGGTGTACTTCCTCACCTTATATGCTAGAATTTATATTACAGGATAAATTTAATTTAGAGTTACAAATATGATGGCCTCTAAAGATCTTCATATGGCTCTGAGTGTCCTTGTGTTTGGGGGTAACTTTAGGGCCTCCCCTTTCCTCAAATGAGCCTGGCTCATGTTGAGGAAGTTTTCACCATTTAACCAACGCCTGCCTGCCCCGCCCCCCAAGGAAACACACACACACACACACACACACAACTCCACTACCTCTCTTTAGGATTCTTTGACCTGTAGATTCAAAATGTTTCTGGAAAAGTGGACTCTGCTTCTAGAAACCTCAGCGAAGCTTCAGCTCTCAACATGGTTGTGCTATAATACCCAGTTGTTCAACACTAATCAAAGTGTTGCTGTAAAGGTATTTTGTAGATGTGGTTAATATCTCCAGTTAACTTTAAGTACAGGGGATGACTGGATAATGTGGGTAGGCCTCATCCAATCAGTTGCAAGACTTTAAAAGCAAACACTGAAAGGCCTTAAAAGCAAATACCAAGGTTTCCCTGAGGAAGAAGCATCAGCTCCTGGCCAAGAGTTTGCAGCCTGTTGGTCTGTCCTACAGATATCAGACTTGCCTCACCAGCCCCAACAATTGCATAAGCCAGTGCCTTGAAATCAATCTCTTCATACATACACATGCTCACAAACATACAGATACTGGTTCTGTTTCTTTGGTAAACCCCTGATTGGTACAGTAACTAAGTAGGTGAATCTGGAATCAGTCAGCTTCAGTTGAAATCCCATGCCTACTATTTATACTTATTTATAGCCTGAGTGACCTTGCACAACTTGCTGGATCTCTTGGAACATTAGGTGTGTTCTCCATAAAATGAGGATTAGAGTAGCTCTTACCTCCCAGGTTTGCTATGGGGATAAAATTGAGAGGGGTCAGGAAATGAATATTATAATAACAGTTAACATAGACAAAGCACTACTATGTGCCAAGTCGTTTCCAAGTGCTCAGCGTGTATTAAGTCATTTAATCCTCACAGCACTCTGAGGAAGTTGGCCTAGTGCTACCTCCATTTTACAGGTGGGGGGAAACTGAAGCTCCAAGAGGTCATGTGACTTGCCTGAGGTCACTAAGGGAGTTAAACGTTGAAGTCTAGAGTGTTTAGCACACTCAGCATGTGTCAGATGTGAATCAGATGATGATGATGAAGCCTTTATTTAAAAAAATGCAATACCATTCTTTTCAACTCTTCATTAAAAAGACCTTCTAAATCACGATAGCCAAATAAGCCAGCAATTCCACCCATTGTAGAATACACATAGGAAATAAAAACCTACGTTCACATAAAACCCATGAGACAATATTTATCAAGATTTTATTCATAATTATTGACAGCCATTAAAACCTAAATGTCCTTCAGTGGGTGAATAAACAAATTGTGACCCAGCCACACAGAGGAATACTATTCAGCCATAAAAAGGAACAAGCTACTGATACAGGAAACAATGCAGATGAACCTCAAATACATTGTTAATGAAAGAAGCCATACTCAAAAGGCTATTTACTGTGTGATGCCATTTTATAGGACCTTCTGGAAAAGGCAAAAGTATTGGGGCAAAAGCAGGTCAGTATTTGCCAGGGGCTGGGATGTGCTATTAAAGGGGTACAGGGAAATATTTGGGCTAATGGGAATATCCTATATTTGATATAGGTGGTGGTTATACCATTGTCTGTATTCAGAACTATACACTGAAAAAGGTGAATTTTACTGTATATAGATTATACCTCAATAAAAAAAAAATTAAACATCCCATGGACTTAACAAAATTTTTTTTAAAAGGGCACGGCTTGGGAAATCTCTCTGGAGCTCCTGCCACAGCTAACCAAAAAGTTGCTAACCAGCCCTGGCTTGTCTGTTCTTGACTTCGCCTTCCCTCACACTCTCTGAAACTGCTTGATCATGCAACCCAAAACCAGCCACACCAGGTTCTGGTAAAATAAAGATCCTACCTTACTCATGCATGGGAAATACAAAAGGAGCTTGTGAACTGGACAAAACCTAACACACCAGATCTTCGACATCCAAATGACTGTGGGATCCCCCAAATCGACCCCAGGAGGCCCCGCTTATCTTTCAGCATTGTCAAATGCAAGACCTTTCTGGAATTCCCCTTTTGGAAACTGCTTTCAAGGGCTTGTTACAGTCAGCTGAGCAAACATCAAATGTGTCTACTTGTCATTTATGAATTGGCCACTGTGCTGGGGATGCTGAGGACATGAGCACTATTTAACTGTCTCTAATGACAGGCACAGCCAGAGCCACAGTCCAGTGTCATGAATGGCTGAACAAAGTAACCAGTCTTCATTCCGAGGTGGATTTGATTTCTGCTGATAGCCTGGTTACTGGAAGCCAGATGAGGCCAACAAGGGGGCCTCACTCCTGCAATACTCATCAAAAACAAAGAATTGTCCTCTGGAGGCTAGATCCTGCCTTTCAATGAGCTTCTTATGGGTGAGTGGGGGGTGGAACTTACTCATACGCCTCAGTTGACACATGGCATAGTAGGTTCACAAAATGATTTGGTGCCTGTTGAGTGAGCGCAGGGCTCAATGGGGATTCCAGAATGTCCCAAGACTGTAGGAAGGTATGTGAAATCTCTCCAAAAATGTCATCTATTTGGCCATGACACCACCCGCCTTACTTAGCTGGACCCAGCGATATGGAAGACAAGCCTACTCAAACCACCACATCGGAGATGCTGGGAATCACTAGAACTGGGAAAGTAGCAAAATGTAGCTAGATTTTAGGGGTTCAACCATGTCCCCCCTCATTGCCTCACAATTAGACACCTCAAGTAATTCAACTTGGCAGGATTTTAACTTGTGGCCTTGGAGTGAGTAATCCCCTGTCCCCCTCAATGAAGGCAAGAGTGAGGCCAGTTAGAACACAAAGGGATTCAAGATACTATGAGTCTCACAACTGCCAACAGAAAAAGATCAGTGCTCTTGAAAGCACAGTTATAAAACACCTTTGTGTTTTCATCTGTGTTGTCCAGATAGGCCCAGTGAAAAGCCCAGTGTTCCTGTATGTTATCTGGAAGTCCTCAAAAGCTGTAGCTTCAGCAGTTTCTAGAAGTGATTAAGGACTCAGCACTGACTCACCTCACCCTCTTCCTGTCCTACTCCCCTATGACTCAAAGATCTACCTTTGAAGACTTCTCACCATGTACCTGATGTTGGATATCTGGGTTCTGGAGGGTGCAACCGTTGATGATGGCTCAGGAGCAGGTCTGGAATAGGGAGGAAGAAGAGAAAATGAGGGAGTGTTCCAGGTGCTGCCCGTTCCTTAAGTCTGTCCTGAAATCTTGAGTGTGCAGTCCATGCATGCGTGTGTGTTGGCATCCAACCTCCCCAGTCTGTTCATGATCCCAGACCAGCACTGTCCAGTAGAGCTAGTGTGAGAGACACAACTGCCAACCGCCAATGTCAGCCATGTCTGATTGTCGATGTTACATAGTCACATTAAAAAAGTAAAAAGAAACATGGGAACTTAATTTTAGTAATATATTTTAATCCAATATATCCAAAATGTTTTCATTTCAATGTGGAATCAATATAAAGATTATTGAGATTTTCTTTAACATCCTTCTTTTCATAGTCTCCGAAATTGGTGTGTGCTTTTTTTTCATTTATACAGCACATCTCAAATTGGACTAGCCACATTTCAAGGGCTCACTGACCACATGTGCACATGTGGCCAGTGGTGTCCATACTGAAAAGCGCAGGTGGAGACAAATGTGAGCCCCTTCCCTATAGGGCAGAGCAAAGTGGGGCGGGGGCTTGCATCGAAAAGGGCTGTGAAGACACCTGCAGGTTGCAGGTTGGAGAGTCCCGGGGTGCTTTTGGCCATCCATTTCCCCTTTTCTTCCTTCCTATTTATGACATATAGGACTCCCTCGTTGGAACCCAGCCCACACACCCGCCCACCCATCCAGGTGCCCCAGCTCACGTCCCCAGCCCCTAGCCCTCTCCCGTTGCTCCCCAGTACCCCAAGGGCCGCCCACCTCAGAATTCATCTTTCCGCGCCTCGGGCCATGTGGATGTTGCCTTTCCTGTCACTCAACTTCTTGCTCCTGCCCGGCCTAGTTGTAACCGTTGCTTCTCTCAGTTTCCACAACAACGCTACCAAGGGGCGGAGACAGGGGCGTGCGGCGCCGAGGCCCCTTTTGATTGGTGAGTAATCAAGCCTCTTCTTCCACGCCCCTGTCTCGTACGCGCTTCTCCTCGCAACGGGTCCAGCAAGCTGATTGGCCAGTCCTGTGGCGAGAGAGGCTAGTCCTCGCTCAGATCGCTCCCGCGGGGCGATGGCGAAGACGGGCGCCCTGCGCGCTGATTGGCTGAAGAGGCACGCGCGGTAGGGAGGGGCGGGGCATACGCAGAGCCGCTGTAGTCTCGCGCGGCGGTTGCAGGCGCGTGAGGTACCTGTGCTGCGTTGCGTGCGGTTAGGTAGCAGCGGCAGCGGGAGTAGCTGCCGCTGTGTGTAGGAGCCATGAAACACCACGAGGTAAGAAACGAGGAACGAGCAACTTCTTTACTCCATATTTCTTCTTTGTGGAACCAGGGGCTCCCTTTTTCTTGTCCTGTGTCTGAAGGGGGAGCCGGACGGCGCAGGCGCAGTGGGCGCGGTTGTGCCCTGGGGCCATTCGTAAATTGCAGTGCGCAGGTGCGGGGGAGGTATTTATAATTCCGCCACCCAGGCTGTATTGGGGTTTATCTTTTTTTGGGGTCCGTACGGTACCTGGGGAGCTTGCACGTTTCTTGTAGCTCACCTAGCGGGCAGAGTTGCAGACTTTGGCGGAGGAGGAGGGAGGGTGTGGGACCCTTGCTCCGGATGCGAGCATGTCTTGCACAAGTCTTGCACCATGCCGCCACCTCAGGCTTAAGAAGGGGCTTTGCAATCAGCCCTCTCTGGCATGACCTTTGGACCCCTTCCCTTGCCCGGGACGTCCCCAAAAAGCTTAGGAGGTGAGGGAGGTGCTGCCAAGGCTGGCTCCTGGCAAGCAGTAAAGCTGATCTGGCTTTCTGGTATTCTAAGAGGTCAACTCTGTAAACCGCTTTCTGTCACTGAGGAGAAATCTCAGGTTCACAGCCACTCTTGAAGCCTATCTTCTGATTTCTAACCTGGGTCCCTTTCCCGTAAAATAAAGTCTTCCGATGCACTTATCGACCTAGCTGATAATAATTTTGTTATTTATTAACATTAAGTGATCTTACTTTTAAGTAACTATCATTAAATAATAAACTATCATTAAATAATAAACTTATTAAAAATTTTAAGCATAATTTAGCAAGTGCTCACTCTTGTGCTGAGATTCTGTTGCCTCATTCTCTTATCCTCATAGCCTTTGATGTAGACTATTATTAATTATTTGTTATTGTGGTTTTTGTAGAAGAAGAAACAGTTTCAGAGATGTTAAGTGACTTGCCCAAAGGTTCCCAGTTGTAAATGGAAAACAGAAACTCAGGACTCCAGATTTGAGTTGCTAAACACTATCTCATGCTGGTCCCCACATGAAAATTAGCAGGTCTAAAGAGTTCTTTTTTTTTTTTCTTTCTCTAATTTAAAAACTTGTGGTAAAATACATATAACATAAAACTTACCATCTTAACCATTATCAAATGTACAGTTTGGTGGCATTAAGTACATTCTCATGGTTGTGCAGCCATCACCACCATCCACATTCAGAGGTTTTTTCTTTTGATCTTGCAAAACTGCAACTCTGTACCTATAAAATACTGACTTCCTATTCCCTCCTCTTCCCAGCCCCTGGCAACTGTTAAAATATTTTCTGTCTCTATGAATTTGACTAAACTAAGTACTTCATATAAATGGAAGGAGGAATTAATTGTTTTTATTCACAAGTTGAATGCCACTACCTGCCTCCTTTATTATTATTATTTCTGGTAATTTACTTAGAATCTTTTGAAACCTTTAACCCATAAGTCCTCAATCATTTTCGACATGGTACCAAGAATGAGGAGGTAGGGATTCAGTAGCCTCTCATATCCCATTTAACTTTAAGATTATAGAATAAAGTTCTAACATAATTTAACCTTTCAAACTCTCTGTAACCCTGGAGAAAAAAAGCCACATTCAGTTTAAAAGATGCAGACTGAAAGATTCATGTGGCATTTTGAAAGTGGAGATAATTTTAATATTTGCTAGTTAGCAGTCAGGTAAAGTAGGCCTTGAGGACCTTGGGGTAGGCACAGCCTGAGACTCATTGTTGCACTGGTGGACATGCTTTACCTTAAACTTTTTCCTTAACAGAAGGAAGGGGGAACTTCAGACCCGATGTTCAAAGTGACCTCGGAGTAAAGAAAAAAAAAGTTATTTTGCTTTGTTCTCCCGTTATCATCCTCTGCTAACATTTGGCAAGTATCCATTGTGATGATAGCCACAGAGTTTCTATATGGGAGGAGCAGTCGTTTTCCAGCCCAGTTTGCACCGCAAGTAAGGTTAGTTTTACTCCAGGTGTTTGCTGCAAGATCTATGAAAATAGCAAGGATGCTTTCACTCATATTTAATAAAGGCTGAAGAAAGCTTTCAGCTCCTATCCACATCAGAGGATTTATTTCTGTTTGGGACCAAGTCCCTCCTCCCAAGTGACCCCTTGTCCACTGAGAGGTTAACTTCCTTCAGAAGACCTTTGTGGCCCCCAGAGGTTTCTCCTGAGGAAGTGCAGTTTACTGGTGATTTAAATATTGCACAGAAAGGTGCTGGACTCACAGCACTGTCACATGGCAAGTTAACCAGGACTGATAGGATTCCAGTTTGAGGGGAGATTTGTTATTGTTTTGATGACAGTTTGCTGTCACTGCCAATCAATCTCCTCTTTGTGATCTGAGATGAAACAAATACCCCTTAGTGGCCTAATTGAGACAGGTTGCCCTTGGGCCCTGGCTGAAGCTGGCTCTTTACAAGTCCAGAGGAGGACTTGCTAATTGTTTTGGGGTCAGAGCAAGATGGATGAGGGAACTGCTTATTTCAGGCTATTGGATTTTTTTAAAATTGTTTTTGCCATTGCAGATAAGAGATCAAACTATTGATGCCAGTAGCAACTGGAAAAACAGCTATTGCATCATGTAAATGAGCCTATTAATTCCCACGAGAATTAGTCCCTTTCAGCCACCCTGAGCCCAAGTCTATACCCATTTTCCTCTACAGCTGGGTACCTTGAGGCGAGAAAACCTACTGTCCTCATTTAGGATCTTCCACTGCCACACACCCCCACAAAGGGTAGCTCTGTTGGTGCCCAGTTTGCCTATACTCTTAGGTCAAGATAGTGCCTTGCCTCAGGCAAGTTCTTGCTTCAGCTATCTCCACAGGAATAAGTATGTGAAAGTTCTGGAACTAGAGTTCTGGTCATGGGATAAGTATTTAGAGCCAGAAAACTGAGTAGGAAGGTGAAAATTAATGGTGTCATAGGGATATGGGCTCTGAATAGGCTGAGCCCTGGCTCTGCCACTCACCAAATAATTGTGTAACCTAGAGCAACTTACTTATCCTCTCTGAGCTTTTCTGTGGCTGCTCCTTGGAATGAAACCCATGTAGTTGTGACAGCAAAGGCCAGTCTTAAAGAACATTATGAAGTTTCTAGAAACATGTCAAGGGGTATGCATAAAAGGAGAGGTGCTACATGCAGCTCTGATTCATTCATTTTAACTGTTGTGCCCAATTCCATTATATGAAAAAAAATCGAGTTTGATTTACTCAGTCCCTTAATAAATTTACAAACATCCTGTTGAGTGGGGAAAAAGTTGCAAAGGAGTGTAAATTTAAAAAATGCACCAAATGAGACTTAAATGTACTGTTGATGGATATATACCTAATAAAAGGATAACTTGTAACAAGAGGTGAGAAATGTTAGAGGAATCATTGCATGAGGAGAGAAGGGGGGAAATAGAGATGTGTGGAAGGCTTTATATGTGTCTTTTATTTTCTTTTTAGAAAAGGAATCTTATATAGAGTATAATGAAATATCTGTTAAACCTGGAAGGTGGGATTCTAGATGTCTGTTGTTTCCTGTAATTTTTTTCCCCCTGAGTTCTTGTATCCTTTGAAATAGAAGATGAGGGATAACGAGGGGGTTTCTGACCATTAAGCCCTGTTTTAACCTAGGAGTCTCCTTGAACCTTGCAGGTTAAATTTGGTGCCTATTTGCAGGAAGGTGATGTGCTCCGAGATGGGGAGTGCTTGATCTCTTCACTTTGTCACACTCTTCTGCACGCTGTATTGAACAGGCCTTCAGAAAATGCTTTTGGGGTTGATTTTGCATTTGCAGGCAGGATGGAACCTGGTTGCGATCCCCTATTCTGGGCTATGTTTTTGTGGCCAGATAATGAGAAAAGCAGGAGCTCTTCACATTTATGGTGTCCTTTCAAAAACTTTGAGAGGTGGGTACTCTTTGTCCTCCACTTTGTGGATTAAGAACTTGTCCAGGGTCAGTCATAACATGGTGGAGATGAGACCTAGGCCCAGGTCTGTCTGATTTCTCGTCGACACAAGAGCCAGAGCCACAATAGTGTGATGATGGTGCTGGTGGCTGCTGCCAGTGGACGTGGAGTCCTAGGAGCACCTGATCAGGTGGGCACGAGTATTACTTCTACTTTACAGGCGAGGAAACTGAGGCTCAGAGAATTAAATTGCTCAAATTCACAGAGCCAGGAAGGATTTTGCCTGTCTCTCCTTTCTGCGTCTGCAATGGATCTCCCCTGCTGATGCTACCTCAGGCAGCTGGTGGCCTGCATGTTTCTGAGGACACAGCATCCTTGGTGGGAGGATGGGAGGGACATAATGGTCCCTACCTCACAGGGTTATGGCTTCAAGGGGTTATCGCCCTGCTGAGCATTAGGTGAGCAGATACGTGGAAGACACTCAGCTCAGTGCCAGGCACAGCACAGTAGCTAACATTTAGCAAGTTCTGCTGACCTACTTCCTGCTGGATGGGGCTGAGGTAGAGCAGGGGTGGGGGCCGACGTGGAGGAGCTGTGTGATGGGTGAGGGTGCGCTCTGGGTGGAGCAGCTGAGCCACATTGGCTGGAACTGCAGGTGCTCCTGAGCCCAGCAAGGCCTCTGGAATGACTGGTTCCTGAGCTGAGAGAAGGTAGAGGATTGACAGCCCTGAGTGGAGAATGTGCTTATATCTCTGGTGACAAGGTTGTTTGATTAGGAATCCCTGTACTTTCACTGACAGGCCTGGCTGGGTGAGAAAGGTCAGGGACCTTGGGCTGGTTGGTTAAGTTCAGGCTAGGTCTTCACACTTCTTGCTGCTAGTGGCAGCTGAGAATGTTCGAATACAGGGCATCGCAATAATAATGAGAAAGCCACTGCTAATGTCATGTGTACTCTAAGTGCTTGTTATCTAGTAATTCATTAACCTTCACAACAAATTTATGAAGTAGGCACTGTTATTATCCCTGTGTGTCAAGTGTGGAAACTGGGGCACAGAAAAGTGACATGCCTGTGGTCACATGGTGAATGGCAGAGCCCACTTCTACCAGACCCAAAGTGGCCTTTGCTGTGCATGCGCCCTGGTGTCATGCGCTGAGGCAGGAATGAAGCCTGTGGTCATGAAGGATGGGGCCTGTGCAGACCGCCAGGTCTGCCTTTGGGTCAGTTACTTCACTTGCTTAAGCTGCAGTTTTCTCACCCATGAAGCCAGAATGAGGACACCTGTCTTGGAGGGTCACTGGGAAGTACGAAGTGCCCAGCACATTTCCTGGCCTGCGGTCAAGTTAGGTGGATAAGAACAAATCACTGAGCTGCCTCAGGGAGGCCACCTGAATGTGTGGCCTCTTGAATGCCTCAAAAATTGTCAATGAACAAGGCTGATAAGGTTCCTGGAGATGACTTTGTGCTAATAATATTGCCAGAAGATGGAGGAAGAAGCCCAGACACCAGTGATCAGTTTTAATATGTCACACACATTGAAGTCACCCCTGTAGTGGGAACTGTCAAGACAGCACCTGGGCCCACCCCTCTGCACAGGTAGCCTGCAGGTTCTGTTGGTCCAGGCTTTCTATCGTGGGGCTCCATGTATCTGTTTTCCAGTCCATCCCTTTTTCATTAGTTCATTTATTCCAACGTATTTTTTTCCTCTTTACCTATCACAAGCTGGGAATGCTGGGAATATCGGGGTAAAGGAACCACAGCCTCTGCCATTGAGGTCTTCCATCTAAGTGAGGCCTAGGGGGGCGTGCCCTTCGGGGAGGGGCAGGGGAGCAGCTGTTGCGAGGCCTGGAAGCCAGACTTCTTGGGGGTCCCCCATCAAGAGGGTAAGTTGGTCAGGCAGGGCTTTGTAGCCACCCAACTGCCAGTGGACTTTATCTCAAGGATGATGAGAGTCCCTTTTGCTTGTTGATTTTACCTAAAAGGTTAACTTCCAGAGGGTGGTTTCATTTTAAGTCTAGGGGTGGGTGAACTTGTGTTAAGTGTTATGTAAATATTCATGGTAGTTTCTCATTGACAAGTGCGTTGTGGGTGGGATTTGGGGCTCACCTGCCCCCTAGTCCCATGGTCAGTTAGAGATGGGCCATGAGCCTTTCCCAGTCCTCTGAGGAATAAAGGGCCTTTTCAGTAGCTTACAGTGATGGGCAGACTAGCACAGCCCTGTCCCTGCTCGAACCAGGCTCTTATGTAAGCAGAGCCCCTGGACCATTCAGTCATCCAGGAAGACTGCAGAATTTGTGCTGTTCCCCTGGCCTTTCTGAATTCTTTTTTTGTTTGTTTGTTTTTCTCCCTGTTTAAAGGGACCAGGTAGCACTGGCCAGGGTCATGCAGTGGTGTGGTGGGGCCTGTGAGAACAGTGCCTGTCCTTGGTGGGTGTGGGTTGGTCAGTTTTGGGGGAGGATGCTTTAGCACTTGTACTGGAGCATCAGGAAGCAGGTTGAAGCTTGAGGGGTGACACGTAGAGTCCCTAGTCTTGTGGGGAGAAGCTGTCTCCCAGCATCTCAGGAGTCTGACTCAGCAGGGGCGGGATAATTACCCAGATGGGGGTAATGTCAGAGTTCTTAGGGAGCTGTATGGTCTGAAACAGTATATTACTGAATACTGTTTGTTCCCAAGAGGCAAATCTAACAAAATCTCCAGATTGGAGGTGGAGGACCCACAGAACTCAGGGCTGGGGTTGGGCTGTGTAACCCCAGTGCTGGGATGGTTTTGGGAGAAGCAGTTCCGCTCCTGTCTGGGAATCCTGTCATTCAGGTCTCAGCTCAAGTGTCACCTCCTCTGAGAGGCTTCCCCTGACCCAGCCAGGCCACATTCATCACCCTGTCACCTCTCCTGTTTTAGTTCTCTGTACAGACTTAGCACCTTTGGATAGCGAGTAGCGTGTTCGTTTGTGTGAGCCCCTCATTCTCCCTTTCCCCCTGGTCCCTAGTGGGGCCAGGAGATACTGTAGAGTGAGTTTGCTAGAGACACTGACCTACAGAGCAAGATGCCAGGTAGGCTCAGATGGTTAGCCACATTCTTGATGCCCCTGTAAAAGGCACTGCACTGCAACTCAAGGGGAGGGACCCTTGCACGCGGAGTGCAAGGCTGCTTCATGGACTGGCATTTCTGGCTTGGAGCTCATATAGCTTTACTCTGTTAGCCTGGGTCCCCTTCTGTTATGAAGCTGGTCATTGGAGTTTGGCTATTTTTCCCCCTTTTATTGACCCAAAGTGATCTGAATTTTGAGTTGTCCAGTAAGGATAAGATGGGGATCCTGTGGGAAGTGCTAAGCCATGATCATCAGACCCCAAGAATATTTCTTGACAGTCTCCTCCGCAGGCCCAGGAGCTGAGCCTTTCACTACATTCTGGCTCACCTAGGGCCTCAGTGGACAGGAGTATTTCTAGTGACATGAAACCATGTCCAGTCTCCCCTGTTGGGCCTGGGAATGTGCATCATTTACGGAGAAAGTGTGAGGAAGGACGTCCATGTCAAGACTCCTGGAGCCCTTTCCTCTTGCTTCATTTTGCTCAACCACAGGGGCAGAGCAGAGTAGGTGGAATCTTGTGGGGCTCATAGGTACCACCGCAAGTGGGAAGACAGCTGCGGGTGTCTTCCTGGACCCCTCTCTCAAGAGCTAAGGCTAGCATCTTCTCTTAGTTTACCTTTCTCTTGTAGACTTGGCTAGGCCTGATAAACATTTCAGAGAACCTGCACCCTTCTGCCAAATCGTCTTACACTTGTTACTGCCTTCCTGTCTTCATCCCAAGATGCACAAAAATGAGGTATTTTTATGTTCTTGAAGTTGGGATATATCTTATGATTGAGTGTGTGTGTGTGTGTGTGTGTGTGTGTGTATGTGTGTGTGTGTGTGTGTGTGTGTATCTTATGCTGACAAAGGAAATTTTTTTTCCCGTAAAAGTCAGCATCGAGTTTTGAATCAGTGACAACTCAGGATCCTGGAACTAGGGTGTCTTCTTCACCACTTGCCATATCTATGCCCTAGTCCAAGCCACCAGAGTCTCTGACCTGGGTCATTTTCGAGACTTTCACTGCAGTCTCTGCTTCCATGCTTGCCCCCTATTAGCAACAGGGATCCTTCTCAAAACCTGACCAGGTTGTGGCACTCTGGTGTCTTCCCTAAGTGCTTGTCTTAACATCTCTTTCAGCCTCTTGCTCAGCTGCTTGCCCTAGAGCCCACTCTGCTCTAGCTTCCCAAGACCTGCCAAGCTCTATGCTGCCTCAGGGCCTTTGCACTTCCCCCAGGGAGCCTCTTGCTTTTGCTCAAATCGAATTTCCTTAGAAGGGCCTTCCTTGACCTCCACCTGTGGCGCTCTGGCCCCCTACCCTGCTTTTTTTTCTTTATGGCGCCTGGTACCTGATGATCATGCTACGTGATGGATGCTTTGCCCGTGTTCCCCTTGAGCATGAGCAGGCCCGTGGGCATGGCCTCCCTTGGCTATGCTTTCACTGTGTCCCAGCACGCTGCACACACAGGTCTGTCTGTTCATCCCCAAGCTTAGCACCTAGCACGGGCTGGCACATGGATAGGCTCAGCAAGCGTTTGCCGAACAAATGAAGAACTGAACTTCGCAGTCAGCAGGAAAAAAACCTCATCTGGAGGTTCCAGATGCCCTCCGTACGTGGTTGAGCCCTTTGTGGATCTCTGTGCAGCAAGCCCATCCTTGCTTTGGGTACAGTCCGTGGCTTCCTGGGCTGTGCTGTTTCCCCCGCCTGGGCCTGCAGCGCCTGAGGAGCACAGGGAATGAGGTGACTTGTGCCGCTCATACATTCTAGAAGGTCTGATGGGCTTGGAATTCCTCCTGGCCAGGGAAAGGCCCAGGAGTTGGAGAGCCCAGGGGGTGAGGCTGGACGAGGAGATGGGGCCTGGGTCTCCCACCCTGAGTGGGTAATGACTTCCATGCCTCTTGGCTCCTGGGGACCTGCGTGGGGCGAGAAAGTGATGCCAGTCCCTGGGGAGTGGGCCCTGTTGTCAGTCCCCAGAACTGGATCACAAGTCTTTCCTTTCACATAAACAGTGGAGGGGGTCCTAATAGACTAGCTGTTGTAACGAAAGCAACTCTGGGTGATAATTTCAACCAGTGCACGTGCCATATTCTAATACAACTTTGTGGAGACTGACATTTGAATTTCATATAATTTCCACATGTCATGAAATAGGCTTCTTTTGATTTTTCAACCATTTAAAAGTTTAAAAGCCATTCTTAGCTTGTATACAAACAGGCTGGAAGTGGACCAGAATTGGCCTGTGGGCCATAGTTTGCTGACCCCTTGTTCTAAGCCATCCTTTATCATGCTAGAGTTATTCCCATAGCTTCTTATTGGGATTCTTGCTTCCACCCTATTTATTCCCCTACTGTCCAGAAGGACCCTTTAAAGACTTAGGTCATGTTTCTGCCTTGCCCAGAACTCTCTGTGGCTCTCACCTGACTTGAAGTAGAAGACAAAGCCCTTACCCTGCCCATGAAACCCTGCATGGCTCCCACCACCCTGCCTTCACCTCCTCCAACTCCCTCCTTGCCCCCTCCTTTCAGCCACACAGGTGCTCTGTTGCTTTAGCACCCCAAGCTTGCTGCACCCCAGTGCCTTTGCACAGGCCACTCCTCTGCCTGGATGTTCTCCCCAGGTTTCTGAACTGCTCTTTACTGCTTTTAGGCTTGGCTCAACATCTCCTCAGGGAGGCCTTTCTTGACCACTTCATATAAAACTGCACTCCTCCTTCACCTGCCACTCCCTGTCCCCTTTTCCTATGGCACGTGTCATCTTCTAATACGTTATGTTGAACTATTTATTTGTCTATGTTCCCTGACTAAAACATCAGCTCCATGCAGGCAGGGGGTTCTGTCTCCTTCCACGGCTGAATCCCTAGAGGCCTTAACAGTGCCTGGTGTGTAGTAGATGCTCAGTCTGTATGCGCAGTGAATGGACAAGACTGTTTCCTCATCTGCAAAGGGATATTACTAGTAAAGGAGATAATTCACATGGAGAATGTGCCTCTGTGTCTGGCATGGTGTGAGTGTGCGGGAGGCATGTGTAAGGCCAACCCTGTGGATCTCAGACTGGCCGTCACACAAGCTGAGCTCTGGGGGTGGACTAACCTGACTGCTGCACTTGGGCTGGGAGGCTGGACTCTGATGGGGGCGTCGCCTGGATGAGCTTCTCCTTCCGCTCTGGTCAGTCTGTGTCCACAGGGATCAGTGCCTTGGCCTCTTCCAGCTTTCTGATTCAATAGCACCTTCCTGCCCAGAGATGTAGAAGGAGACCACATGTCACTAACCTTGATTTGGCCAGGGGGTGCAAGGGTACAGATGTGGGCTATCCCTTGGGGGTCTGGGGCCTGGGACAGCCTTGGGAGAAGAGAATTCAGTTCCCGCCTCTGGAGCTTGTAGCTTGCGTACCATTGGGCTGGTAACTTCTGAGCCTCGGCTGCCTCCTCTGTAAAGTGGGGTAACTGACAGTCTAAGAGGGCCAGTGGGAGGTGTTGGAGGTGGAGGCTGGGTCCTGGGTTTGGCTGAGGCCCCACTGGGAGGCTCTGGGAGAGCTGCATTAGTCATGGTAAAGGTTTTCAGCTTTTTCAGAGGGCTTGGGTCTGTTTGAGGAAGGCAGTCCAGGTTGAAGATCCACCTCTATCTGTCACCTGGGAGCTTTTGACGCTATGGATACTGGCCCCCATCAGAGATCCAGATTTCCTTGTCTAGGGTGTCCCACAGGCAGGCACAGCTCAGGACCACTGGGTGGGGCTTCTGCACTGCTCCTCTTACAAACATCCAGATGGAGAGAACCCAGGGCCTAGGCAGGGAAGCTTTTACATCCAGACAGAGAGAACCCAGGGCCTAGGCAGGGAAGCTTTGTTTGGCTCTGGCCTCTGCAGCACTGTCTCTTGCTCCGTGTTGGCCCTCCCATGGTGCTGCTATTCTGGGCCCATTGGTGGCCTTAGCTGGTGACAGGAAAATGTGCAGGAAGTGTGGCGCCAGCTGCTGGGCCTGCTTGGGCCCCTTTATGTGATGTCAGGAGGTGACAGACCTTTTGCCCTCAGTATGGCTTGACTCTTCTAGGGCCACAGAAGGCTGAGGCCCCCTGCAGGGCACTCCCTGTGCAGGTGGCATATTGTGCAGAGTCTGGACCTTCTAAGACTACTGTGTGGAGTTGGCATGTCGGTGAGGATGGGGTGCCTTCCAGAGAACTGGATCCAGGATTTCCCTTCCCTTTTCTGTTCGCATTTAGTCCTGCTCTTTCTTCAGAGGGGTGGCTCTTGCATTGTAGTGGGGAGCAGGGCTGTGGGCCCAAGCAGGCTGTGTTGGTGTCGCCTCTGGAACTTCCTGGCTGTTGGTGTTAGGTGAGGGCCCCCTTGTTTCTGAGCCCCAGTTATCTGAGCCTCCTCCCTGGGGTCACAGGCCTAGGGGAAGATAGGTGAGTTATGCAGGCGAAGGTCCTAGCACAGTCCTTGGCACGAGGTCAGCATCTGATACCTATTACTCATGGTGGCACTTTCAAATGGAACAGGCACCCAGAGAGGTGCATGGACTATGGGTGCCAGGCTCGAGACCCAGAGTCCTTGCTGTGTTGGTCCAGTGTCCCCTTCATCTTGGGTCTTCTTTGGTTGTAGCAACCAACTGGGGGGCACCTGAGCACCCGAAGAACATCTTTTGAGTCTAGATGCTACCAGGCTGCAGGGGGGCCCTGCCAGCTTCTCCTGACCCTGGGTCCCACAACCCAGTGATAACTGGACTTCAGACCCTGGCACCCTTCATCTGGCCAGTGGGCATAAGAGGTGGGAGCTGGCTGGGGACCTGAGAGTGGGTAGTCAGTCTCTGCCCTTCCCAGCCTGGGTGACAACATTCTGTCTCCACCACAACCACTCTGGGCACCTCGGAGAAACGGGGTCACAAGGCAAGGCCACTGGGATAGGAAGTATTTCTGGCTGAGCAGGTGTGGGTTGTGTTGGCTTCCTGGCAGCTGAGCCCAAGGTCTTCTCAGCTGCCCTGGCAGGAACAGTGTGACTGTGATATTTCTGGAAAGTGGGAAGGAAAGGGAGCCAGGAGCGCTGAGCTGCTAGGTCCGGGTGAGTGCACTCAGGCCTCTGCATTGGTGAAGGAGGTGGGCTGACCAGGTGCTGAGGTGGGCCAGGCCTCCATCCTCTGGGTGTGGCAGCCCCTGTATCCTGAGTGGGAGCTGTGCGTGCATTGGCTGGCCGGCTAAAGGACCTGCTGGGCCCATTGTGTCTTTGCCTGGAATCCTAGGTTGCTCTGAGTAAGGTTTGCACCCATCTTAGGCCTCTTGTGTCCCAGCCTTGGAAGAAGATGTCATCCACCAAGGCACACACTCCCCCACAGGCCCCACGTAAGCACTAGCAGGGTGGTGCCAGGCTGCCCAGCACAAGGCAGCCCATTTGAAGGGCCCTTTCCTGGCAGGCAGTCTCTGGTGGGGGGTCCCAGTGCTGCTTTGTGCCATCTGTGCATGGGGACCACTACAGAGTGTACACTGGCTGGGCTACAGCCCCAGAGACCTGTGTGTGATGGGGGTCTGGAGTTGGTTGTTTGCATGACCTGGGTGTGCCCTGCACCCCTTGAAATTTAGCTTCCTTATCTGAAACAGAGCTCCTGGCTCCTGCTCCCTCGGCCACTGTAAAGATAAAAGGAGGGATGAGAAGATGTGGCTGGGAAGCCGCTGCTGTTCCAGGCCATCTGTCCTCACCTGTCTCCATTGTGCAGGTCCCATCTTAGGACACGCGGAAGTTCCAGGTGCAAATGTGGGAAGTGATGAGGGTGACCTGGAATCCAAGCTGACTCTTGCCTATGCCAGCCCCTTGCCTCAGGCCCTGGATGTGGACTCCACCGTGAGGCCACTGAGTCTGGTTTACAGATTTGAGAACCTTGGAAAACACTGGGCTGGCTGTGTTTGTGAAGAGGGGGAAACTGAGGCTCAAGAGTGGCCTGGGCTCCTGGCACTGGTGCTTGGGTCCTGTGTTGTGTATGTCTGGTGGCTTACGTGGAATGGAATAGCAATTGCAAACTTGGCTCTTTCTACCTGGGCTTAAGTGGTTCCTGACCTTCCTACTGCCCTCCTGCTCACTGCTTCTCCCTTATGGGGATCAGGTAGAATCAGCTTTTCCCTTACTCTCACCCACACATGCAAATTGTCAGCAGATTCTGTTGCCTCCACCTTCATTGTCTGTCCAGAATTCCCACTTCTCACCCCCATCCTCACCTCCACCCTGGTCTCCCAATTCCAAGGGGGCACCTGTGAACACCTGGGTCAAGTCACATCCCTCACAGACCCTCCATGGCTTTCAAGTCACCCAGTAAAAGCCAGAGTCCTCCCTGTGGCGCACGAGGCCCTGCATGACCTGTCCCAGTCCCCTCCCTGTCTTTATATCCTCTAACTCCTTTGCTTACTCTATCCAGGCCATGTTGCCTTCTTTCTGCTCCACAAACATGCGAGGCGTCGTCCAGCATTAAGGTCCTTGAACTTGACATTCTTGCTGCCTGGAACACTTTTCCCCAGATATGTGTCGTTTGTTCCTTCATTTACTGCTGACCTGGGCTCAGATGCCCCTTTCTGAGGGAAGCCTTCCCTGACCACTCTAAAATTGCCATCCTCCCCACTCCTTATGCCCCTTCTCTGTTTTTCTTCACACCTTTGGTGACAAAACATGCTCCTGCCCCTTGCTCCCTATCCCCCTGCATGTGCAGACTGAATTCAGGTCCCCTGGGGTTTTGTTTACTGTAGTGCCCAGGCATGGGAAGAAGAATGTAGGGCAGTGGCCAGTCAGTGGCAGAGCTGGGGTTAGGGCTCCTTATCTTGGTCCCATCTCGGTCCCACCCTGTACTGGAGTCTAGAACTTGAAACTGGCGCAAGGCTGCTGACTTTGCCCTTTTAGCGGGTGCGATGTAAGCTGGGGCCACAAGGGGGCAGCAGAGACGCGGCAGTCTTCACCGTGGTGAATTGTAGTAGCGGTGGCACCGACTTAGCTCTCCCGCCCACGTGTGTGTCTTGTTATTGTTAGGGTTCGGCTAACTGTCAGCAGCTGGATGAAGCATCTTTGTACCACCTCTCTGACCTTGGTGTCCTGTCGCCGGGCCCCTTCATGGCTATGGTCAGGATTTGGGGAGAAGGAGCCTGGCTCCCTGGGCATCGGGCAGTGCTATTTCACTAGTATTGGTCTATATTATATATTTCTAGACTGGGTATGTTTATGTACTTTTTTTTGGTGGTTATTATTCCTGCAAATTTTACAGTAACCCTGGGCGGGGGCAGTCCCTTTGTAAATGAGGAAATAGAGGTTCAGAAGGATTGAGTAGCTTGTCTAGGGCCACACAGCCAGGAAATAGGTGCGTTCTTGGCAGGTGCCTTGCACAGGCTCACAGAGCACAGCTCTGTGCCAGGCTATGTTCCCGTGCTTGGAAATGACCAAGAGCCCAGTAGGAGGCAGGTGGTAAATGTCTGGGGGGTCGATATTTTAAGTTGATGGTCAGGAAGGGCCTCACTGGAAAGTTGTCTGAAGGCCAGAGGAGTTGAGGGAGGAGTCCTGTCGGGTCTGGGTAGAGTATTCTAGGCAGTGAGAACAGCACATGCAAAGGCCCTGAGCCTCTCCTGCAGTTGCAATCTGCTCTCTGGTTTCTTATTGCCAGACAGGGTCCACCCCTGGAGCGTTGCCTCGCTGACAGCTCTGGGCAGTGGCTCTAGTTCAGAGCAGATGCTCAGGAAACAGTGCCCCTCTTTCTGCTATTGTTACCTTTGTCAGTAACATCTTTATTTCCATGAAGACTGTGAAGGCCAGGGGTGCCCTGCCACTGGGCTCTAGGTACTTTACCCTGGAAGGCTACAGCATGGCCCTTGTCTCGCCTGCAGGGTGGGCTATGGCCTCACCCCTTGTCCTGGTCTTCCCCTGCCCCACCAACTTGTCCTGCAACGAGGTGCTGTTGCCTGGGCCCTGAGTGGGAGTTCCTCTGGGTGGAACTGTCATTGCATGTGCCCCAGGCTGGGGTGCCTGCTCTGTTCTTATTCTCTGTCCCTTGTAGGCCACATTACCTGCCTGCAACCATTGGGGGACCTCAGGCCACTGGTCCTCTCACAGGCCTCATTTCATTCATCCATAGAGTAGAATGTGTTGTCCCCTTCCTGCCCCATAGCCCGCCTTCTCCCCAGGGGTGAGCCTGGGCCTGTGGCCTTCCCTTCTGTGCTCAGCAGCTGTCTGTGCTGTCTGACCCCCATCCTGGGCCTGCCCTGGGTCCCCACCCTAGGCTGGCCTCAGGCCTGGGCGGGCATGTGGTGTGTGTGTGTGTGTGTGTGTAGCCTAGGGTGTGGGAGGTATGCTTGGGCATTGAGCAGGAGGTGGAGTTGTGGGGCAAGATAGGGCCTGATGACTGACTGAAGCACATGACAGGTCCCACCACATTTAGGCCCTCAGTCTGGGGGGGTGGGGAACCTCTGTTGCTCTCTGCCTGTAGACCTTTTTTTTTTGAAGGGTAATTGGGGCCTATTTGTTAGATGCCCCCCACCTTTAAAATTTTTATTAAGATTCACATAACAAAATTAACCATTTTAAAGTGAACAGTTTAGTAGCATTTAGTACATTCACAACCACCATGCAAACTACCACCTCTATCTAGTTCCACCAGCTGACCACCAGCCTGCTTTCTGTCTCCCTGGATTTACTTGTGCTGGACATTTCATATAAATATGTGACACTTTGTGTCTGGCTTAATTCACCTAGCAAAACTTTTGTGTTTTCCCACCTAGCATAACTTTTATTTAACTTCTTATTTTGGAATAATTATAGAAGCACGGAAAGCTGCACAAATAGTACAAGAGATCCTAGGTCTCTCCCTGACCCCCTGGGCCTTTCAGACCTCTCTTGGGATGAAGATGGCTGCTGGATCCCAGGATTTGGGGCCAGGAAATGGGAAGTGAGGACCGATCCTGCTGTGGAGGCCCTTAGCTGGGGCAGCCCCCAGCCTGGTGGGCTGGGCCCCTGGGTGCTGCCCTGAGGGCCAGGCTTACCTTTGTGAGACTCAGCCGCTCCTCTCCCCTGGCCTGGGTGCAGTGCTGGGAACAGTGCGGCTGTGGCTGGGAGCGCGGCCCTTCTCCTGGCCACCTCCTCCTGCTGTTCAGCTATCTTTCCCGGCAGCCAGTTGGGGCCCCCGATGGGCTGTTCTCTCCTCCCAGGCCCCAGTGCAGTGCCCAGTTGTAGGGAGGGTAGGATTTCGGTCCTCCCCCAGCAGATGGCCAGAGGCAGGGGTGGTTGTATTTTAAGCTGTTGAGTGGTTCAGCAGGAACTCTGGAAGCCTGGTCTCCCTGGAGGCGCGGTGCTCCTTCCTGTGGACCACATGGCTGCGAAGCCATGTGGTCACGGCCTGCCTGGGACATGGCAACTATTAATATGCCTCCAGCCATGGGGCAGGCCCTGTGCCTGCCTGGGGCCCTACTGTTCTAGCCCTTTCTGGCACATTCTGAGTGCGCCCCTTCCCTCTCCCACGAGTCCTCTTGGTGGGCCCAGTGCTCCGTCTGGCTGGCCTTGTTACCCTGTGGCTCAGGGGTTCACATGGCCTGGCAGAGCTCTCTCTGGTGCAGTGACAATAGGCAGCTTGGCCAGGATTCGGGTGCTGGGCTCTCTTTTGCACTTCTCTCCATGACGAGGGTGGGCACCATAGCCATCAGCCGATCAGCAGGGGGCCTGGGATCTGAACCCAGGCCCACACTCTTCCCTTTGTGGGGGCTCCACAGAACCCATGGTTTGGGGGCATTGCGCATCTGTTGGGCACCACACCAGCATTTCATGCACCTCGTCTCACGGGAGCCTCAGGCACGAGGTCCACCATTCTTATCTGCTGAGGCCCAGAGAGAAGTGACTATGGCAGGACCGGATTCAGTCTTCTGTGCCACCACCTTGTTTCCTGCCCTTCTCACTGTCATTAGAGGGTGTATAGGGAAGCCCCTTTGTTTGGGGTAGACTACAGCTGCAGGGGACCTACCAGTAGGTGGGTGGCATGCTTTTAGAGAGTCTGGCCTGGGCCCTGCCTACAGTTCTGTGTCCTGCTCCTCTGTCCTGTGCTGCCACTGACTGAGGGCCCATCAGGATGAGAAGGGTCCTCATCGCCTGCCACGGCCCCTGGGATGGGTGAGCCTGCATGCCCTCACTGCAGCTCCTCCAGTAGTCTGCACCTCCACTGCTCCTACCCATGTGTGGTGGGTGAGTCAGATCTCCCTGGGGTTCAGGTAGAATAAGCGTGCCTGTGGGCTGTGTGCTCTGGGCTTTGGGGGGCTCAGAGCCTGGACAAGGCTGTTGGGCTAATGCTGCAGGAAGACTGTCCTGGAGGTGGCCTTGAGCATGGTCTGGGTGAATCTAGTGAGAAATGTGTGGAGAGGGAGGTCAGGGAGATGGAGCTGAGGCCTCATTATCTTAGGCCTGGGTGCTTTCTGGAAACTTCTTGGTTTCCTGACCCTTTCCACACACAGAGAGAGTCTTTCTGCACCGATAACTCTGGAATGTGTCACCTCCCTGGGCACACAAATGCACAAGGGAAATAATCCGAGTGTCTCTTGCAGCTCAGAAGGGGAAATGGATGATCTGTCTTGCGGATTCTCAAAATAGCTGGGATTTCTTCAAGCCCAGTGAACTCTGCTGGCCTGAGCCCAGTGCCTGGGTGTGGGTTCCCCTCTGGCTTGTCACCCTCCATGCCTGCCTCTGGGGATCTCCCTGCTCCCCAGTGCACTTTGGGGGCTGTGTTCACTGAAAGCCTCATTTTCAGGGTAACCCAGCCCAGGGTCGGCACGTGGGTCTGTGCCATGGCTCATGGGGGCACTCAGCCTGGGCAGTTTTATATTTAGCTGGGCAGGGCTGTGGAGCCACTCGGGTTACATCTGCACAGAGGTGACAGTGCCAGGGCAGGCGTGGGCTCCTTTCCAGCACCGTGGCCGAATTTGATCGGGCAGCCTGGCCCAGAGCATTGCGTTGTGGGGAGGTCGTTGGTGGGGGCTGACGGCTGGCAGTTTGGGCTGCTGGCCTCACAGGCAGAGTAGGGCAGCATGGACCTGAGTATGAGCTTGGTGGCCCGGGAGGCCAGCCAAGGCCTTGGCCCTGGCCCCAGCTTTGGCCTCAATGGCCTCCCCCGGCCCGCACCCCCGAAGGTGGCCAAGAAACCTAAAAAGGCTGTTCTTTTTTTTGAGGTGGAGATTTTGGACGCGAAGACGCGGGAGAAACTGTGCTTCTTGGACAAGGTAGGGCCAGGGTGCCGGGCCCGTTACCACGTTCTTCCTGGGGTGTCCTGGTTCTGGGGGAGATGGGAGTGACCTTTCAGCCTGTGTCCTGACTCCTTACCCTCTGCTTCCGGGGGGGACGCATGAGGGGCACGGTCCCTGGCCTGCCCCTATCAGCGGAGGGTAGAGTGGGCAGCATTGGCCCCTGGGTGTGGCCAGGAGCAGGCCTCCTGGTGCAGCAGGGGGTGGAGCTGTCTCAGTGGACCTTGCAGGGCTTCTGGGCCTGGGAAGGAGGTGGAGTTGAGACCTGTCCCCTGTGCAGGCTGGGCCAGGGGACGGGGCTTGTTCTTTCTTGAGGGAGGTCTGGCCGGGACTGTGGGCCTTCACTCTGGCAGGGAATCATGGGTGGGGGTAGGGGTGGAGAGGAGAGGCAGAGGGGTAGGCCCAGCTTCCTATGCTCAGACTGACTGGCTGGGAGCATCCTGGCTGCCTAGTAAAACTGGCCCTTAGGCCCACTGCTGTCCTCATCCTGGCAGGCATGCCCTTGCTATTCCTCTCCACCATATGGGTGGGGGCCTGGACCCCAATCCTTCCTGCTCCCATAGCAGCTACTCAGGCCCCCGTTCATCTCCCGTCACCGGGGGAGATCTTGCATCAGGGATTGGGGCTCCCTGCCATGGGACTGACTTCCCTGCGGCCTGTGCTTCCCTCAGGTGGAGCCTCATGCCACCATCGCCGAGATCAAGAATCTTTTCACTAAGAGCCGTAAGTCCAGGCCCCAGCCACGTTGCCTTCTGCAGCCTCCTTGGGCAGGGGCCTCTGGGTGGGCCCCCTCCTGGGAGCCTCTCCCCCTAGTGCCTGCAGCGGCGCCCCTGTGTGGCCATCGGTGGAAATATCCTTGCTGGCTTTAGGATGGACAACATCCTGCTACCCATGCTCTTTTGGGCCGTGTCCTGGAGTCACCTAAGCCACAGAGGCTTTGTTGTAGGCAGGAGGTACTATGGGGTCCCTGGACCCTGCCAGGCTGTGCACTGTGACGCCCCGCTCTCCCCACAGATCCGCAGTGGTACCCTGCCCGCCAGTCCCTCCGCCTGGACCCCAGTGAGTACAGCCCTCCGCTCGCCATTCTCGGGCACCCCAGTGGCAGTGAGGAGGGCCTGGGCAGCCCCTGAGCCCTGACCTGCCTCTCCACAGAGGGCAAGTCCCTGAAGGATGAGGACGTTCTGCAGAAGCTGCCTGTGGGTACCACGGCCACACTTTACTTCCGAGACCTGGGGGCCCAGATCAGCTGGGTGACGGTGAGTCCCAGCCCCGCCCAGCCTCCTTTCTCATCAGCTATGCTGGGATGACTCAGCTGTCCCTGCACCCCCAGGTGTTCCTGACAGAGTACGCAGGGCCCCTTTTCATCTACCTGCTCTTCTACTTCCGGGTGCCTTTCATCTATGGCCACAAATATGACTTCACATCCAGCCGGCACACGGTGGTGCAGTGAGTGGGCCAGGCTGCAGGGCATGGAGGCGGGTGGGGGAGGCCTGTAGACAGGCCTATGCTGAACCGGCTCCCTCCACCCCAGCCTCGCTTGCATCTGCCACTCATTCCACTACATGAAGCGCCTGCTGGAGACGCTCTTCGTGCATCGCTTCTCTCATGGCACCATGCCCTTGCGCAACATCTTCAAGGTGAGGCTCCTGCCTGGTGCCCCAAGCCCCACTCACATGGTCATCACCCCCACCTCCGCGTCCCCTCCCCTCCCCTGCCAGGCACCATCCTAGAGCTGTTGCCTTTCAGAACTGCACCTACTACTGGGGCTTCGCTGCATGGATGGCCTATTACATCAACCACCCTCTCTACACGCCCCCCAGTAAGTGGCCTTGGGGATCCTGCTCCCCGTGAACCACCGTCCCCCACTGGGTTCCCCTCATGGGCCTCCCTTCTCTGCTTCCTTTTTAGCCTATGGAGCTCAACAGGTTAAACTGGCACTTGCCATCTTTGTGGTAAGCAGGCTGGATGGGTGATGGGGCGGAGAAAGTCTAGGGAGTTCTGGGTTCTGAGCTGACTCCGCTTCTGTGACAGATCTGTCAGCTGGGCAATTTCTCCATCCACATGGCCTTGCGGGACCTGCGGCCAGCAGGTGAGTGACCTTATCTGGGCAGGGGGACAGGCAGGCTAGGCCAGGAAGTCTCACTTGCCCTTCCCATCCTGTTGCCAGGGTCCAAGACCAGGAAGATCCCCTACCCAACTAAGAACCCTTTCACGTGGCTTTTCCTGCTGGTGTCCTGCCCCAACTACACGTATGAGGTGAGGGCATGCCCTGCTCCCCTCCTCTCTCCCTCCTGGGGCTTCAGGTTCCATTTGGAGGGGCCAGTCCTTAGAGGGTTGCCTGGCTCGGCAGCTGCTTTTGCAGTTCAAACGTGGAACATCTGGAGCTGGAGAGACTATGGCCTCAGGGTTGGGAGGTGTTAAGGCTGGACTTCTGGGGCTTGAGGGCTGAGGGGCAGTTTTGACATGTGTTTCCCCCTTGACTGAGGACCCCTCTAGTATTAGAGATTGGTTCCCACTCCCCACTTGGAAAGTAAGGGTTGGGGGGAAGGTGACCTGCGGCATGGGTGAGGCTGTAGTACTGCAGCTGGCCTGCCCAGCCTGTCTGCCCTCACCCCACACACTCTGCTTACAGGTGGGGTCCTGGATTGGCTTTGCCATCATGACACAGTGTCTCCCAGGTGAGCCTGCTCCCCTTCCCTCAGCTGGGCCCTGCCGTCCCAGGCCACGCCGCCCCCCCTGACCCCCTTCTCTGCCCTGCAGTGGCCCTCTTCTCCCTGGTGGGCTTCACCCAGATGACCATTTGGGCCAAAGGCAAGCACCGCAGCTACCTGAAGGAATTCCGAGACTACCCGCCCCTGCGCATGCCCATCATCCCCTTCCTGCTCTGAGCTGCCCATCCTACCGGCTAGGCTCAGCCAGGCTCTCATCACTCCGCCCCTTGTCCTTCTGGGGGAGAAGTGGGGACCACCGCTCTTCAGCGCATGGAATAAAACCTGCCTGCCCAACTGGACTCAGACTGTGTGTCTGTGTTTTTTTTTTTTTTTTTTTTTGGGGGGGGGGGGTGTAGTGGGGTGTGGTTTGGGGCCCAGAACACCACAGGAAGGAACAGGACTCAGGCTGAGGGTCTGGAGGCTTTTATTTCTCTACTGGTCCACAGGTTGGTGGGTGGGCCCACTACAGGGCCACCTCGGGGGCCACCTCACCGGGCCCCTGGCCTCTGGCCAGGTCTGCCTCCCTCTGCTCTCTTCGTTTCTTCCGCTGGAGCAGCCGCCGCTCCCGCTCATACTCCTTCATGCGCATCACGTAGCTGTGGGCCGAGCACGGGAAGGGGTTTCAGGCTCTGTGCTAAAGTGCAGCCCTCCCTCCTAAAGCCCTGAGAAGCCAAGGGGGCTGGAATGACTGTCCCAGAGCACTCTAGGGAGGCCTCGAGTCGGGGAGACCAGTGTGCCCGTGGTTTAAGTGTGGTGTCCGCCCCCAGCCTCCCTGGTAGATACTGGTGCACCCCAGGCCTCCCACCTGAAACCATGGCTTGGCCACTCCTTCAAAGGTGGCCTCAAAGCTGCGTGCCCCACCCAGGCTCTTCCCCTGCCCCCTCTCAATAGGCCCCTTGAGAGCCCTCTTTCGATTAAGGTGGGGCCTGGCTAGAAACTTGAGTTAGTTCACCATCCTTTGCCTCAGGAGCTGCTGGCTGGGGGTCAGTGGGAATGGGGGGAGGGTAAGGTGAGTGTGCAGCTCACTCGAGGTGCTCGCAGTAATCCCAGTCGTGCTGCTCATGCTTGCAGGCCAGGAAGTTGGGGAAGCTGTCACGCTTGCACTTGAGCAGCCGGATGAGATAGTGGGCGCAGTAATCCCGCTGCTGGAGCACCAGCTGTGCGTCGCTCATCTCCTGCTGCGTGGCCACCATCTCTGTGGGAAGGGGAGCGGGCAGGGCTCAGCACAGGCAGGCTTTTCCAAGTGTAACTGCTGGAGGCCCTACTGTCATGCGCTGACTCCAGGGAGACCCAGCAGGTCCACACTGCAATCGGGAGCCACAGCTCAGGGGTGTCCCCCATCGATGACATGGCAGCAGATAGGAGTGGATGATGGCCATCCCCTGACAGAGTGTCCTTTCCTAATTCACACAGAGGCGAGCCTGGACACTGAGGCCCAGATGGTAAGAGTCACTCTCCAGACAGCCCCGCCCTGCAGAGACAACTTTTTCCCAGTGCTCCCCTCTGTGGGGCACAGCCCAGTGGGCAGCCAGGCTGCCAGGGTGACCTGGATCTCCACTCTGCCCTCTTGTCAGGGAGTGGTCTCTTGGAGCTTCAGCTTCCTTCCCCTAATGATTAACAGTCCCCAGCTCCAGAGTCTACTCTGAGTGTTAAGGAGCTATGCATGTCAAAGTGTTTAGTGCCCGCCTCAAGGAGAGCTGAACTAGCCCTTGGGCCTGGGCCCCACAGAACTGGCAACCCGACCCTGGACCAAATAAGTCAACCTTCTGGAGGCTGAATGGGGTTCTTAGAAATTGTGGGTGCACATCGTGTGCTGATCTCTCAGCTCACCTACCTGTAATCTTCCCCTGCTGGCTTCTCTCCCCTCTGCTTCCTAGCCCCATTTCTGTCTTCCTCAGGCTCAGGTCTATCTCTTGCCTCTACAGCCCCTAGATCACACCCCCTCCAGCTTCCACACGCCCCACACGTGGCTCTCACCAGGTGAGATGCCAGGAAAACGAGCTTCTGACTTCTTCCCTTGGTTCCCCTGACCCCTGCCACACCTTCCTTTCATTTCTACTCAGCTCTGTGGCATTGGCTTCCTGAGGTTCTTGCTGAAAGCTTTAGCTTCATTAAATTCCCACCTATAGGCTGATGAGCCCCAGGCCCTCTGCTGGTTTCCATGGCAATGTGGCCCCACCAGCACCTGCTCTAGCAATAACCAGTCAACAGTCAGGATTTATGGAGCACCTACTATGTGCTAGGTGTTGGGGATACGTGAAGGATCATAGTAGACAAGGATCTTGCCTTCGGAGGGAAGACACAGAACAAACAGAGATGGTGTCACAGAATGTCCATAATGCAAAGTATCGGAAAAATAAAGCAAAGGAGAGGCAGTGTTGGGACTTGAGTCACAACTTTAGAATGAGGGGTCTCTTAGAAGGTGGCATCTGAAGGTGAGGGAGTGAGTCTCAGACAACTGCAGAAAGAGCGTTCCCAATAGAACAACAGGTGCAAAGGCCCCGAGGTGAGAAAGGCCTTGGGATGCCCCAGAGACTTTGGCTTGAGCACGTGGTCAGAGCAGGAGGGGGGCACAGGCTTGGTGGGGAGGGCAGAGTTCTGTTTTGAGGGCTTGTTTGGAGGTTCAAGCAGGGGAGTGCAGCTACTTCTCTTTCCTTTACCAAAGAACGGTCCTTTCCTCCATCGGGGAAGGTCATCCTCTTCAACTGAGTACATGGCTTCCAGGGAGATGCACAAGGAACAGTGAGGGAGGAAGGGGGCACCTGCCTGGCCAGCCAGATCAGCCGAATCAACCCTGGCAATCAGTGGGGTGACAGATGATGTCACAGCCAGATCACCCTCATGTCCAGGAGCTGTTCTGGACCTGCTGAGTGTGACATGCCCGTTAACTGTGCAGAGACACCAAGCAGGCAGTGGGGTCTATGAATCTAGGGTTCAGGGTCAAGGCCCAGCTGGAGATAAAAACTTGGGAGCACTGGCACACAGAAGGCATTCGAAACCAGGAGACTAACAGACCCCCAGGGAGTGAGGAATGGACAGTGGAGACAGCCTGTGCCCTGGAGCTCCCCAACAATTACGAGATGGGGAAGCGGGGAAGAATCAGTGAAGGAGCCCACAGTTAGGTGGGCTGGACTGCAGGGTCCTGGGAGACAGGTGAGGAGGGGCTTTCAGGATATGGCAGCAATTAGCTGTGCCTGTCGCTGCAGCAATGGGGTTAGAACTGAGAATGGACCAGGGAGCTCAGTGAGACAGTGTGTGAATGAGAAACTTGTTGAGAGCTTCTGCAGCGAACTGGGATGACTGGAAGGGGAGGTGAGCCACGAGGGGATTTTAAAACAGTGAAAGTAACAGCGTATTTTATTTGCGTGTTCATGGGAAAATTAATGTTGCAAGAGAGGGAGAATGGTGGGGGCAATCCTTGGGTATGCGAGAGGATGGGATGGAGGGTACAAGGGGGTTTATCTGGAGCAGGGTTGGTTCATCTGAAGGTCCAGGAGAGAAGGCAGAGTCCCAGGGATGCAGGAAGCCACGAGAGCATTTTTGACAGCTTCTATTTTCTTAATGAGAGGATACAAAGTGACTAGCTTAAAGAGGATGGGAAGGAGATGCTGGTGCCTCAGAGAGAAGGTATGGGGGAAGGGGTGGGAGAGTGAAGGGCTGGGGAATGTATGTAACAGGAAAGCTAGCAGCAGGAAGGGTCAACTGGGGAATCACAAAGGTTGAACGTTTTTCTTCCACGACATTCAAATGCACAGGGACAGGAGCCAAGGAGAGCTGAGCTTAACCAGGGTTAAGCCAAGTGAGAGAAGAGCAGAGGGGTTGTATCTGCAAAAACAGATTATGGGCAAAACAGGGTGTGAGAGGCAATGGGAAGGATTAACATGTAAGGAGGTAGGTGGATGGATGGACTGCAGGTTCAGCCGGGGATGAACAACTACCAGGAGTCGGGCCACTAGAAGAGTCTGCCTCCTAATGTACTCTCAAATCCAGACCCCTGCACACTCCAAGTCATCGTCCACCCAGCAGCCAGCACGAACTTCCGACAAAACAAATCTGATCGTGTCCCTCCGCTGCTTACAAACACTGGTCCTCCCCTCTCCTTGGTCTCCGTGTGGTCAAATCCTATTCATTCACCTCAAGTTTCGCTTCCAGCCATCGCCTCCTGGAAACCTGCCTTGATACTCCCAGGTGCCGTCCCCAAGACCTGCCTGGTTCGCTGTCTCCCCCCAGGGCTGAATTCCCTTTAGTCAGTGGCTGCTGCATCGTGGTGCCCAGCCTGGGACTTGGCCCAGGACCAGCACTCGATAAGCTTGTGATATGACTACATAAGAAAATGCAACGTGCAGGACAGTATGGACGGCGCGAATGCCTTGCGTTTTTCTGTGCATACCTACACATAGCAGTGACACCAGGACAGAGGGGCAATGAACACCTCCCTCCCATCATACACCCTCCCATGGCTCCCCGCTGACTTGAGGACAAAGACCAGCTCCAAGCGCCTCGTTAGCTCCCTATCGCCACGCACGCCCCGGCTTTTTTACTCCAAGCATGTCCTCTGCCCGCTATGGTTCCACACTCAAGCAGAGTCACGCGAGTCCTCTGGCACCCTTTCGGTCGAGTCCAGAGCTGAGCGCGGCTCTGGGGAACCCAGGGTGGCGGCGCCCCCGCGCCAATGCCGCCGGCCGCGCCTGCGCAGGGGCCTCACCGCGCTCCTTGCGCCCTTGGAAGCCGTAGTCGGGCGGGAACGTGGGCATCCGCAGGGGGTCCGGCTCCCCAGAGGAGTCGCCGAGGTAGCGCCGGGCCAAATGCGCCCCCATGGCCGCTGTCGCCACAGCTTCGTGCGGCAGCCGAGGTCACCGAGCTCCTCCTCGGAAGCACGTCCCTTCGCCAGCCACGGCTTCCGGGCCGCGCAGCGGCAGCGAGGATCGTAGAGACGAACGACCTCAGGGGCGAATTCAGAGGCCCTCGGAAGTTCTGGTACCACCTGGTGGCGGGGCGGAGACATCAGGGCGCAGCACGCTCTCGGGTGGGAGTGGGTGAACATCAATTTGGGGGGATCCTCTCGCCTCTGGAAATCTCTGGGCATCCCTGATCTCCGGATGGAAAACATTTTTCACATCATATTAAAAAAAATTGTTTTTCTTTGATAAACCTTCTAATTTGTCTTAAAAAAAAAAAACCCTTCTCTGTACCAATGATGTATTTAGTGAATATCAAAAGGTTAAATAAAGTTATTCAAAATAAATATTTTAAATAATTTAATTTAATTTAATTTAAATTAGCAAATAAAGTTACTTATAAATAAAAGTATAAATCCTAGCTATTTTTTTTTGCAAAAATAAACAAGTTGCAATTCTAGTATCCCTCTAGTTGCCACTGTAAAGAATTGATATTACATTTAATACCTGTTGCATTACTTATATATAAATTTAAGAGTATAATACATTGTTTAATGCTGACTTCAATATGCAACTGTAATAAATGTACTAATTTGTTACTGTCTCTGAAATTTTGCATGGGAACACAAAGAGAGCTTGGCAATGTTGAGAAAGGATACCTGGTTATACAGCAATAAATTTCATTAGACAAGGTGTTGTGGATTGAATTGTGTCCCACCTGAAATATATGTTGAACTCCTAACCCCTGGAACTCCTGAATGTGACTTTATTTGAAAATAGAGTCCTTGCTGATATAATCAAGTTAAGACGAGATCATACTGGATAAGGTAGATCTTAATCCAGTGATGCGTCCTTATAAAAAGAGGGAAAGTTGGACACAGACATGCACATGGGGAAAACACCACATGAGATGAAGGCAGAAGTTGGAGTGATGCTTCTATAAGCCAAGGAATGCCAAGTATCGCAGGAAGGAAGGCTCCTCTTCCAGAGCATGTAGAGTTAGGTAAATGTGACATTATTATTATTAATACTACATACATCTTTTATGTATGGCTATTTCCGACCTTGAGGACACAGAGATGGAAAAGGAGATAAGACTTGGGCATGGAGGGCATCTCTCTCTACTCACAGTCCCATGTGGGGCTTTAAATACAACCTGTAGAGAGTTGAATGGTGGCCCCATGTCTATCCATGCCCTAACCCTCAGAACTTGGGAATTTGACCTTATTTGGAAAAAGTGCCTTGGCAAACATAACTAAATTAAGGATTTGAGATGACATCATGTTGGTTTAACCAGGTGGACCGCCAATTTAATGACAAGTGTCTTTTATAAGAGAAAGAGGGAGATTTGGCAACAACAGAAGAGGAGACACAGAAAAAGGAGCAGGCCCTGTGAAGACAGAGGCAGAAATTAGAGTGATGTGACCACAGGCCAAGGAAAGCCTGGAGTCACCAGAGGCTGGAGGAGGTGGGGAACAGAATCTCTCTGGAGCCTTTGGAAGGAGAGTGCCTCTGCTGACACCTTGGTTTCAGGCTTCTGGCCTCCAGAACTGTGAGATAATAAATTCCTCTTGAGTTAAGCCACTCAGTTTGTAGTCATTTGTTTTGGCAGCCCTAGGAAACGAATATACCACCTTAGGCGGACAACCGCAAAATTTGTCTCCAGATGTGTCCTGTCTCCTGTACTGCAGGTGTATGTCTGTGTCCAACCATCGACTGGGCACCTCCATGTAGGCTCTCACGCTTCACATGCTGTCTCAGTCCATTAGAGCTGCTACAACAAAATACTGCAGACCGGGTGGCTTATAAACAACAGAAACTTATTTCTCACAGTTCTAGAGGCTAGAAGTTCAAGATCAGGGTGCCAGCACAGTTGGGTTTTGGTGAGATCCCTCTTCCACATTTCAGATGGCTGACTCTTTGCCATGTCCCTGAAGAGATGAGAAAGCTCCTCAGTGTCCTTTTTATAAGGGCACTCATCCCATTCGTGAGGGCTTCACTCTTGTGACCTAGTCACCTCCCAAAGACCTACTCCCTACTATCAATCATCACATTAGGGGGGTAAAATTTCAACATATGATTTTTTTTTTTTTTTTTGCAGGGGACATAACACCATTTTCCCAGGTGCTCAGGCTCCAGACCTGGGGATAATACTCCATTCTTGTCCTTCTCTCACTTCAGACCCCAAATCACTGGCAAATGCCTTTGGCTTCACCGTTGAAATCTTTTGAGAACACGACCCTTCCCACTGCCTCCATGGCCGCCAGCCTCATCCAAGGCAATACCACTTCTCTCCACTATGACTTTCAGAGTTCTCTCCTTGTCCTCATCTTCCCTAATCGCTCTCTCTCTCTCAAGGTGCACCTGTCAAAAGGGAAATCAGATTATGCTATTCCTCTGCTAAAACCCTCCCCTTCTCATGTGAAGTAAAAGCTGGACATAGCCTAGAAGTGTCTGCCAAGGAGGTATGGCTTGTAGGGTCCCAGACTCTGCATTTCTAACAAGTTCTCAGGTGATGGGAATGTTGCTGGTATAGGGATCACTCTCGGGAGAATCGCTGAGCTAGATTTTCATGTGCCAAAACAGGGAAGTGGCTACAATATATTAAGTGGAAAAAGCAAGCTGTAAAGACTAGACCAATGGTGATGGAGACTTCCTTTCCAGGGCTACTCTTGACCTGTCCCCAGGTCATGGCATGTCTTTGTGATTCTTGTGCCCTTAATGACTCCAGGGGGGCAGTATTTACATTGTGGTCTTTGTTATGCAGGACAGAACCTGCACAGCTGAACCCAGCAGCCCTGCCCTGTTCTGGATGTCTCCCCTTCTCCTCCCTTTCTCTGCGCTTCAGCTGGGAGGAGATCCAGAGAGGCAAATTAAGGTCTCAGCTCACTCCCCTGTTTGACCTTGGGAAGTGACTTCCCCTTTCAGGGAGATTCAATTTATCCATATATAAAATGAGATTAGTGACACCTAGTTGCCATCTAACCTGATATCTATTTGACTTATTTATCTTGTTTACTGTCTTCTCTCCTCTCGAGTGTAAGCTTGGTGGAGCAGGGGATTTTGTCTGTCTTGTTCATTGTTAGAATGAAGCCAGTACACATTAGGTGCTTAATAAATACTTGTCAAATCAATCAGTGAATAAATGAAAAGGGTAGTTTGGAGGAGTCGGTTAGATGTGTTGACTGAAAAATAATATCGACTAAGTATTTTGTCACCAAAAGGATATATTTGGGAAAAAAGAAAGGATTGCAACCCAGAGTACCCAGACATGGCAAGCCACATGCACACTCTGGCCTTTGTGCCAGGATGCAAGTTAATGAAAGGGGACTTTAGAACCTTAGAACTTTACTATAGAGTTCTTGCAGGATTCTCTTATATGGAGTTCCTGCGATTGTAAATAGCATAAGAACTTCTATAAGCCCCAGCTTCTCCCATAGACTGTCCCGACTGAGTATGCTTGCTTAAAGTTTTAGTTCATCTTTATCAGATGGTTGGTTGCATTAAAAGAGCTCACTGCCTAGAACCTAGTATACACCCAATACATGCTTGCTAGTATTATTCTCATCCAGGTAGAACTCTCTAATTAGAAGGCCAACTCCAGAGGGGGCTCCCTTCTGGGTCCACATGTCCACACTAGAGGCTGAAGGGGTCTAAGCCAGGAATGACACGGGGTGGTGGGGGGTGTGGGATGTGGCCTATTCTGTCCTGAGGTCTTTGGACTCAGATGCTTTAGGCTAGCCTGTGCATACTAAGTTGGGGACCTGGAGGAGAAGATGTTAGGGTGAGGGTGTTTTTAGTCAGCCTGTGTGGGGTTGAGGAGGAAGGGGATTTGGCCTCAGTTGCCTGTGCCTCTTTTTTTTTTTTTTTAACTACGAACAGTTTGACAAGGAGACCTTATTTGTACTCCACAAGTGCACCCCAGATTCCTTGGTTCACTGCCCACAGCTTCTTCCTTCCTCTTTCCCTTCCCCACCTTTTTTTCCCTTCTTCCCATCCTAGGCCTGCCCTAGGCAGGGGCTGTATTAGCATTCTGTGAGCAGAACAGCCTCAGAGGCCCCAAGTGAGACAGGTGGTGGTGTCTGTGTTTTGCCATGGTCTGCTGGATGGGAAATCTGGGTAATTTAGTTCCCGGGGAGGAGGAAAAACAAGGGTAGTGAGGCCTGGCCAGATAACCCCTGGGGGGATGACCACCCACCTGCCTGTGGGGCAGACAAGATTCTTAGCTCTAAGCTGGTCCAAGAACTGCTTTCTGCATTGAAGGTGTCTAGGCTGGTGATGGAGAGGCCAAGCCTTGCGGGGTGGTTTTAGTCAGGGCTCAGTGGGCGGGATGGTCGCTCATTCATTCCGCAAACATCCACTGGACACCTACTTTGTGCCAGGCAGTGGAGCTGAGCTTCTAATGGTGGGGAAGACAGAAAGTGGGCAAGATAAAAAGTGAGATATATGGAATGTTATGTGGTGATAAGATGGTGATAACTTTTAAGAAGCATAGTGAATAGAGTATATGAGAAGGGCTGGTTTGGGAGTTAGAAAGTCTCACAGAGAAGGGAACATTGTATCTAAGACTTCCTGTTTCTTGAACATGCCAGGAACTTGCTGTCCTCAGGGACTTTGCACAATCCTTCCTCCAGTTAGCCAAGGCTTCAACTGTTGGTTTTTTTCTGATAGTCTTCTTTTTCTTTTTAATTGAGATATAATTGGCATATAACATTATATTAGCTTCAGGTGTACAGCATAATGATTTAATATTTGTACATCTTGTGAAATGATCACCACAATAGGTCTAGGTAGCATCTGTCACAATACATAGTTACGATTTTTTTTTCTTGTGATGGGAACTTTTAAGATCTACTCTCTGAAAACAGTATTTATTATTTTTGGGTATGAATTGGATATCCTTTCTGGAATGCATGTAGAGGTGTGTTTAAGGACACATGTGAAAATCCAAGTTTTTATGAGTGTTCCTTGCTTATCTAGTTCTGAACAGTGTTATTTTAGTGAGTGATGTGTATACAATTTTGTAATGCATGTGGAGAAGTGTCTAGCAAAACATGTAAAAATAATTTCTAAGGGTATTGCTTGAAAGAATAACAAAAAGGTTTACTCTCTTAGCAACTTTCAAATACACCTGATCCCCTTCTTAAAAATAAGCATTTCCCTCTTAGCATTGCTTTATTTAACACCCCATGTAGTTTGATGTGCTATGCTTTCGCTTTCATTCAATTAAAGATATTTTCCATTTTTGACTTCCTCTTTGACTTGTGGGTATGACTTAATTTTCAAATATTTTCAGAATTTCCAGTTATCATTCTGTGACTTCTAGTTGAGTTTGATTCTGGTCTGAGAACATACTTTGTATGATTTCCATTCTGTGATCTTCCTTTTTATAGCAAGAGATTTATTTATTTATTTATCTATTTATTTATCTATCTATCTATTTATTTATTTATTTTGTGGTTCACCATTTTATCCCTAGTACCTAGCCCAGAACCTAACACATAGTAGGTGGTCAGTACATATCTGTTGAATGGATGAATGGACCACTGAATCCCTTATTCTCATTGGACATATTAAGAAACCTTTGCTTAGAGATGTTGTTCTACTCCCCTGAGGTCACACAGCAAGAATGGGGCACAGCCTGGATCAGATTGGGCCTATGGTCTTATCTTATACCCAGTTGAGGGAACTGAATTCCATTGCTAGCTCCTGAGTGCCTACTGTGTGCCAGGCCCAGAAGAATGGCCTTGGCCTTGTGGCCATCACTCCCACACAGTGAGACCGTCTAATCTTCACTGTAGTTACCTTGCCCCAGGCCACCCACCTCAAAAGGCACCCTTGATAGGCAGAGATGCTATTGGCTTTCTTGGCTGGTATACCCCACCTTTACCCCGTCTCTTCCCTCTCCCTCTTTCTTGACCCCTATATCTACCTGAAGCCTGATGCTCCCCTTGTGTGTTCAGCAGGTAGGTGTTGGCTGGGCAGGCACTCCTTCCTTCTCAGACAAATTTTCACTTCCCCATCTATAGAGTGGGACCAGTCCCATCATTCGTTGTAATGGGACATCCTGGCCCCTGGGCAAGCTTTTTCTGTAAAGGGAGGCTGGTCTGCTGTCCCCTTCCCACCGTGGCTGGGGCTTAGGGCACTCCCTGCCCTCTGTCCTGTGGATGTTTTACACTTGTGGAGAGTGCAAATTGCTAACATTGAGCCTGTGAGGTAAGGAATAAATTCTGTTTTGTTGAAGCCACTCTGTTACAGCAAACCAGCCTTATACTCTAATTTGTACATGAGCCAGATGGAAGTTCCTCGTTTAAGCCAACTTGAGTGGCATTTTTTTTCACTGGTAGTGGAAAGTCCCTGAAAAGGAAAATTGGAGTCTTGTCCTTTGGGGCATGTAATAATTTCCTGTGATTACTATACCACAAATCTAGTGGTTTAAAACAAGAATAAATAATTCTTTTATAGTTCTGGAGACCAGAAGTTCAAATTGTTTCATGTGGTTTGAACAAGGTGTCAGCAGGGCCACCTTCCCTCAGAGGCTCTTGTGGGAGAATCTGTTTTCTTGCCTTTTCTAGAGCTGCCTTCCTTGGCTCATAGCTTCTTCCTGTGTCTTCAAGGGAGATCTGAGACTCAGAGACAGAGAGAGAAGGCCGTGTGAAGACAGAGGCAGAGGCTGGGGTGATATAGCTACAAGCCAAGGAATGCCAGAACCCCCAGAAGCTGGAAGTAGAAGGAAAGATTCTCCCCTATAGTCTTCAGAGGGGACATGGCCCTGCTGACACATCGATTTTGAACTTCTTTTTTTTTTTTCTCAAGATAAATTATATATGACTGCAACATTTAAGAAAATTAAAGGAAATGAAAAAAATCTGTGATGAACAAAATATCAAAAGTTTAAATCAAGACAGGCTGTTGTTTGCTTTTCTTCCAGATTTATTGAGGTAAAACTGACAATCAAAAATAACATGTTTTTAAGGTGTATAATTCGATGACCCAATATACATGTACATTGTGAAATATTGACAACAACCAAGCCAACCAAAATAACTATCACTCCATACAGTTATCATTTTACTTTTTTCTCTTTTGTGGTGGGAACACCCAAGATCTGCCCTTATAGCAAACTTCAAATACACAGTACAATACTGTCAATTCATCACGATGCTTAATGAGTTCTCCAGAACTTATTAATCTTGCATAACTTGTACCCCTTGACCAACATCTCACATTTTCTCCCTTCCTCCAGCCCCTGGCAACTATCTCTCTGTGTCCACACTCTGCTTTTATAAGTTTGAGTATAAGGAGGGCAAGGGTGGAAGCATGTAGACCAAGGTAGAAGTTATTACCGTAATCTATTAATGAGTGAGAAGGGCTCAGATGATGAATATATTGAGAAGGTAAAGCCAACCAATATTATTAATAGATTGGCCATAAGATAGGAAGACTCATAAGGCTTGAGGTGACTCCAATGTTCTGGGGGCTAGAATCATCTGGAGGTGACTTCACTCATATGTCTGGCACTTGGGCTGAGCTGGGACTGTTGGGTGGAGCACCTCCTTGTGACCTCCATGTGGTTTGAGATGTCTCACAACGTGGCAGCTGGAAGCATGGGTTCTGACAGAGCCAGGTGGAAGCTGCATGGTGGATGTCATTTCCACCACATTTTATTGGTTATAAGAGACTCATTAAGGCCAGCTCAGATTCAGTGGGAGGCGAATTAAACTCTACACCTTAATTGAGTAGCAAAGCCACATTGCCTAAGACCATGTGGGACATGAGATATGCTTATAGCCATCTTTTGAAAATTCAATTTGCCACAGCTATGAATGAGAGAGAAGGGAGGAGCCATAGATGATTCTGAGGCTGTTGGCGGTTATTTTGAGAAACACAGGCAGGCTGCCCTCCTGGGCAGGGTTCTCCAAATGGCTTCAGTTTGGTTATTCCACCACCTTCACTTGACTCACAGGAAACTCCCACATCTTTGCTGTACCAAAAGATGCAAACCACTCTTACTGCAGCCCCCTTTTTCCATGTCCATCCTTTCACCTCATGCTGTTTTGGGTGTGAATCAAAACCTCATCTTTTGGCTTCCCCATGGGGTGGGCAGACCTCTCCCTCTCTCTTTAACTTTCACTTTTTAAATGCCCTCCAGGCAATGTCAAGCTAAGTGTGAAAAAACTTCCTTTGCAAGTTCTGTATATATGACCGCGGTAGCCTTCAAGATGGCCCCAATAATCCCTCACTTGCGCAGTCTCTATGCATGATGACTCAGAGCTGGCCCATATGACAAATACAGCATAACAGAGATCATACTTTGGGACTTGTGAGGACAGTCCATAAAAGGCACCGTGGCTTCCACCCTGGCCTCCAATGTGTGTTGAGGAAACTCAATTAGCCCTTTGGAGAGGCTCTCACAGTAAAAGACAATGGCCTTCCGCTGAGAGTACAGCCCCAATTCAGTCTTCAGATGACTGCAGCCCTGGCCAGCAAACATGCAAAAGACTTTGAACCAGACCCACCCAACTAAGTTGCTCTTGCATTTTCGAACCACAGAAGCTAGGAGAGAATAAGTGCTTATTGTTGTTTTAGGTCACTAAGCTTTGGGGTAATTTGTTGTATAGCCATAGCTAACTGATCCAGTGTCCTAGTACTTCACTGTAGAATGTGGGAGTACTTAACACCTGTCACTTTAACATCTTAATGCAAATGTGACCACCTCCAGGAGGCCTTCCCAGATCATCTCTCTATATTAGTCCTTATCCTATCCCATTGCCCTGTTTTATTTTTTAAAAATAATACTTAGTTACTGTTGGAAGTTAAAAAACCTGTAGTATTTATTTTTATATTTCTTTACTGACTTATTGTCTCTCCTGTCTTGATGGAAAGTTCCATGCAAGAAGGATCTTATCCATCTTCTTCACCCAGGGCTCGGCACTCTGTAGGAACTCAACTGCAGGGGCTGTTGTTATTGTTACCTCTATGCATAAATCAAAACTGGGGCTAAAGATGTGTGTGTGTGTGTGTGTGTGTGTATGGTCTGGGGAGGGGGGCTCCCCTTAAGATGGATTTGCATATATGACTTTTAAAGAAAAAGGGAACTGAGAGGAGCCCCAGAAACTTGAGCAGGAAGGACAGTGGGCAGAAGCTTCAAGCTCTGCCTATACCTTCTCAGGCTCTTGTGTCAGCTGCAGCCATGCACACTCTGTGTACTGACTCTGCCTGGCAGGATCTGCCAGGTATGGTCCTGGCCGAGCTTGGGCTGGGGACCAGGGGTGGTCAGGACCCAGGTTACAGTATTCCCACCCGGGGGCTGGGAACTGGGGCCTGAGGAACAGAGGAGGAAATGGGGATGGGCACTTACTTGTCTTTCCTCTGGAAGGGACCAGAGAGGAGACAGATGATGATGATGAAGATTATGAGAACATGGCACCGTCCTACAAGGACCTGCCTCCCAAGCCAGGTAAGAGGACTTCTCAGAGGCCAGATAAAGAGATGTGTGGCTTGTGGGTTGGAGGGGGAGTTAGGTCCTTTGGGGACATTAGCTGGGCTTTGTAGACACATGGTCAGCTTTGTGTGTACCCAACTTGTGTCAGGCAGTACAATGGTGGGAGTAGCCATGCCTTTGCCCTGCCCTTGAAGGTCTCTCAGTCTGCTGGGAAGTCCGTTCTGAGCATAACCTCAAGTGAGCAGAACTGAGGTGGAATAAACCAAGAGATTGAGGAGATTTTGAGGGAAATTGGTGAGAGGATTGGGGTCAGAGGAGGAGACATTGGAGAAGAACTTGAGGAATGAGTAGAAGTTTGTTAGGAAGAGAAGCCCAGAAGAGCACTGGTCAGTGCAAAGACCCCAAGACATGAAAGCCAGTGTTTGTGAAACTGAGAGTGAATTATTGGCTCCCCACACCAACCTCTTATCATTCACATCCAGGGCTCAGATTTGTCTTTAGACTTGGTGACCCATACCTGGCTTGGGACTCCACAAGAGTCTGAGAAGTAGGTATAAAAGTGGAAGTTTGGAAGTTTCCCTGGTTCGGCTTCCACTGAGGGCTGCCTGTGCTGCCCTGGGGTCCTTGGACAGGGGCCATTTCATGTGGTAGAGGGCTCCAAAGCCCCCGCTTCTGAGCCCAGACTGAGGCCCACTGGGAGGTTGGCAGGGCTTTGTAGGGCTCAGGATGAGGTTGGAGGTGAACAAGGTTCTGTCATTTGATTGCCTGTCTCCAACTCCAACATGATCCCAACGTGATCCTCAAAGCCAGTTCCAAGGCCAAGCCCATCAGCATCTTTAGGGACACCCCTTTCCCAAACTCAGCCCCCTCGACATCTCTAAATGCAGCTATATCTCTATCCCCATCTCCATTTCCAAATGCAATGCCATCACCACGCCCCAACACAAATACAACCCAACCTTAACTTGTTCCCTTTTTCCAAACTCAAGTCCAACAGGGCTCAACTCCTCTATTCCCTGACACTGCTGTAATCCCATTCTTTATCCAAACCACATCATGCATTACAGCCCTATTTTCATATCCATCACTATTCTCAGCCCATCTTCAACCCCATCCTTATCTCAATCCAAACCTTCATTCCAACCCTAACCTTGACTCCATCCCCATCTCTAAACTTGACTTTGTCTCTAACTTAGGGAGACCAACTGTCCCAGAGATGAAAGATTTCTTGGGATGTGGGAATTTTAGTTTTAAAACTGGGAAAGTCTTGGGTAATTCAGAATGATTGGTCATTGTATCTTAATCCTGTCCCCATCCTTAACATCAATTTCATTCTCATGCCCAGCCTCATCCTTAACCCCCTCCATCGAAATCTCGATGATCACTGACTTTAATCTTATTTACATCTTCAGACAAGCTGTAACTCTGAGCTTCTCTTCTCCAGGTTCAGTGGCTCCACCAAGGCCTCCAAAACAAGGTGAGCTGGGCCTTGGGGTATAGGAGACCCAGGGCCTACTTTGCCCTGCTTTCGACCTGAGAAACCTTTTCTTCCTCCTTAGGAAAGAAAATAGAAAACCCCCGACATCCTTGCAAGCCTGTAAACATCACAGGTGAGAATCTGGGGCTGGGATCTTCCAGTTCACCTGGTCATGCTCTGCATGACCATTATCTTTCTGACCCCCTTCAGGTCTGGACCTCTCCCCTGTCGCCTGCACATCACAACAAGGTGAGCTGTGGGAAGACTCTTTAAGAAGCCTGAGAGAAGACACCTGGAAGTCCTTCCTCCCATTTTCCAATTCTGACCAGAGAACAGCTCAGAGGGGATGAGAGGTTGTTGATCCTGGGAGAGTCTTTCAGCAACTTCTGAATAAACTTTTCTCCCGCTTCCTCCCAGGCATTTCTTTGGTGCATCCTCCATGCCAGCCGTCCCAAGCCAGTAAGTAAGTCCTCCAGGTGTTCTCCTATCCACTCATGGCAGCCAGTGTATTTGAGTCAGACCTATAGCTCTGAAGTGAGACCCTAGGGCAGAGAAACACTTTCAGAAGCTACTCCTTCCTGAGTCTAGACCAGACTCCCAGGGACCCAGGGTGTCTGCTTGGTACTCTTTGGGCCCCACCTCCCTCTTGCATATAAGGGAAGGGAAACATTTTCTGTCCTAGATTCAGGGCTCACAGGCTTCCTCAAATGGGAAGCAGCTTGAGCAGGAGCTGCTTGAAGGCAGAAGTTAATGCATCACAGATGTTAAGAACAGAATTGGGTCCAAGTCATGCATGACCTCTTGGTCCTTAAGTGAAAAATAGAAATAACACATAGATATGTCATAAGGGTGAGGATCCAATAAGATAATAAGGCTACAACAGGAGGCTCGGCAATCACTAAGTGCTCCATAAATGCCCTGGGCCTCTTTAGGGTTTGCTTTCTCCAACACCCACTTGCTGACCCCATCTGGTGATACAATCATGACCACAGATCTCCGTCCCCCTGCTGTTGGGGAAAGGCTCAAGGGTCCCTTCCTCATAGAGCCAGTATTGACCTCTCTGTCCCCATTCTCATCCCCTAGCAACTCTGGTGCCCTGCCTCAGTCAGAAGTCCTGGTGTTCTGCATGCTACCAGGAGAGACTAATGTTTACCCTGTGTCTGCTGGTGGTGGTGTCACTGCTCTTGAGCTGCACTGGTTTGGCTGTGACCCTGATCAAGTGTGAGTAGGGTGAGGATGGGGTGCGTGGAGAGACTGGGGATGGAGAACAAGAAGACGGGCTCAAACGGGACTCCTTCTCATAGACCAGGAAGTGGTGGAAGAAATGAGGATATTAACCTTCCAGCAGGTGGCGTGGCAAGCAAACGGTGAGTGTTTTCGACCATCCCTTTGTGTCATGCACTTTGAACATCAACATGATCCTCAAAACTCATCTTTGCCAGGCTCTGTGCTAGTATCTGGGTGGGTGTTTTTGTAGGTAAGATGGTGAACACATCAGACACAGTTCCTGTCCCTGTGGAGTGTGTGTGTGTGTGTGTGTGTGTGTGTGTCCTGTCCCTGTGGAGTGTGTGTGTGTATGTGTGTGTGTGTGTGCGTGCGTGCATGCACATGTGTGTGTCTGGATCTCCACTGCCCAATAGGTTGATTTAGTCACGGTGCCTGTTGAGTGATTGAAATGCAGTTATTCTGAATTAAAATGTGCTGTACGTCTAAGATACACATCAATTTCAAAGCCTTGCTACAAAAAAGAATGAAAAACATCTCAAAAATATTCATAATCATATTGATTACACATTGAAATGATAATATTTTGGATATGTTGAGATATATAAAAATAACATTCAAAGTAATTTTACCTGTTTCTTTTGACTAAAAAAAATGGCTACTAGAAACTTTAAAATTACCTATGTAGTTCACATTTTGTTTTTGTAGGACAGCTCAAGCACAAACAGTCATTTACCAAATTATCATCCCATATGAGTATAAAATTTTAAATTTTAATAGATAGTCCAAAGGAAGAGGAAGATGATTTTATTAAGTCTAACAAGGGGTCTTGACCTTATCTTTGGGAGAATTGTAGAGGGCTTCCCAAGGGAAACGGTGCTGCAGCTGAGTGAAGGAAGAGAGAGAATTAACCATGTGAGGCACTGAGGGTCTCTGGCACATGCAAAGGCTCTGTGATAGGCGGCAACATTTTTTAAGAACAAGGGAGGATGACGGTGCAGTTGGACAGGTGAGAGATGATAATGGCTTGGATGAGACAGAATTTGGTGAAGTAGAATGCTTTAAAATTGACCAGACTGGGGGATATATTGGGAATAGTGATGAGAATAAAGAATGTCAAGGATAACATATATTGTTATACATCTCTATATATCATCTCTCTCTCTATCTCTTATATTTCTTCTCTAATTGAAGGGCCATCTACTGATGACCCTAGGAAATGTTAAAAGAGGGCAAGTTTGTGTTGGAGGAGTACAAATACACACATTCGTTGTAGAAGAGTCTTCTAGGCTGGCGTAGTCTTCACCATTGATTGTGAAGTCTGAAAATTGTTGTATTCCATGCTCCCTCACTCCATACCTTAGATCAACCCACCCTTCCATTCAACAACCATCAACAACTTCTCACTTCCCAGAAACCCTTGACCTGAACAGGATATAAGCCCTCATCCTATGTTGAGCTCAAACTCCTGTGAGGTTCCCTTGACCTCTTTTACTGCACCAGACTTCCCCAATATATTGCCTCTGTGCTTTTGCTTCCAAGGTCCCTGCTAGGCTTGCCCCAGCCCCTCATATTTACTGAATCACAGTCTTCCTTCAACACCCACCTCTTTCAGGAAGCCCACCATCTCCACTCTTCCCCAAGCCCCAGGGGTTAATCCCTCCTCTAAGCCACTCTAGAACTCCTTCTGGACACCAAGCATATTGTTTTTGAGTTCTAGCTCTTGCTTCTCTCTGCTGTGTCTGCAGTTAGTTGTGGGCAAATGGGTAGATGGGGTTTTGAGTCTCTAACCTTCCAGCCCTTCCTGCTGACAGTGACTGGCATAGCAGGGCTAGCTGGCCTGAAGAAGGACATCGACCGTATAAGAGCTGAGAGCAACCAGTCCCTGGTGGAACTTCGGGGCTTGTTAGGTGAGTGAGACTTGGGGAGCCTGTTTTGAGATGGGGGTCGTGGCAGCGACAGGACATTGCACAAATGCATGGGATTGATTCTCACTGCAGTTTGCCCTGTTCCCAGACTGTACCAGGGTCACCTGCCCTGAGGGCTGGCTTCTATTTGAGGGCAAGTGTTATTACTTCTCCACAAGCACCAAGTCATGGGATGAAGCCCGGAAGTCCTGCCAAGAGAACTACTCTCACTTGGTCATCATCAGTAGCTCTGCTGAGCAGGTGAGCTGTCTTCTCTAAGCCCCTGAGAACCATTAGGGCCAGGCTTCTCCTCTCCTAGATTATATACACTTCCCTGGCCTGGATAGAAAGATGTTGGAATTGCTTTTGAGCAACTAAGACTTTAAATAGCGAGCTATCATGCAGAAGTTTAAGAGGGTATGCTCTGTTTGAATTCAAATTCTGATCATCTTTGCTTATTCTCTGCATGTCTCAGTTTTCTCTCTAACATGCAGATAATAATGGCTATTTTTTAGGTAGTACTTCCTATTCTCCAGGCTGTATTCAAACATCTTACCTCTTACATGCATTAACATAATCCTCATAATAACCCTCCAAATTCATGTTTGAATCAGAAAATGTTATGTTATGCTAAAGTAACAGACAGTCCCCATAGCTCAATGGTAAAAGTGTATGGGGCAAATCACACTGACTCTTAAAGCTTCCACTTATGTGTACTCACAAAGCAAGTCACATGGACACTCCTATGCTTTCAGGTGGTAGGGAAATAGTTTCACCTGTGCATATCTAAAAGGAGAATTGGAATATTTGTAAATAATTTTATGACCCAATACTGCTACAGTTCGATAGTAATACCATTTGTACACAGCACATATTTGTATTTCACAGATGAGGCACAGAGTATTTAAGCAACTTGCCTGTGGTCACCTAAAACTAGTAAGTGTCAGAGCCAAGATTTGAACCCAGGTGTTTGCATGGCTTATTTTTTCCAATTCTTTTAATTTTAAGGTATCTATGTTATTATTTTTAAAGTGAATTTCTTATTGACAGAATATAGTTGGGTCTTATTTTTAAAAAATTCAATCTGACAATCTCTAGCTTTTAATAGGTGTTTTAGACAATTTCCATTTACTGTTATTATTGATTTTGTTGGATTTTATTAAGATTAACCAATCAATTATTTTATTATTATATTTTTATTAAAATAATAAAATTAATTTTATTATTAAGGTTATTATCTTATTTTTTCCTGTAGGTCCTCTCTTGTTTTTCATTCTTCTGTTTTATGGCATCATTGGTATGAATAGCTAATACAGAGAGATTTTGGGGGGATTGAATTAGATAATGTAGGTGAGGCAGGTGTAAATTATGCTCCCTAAATTCACGTACACAAGAAATATAACTTTGTTTGCTTTAAATAACTCATTTAATTCTTTTGAGCTTCTACTATACCAGGATGGTAGACATTTAATCTCAGCCAGTCAGGGTCCTCCATTTTTCATCTGAATGGATAGCTTATGTGGGGTCAAGGTGGAGGAGACCACATGTCTGGCTCTCAATGCCTTTACTACAAGCTGGTATCCACTGAAACATCCACTGGCTCAATGGTCCTGGACAAGTTATTTAACCTCTATGTGCCTCAATTTTCCCATCTATAAAATGGGGATAATAACAGTCCTTGCTTCAGTAGGTCATAATGAGGATCAAATGAGATAACCTCTGCAAAGTGCAAAGCTCACTTACTAAGTTATTAACTCAACCGACATTTCCTGAGCACCTTTGTCTTTCTGATTCCCTGAAACCTTTCTGGGGCAGGTCCCCTCTACTTAGAGTTTCCAAACCCATCACCTGGGATTCACTGGAAATGAATGTAGAGCCCCTCTCTCTGGTACCCATCATATCTACATTTTCATAACTTCCATTAGTAATCTCTTTCCTGTCTTTTAGAAAATCTTAGTCTTATAATAAGATTGGGTGAATGAGTTATGATTTGTATACAGTAAAATGCACGGATCCTAAATGTACAGTCAGTGCATTTTGTCATGTGCATACACCCATGTAACTGCAAACCCCCACTGTGAACCTAGTTAAGGTATAGACTCACCACCTCAGGGAGCTCCCTTAGGTTCCTTTTCCACTCATCTCTCCACTCCCACCTCAGGCAACTGGTGGTGATCTGGTTTCTCTCACCATAGATAAGTTTGTCACCAGGGGAGTTGCTTTTAATCATAATATTTTCTTTCTTTTCTTTGGCTTAAGTCCTTTCTTTTCTCCCAAAGTCCTGGGCTTTGAAATACAAAAACTAAGAAGCCACATTCCTCTCCTTTCTTTTCTCCTTCAAATTATTTTTCTGAAGTAATGAATTCCTTTTCTACCTGGATACATATGAGGACTGCAGGATGAGGTAAAAGTACCAGGGAAAGCAAGACTTCAGTTATTTATTTTTTTATACCTCAATATTTATTTGTTTGTTTGTTTGTTTATATTTTTCAATTAGAGTTGACAGTCAATGTTAGTTTATATTTGCTTCAGGTATACCACATAATGTTAAGACATTTATATAATTTATGAAGCGATCCCCCCATTAGTCTAGTACCCATTTGGCACTATACAGTTGTTACAGTATTATTGACTATATTCCCTATGCTGTGTTTTACATCCCCCTGACTATTTTGTAACTACCAATTTATACTTCTTAATCCCTTCACCTTTTCACCCAGTCCCCTGACCCCTCTCCCACCTGGCAATCAATAGTTCTCTGTATGAGTCCGTTTCCATTTTGCCTTTTAGTTTATTTTGTTCTTTAAATTTCACATATAAGTGAAATCATATAGTATTTGTCTTTCTTTATCTGACTTATTTCACTTAGCATAATACCCTCTAGGTCCACCCATGTCATTGCAAATGGTAAAATTTCATCTTTTATGGCTAAGTAATATTCCATTGTATATACATACCACTTCTTTATCCAGTCATCTATTAATATGAACTTAGGTTTCTTCCATATCTTGGCTATTGTAAATAGTGTTTCAGTGAACATAGGGTTGCATATATCTTTTCAAGTTAATATTTTGGTTTTCTTTAGATAACCCAGAAGTGAAATTGCTGGATCATAAGGTAGTTCTATTTTTAAGTTTTTGAAGAACCATTTTCCAGAATGGCTGTACCAACTTTCAATCCCACCACGAGCACACAAGGGTTCCCTTTTCTCCACATCTTCGCCAACACTTGTTGTTTTTAAATTTATTTATGGCAGTCATTCTGACACATGTGAGGTGATTTCTCATTGTAGTTTTAATTTGCATTTCTCTGATGATTAATGATATTGAGCATCTTTTCATATGTCTATTGGCCAACTGAGTGTCATCTTTGGAGAAATGCTTATTCAGGTCCTCTGCCCATTTTTTAAATTGGATTTTTTCCCTTTGGTGTTGAGTTGTATGAGTTCTTTATAAATTTTGTATATTAACCCCCTATAAAATGTATCATTGGCAAATGTTTTCTCCCAAAAATGTCTTTTCGTTTTGTTGATAGTTTCCTTTGCTGCGCAAAACTTCTTTAGTTTGATGTAGTCCCATTTGTTTATTTTTTCTTCAGTTTACCTGGCCCAGGAAGATACAGCAGAAAAAATATTACTAAGAGCAATGTTAGAGAGTTTACTGTCTGTTTTCTTCTAGGAGTTTTATGATTTCAGGTATTACATTTAAGTCTTTAATCAATTTTGAGTTTATTCTTGTATATAGTATAAGAAGGTGGCCCAGTTTCATTTTTTTTGTATGTATCTGTCTAGTTCTCCCAACACCATTTATTGAAGAGACTATCTTTACCCCATTGCATGTTCTTTCCTCCTTCACTATTGATTAAATAACCATATAGTCATGTGTTTATTAAGACATCAGTTATTGTTATTAAAATGTTTCTTAAATGTTATAATGTTAAATGTGAAGATGTCACAATATTTACTGCACACTGAACACTGTTTTGAGTGCTTTATACACACACACACACACACACACATATGTATATATATATATAAACTCATTTAATTCTTTCAGCCCTATGAGGAGGTGGCTACTATTATCATCCCATTTTATAAATGAGGAACCTGAGATGCAGAGAGGTTCACAGGTCATGAAAGAAAGTAACATGATTATTCCCACTGCACATGCTCAAGTGTGAAGAAAGTGTTGATGCTGCTCCAGACACCATGGGGACTGGGATGGGGACTGGGATGGCATTCACAAGCCCTAAATGTGTGGGGTAGAGCAGAGAGAAGACCTTCATACTGAGGTTTGTGTAGAATAATCGATGGCTGAATGGAGTTTATACTTGCAGAACTTTGTGTCTGAGGCTCACCACTCTCCACGGGTGCACTGGCTGGGGCTGAGTGACAGGGACCATGAAGGGGAATGGAAGTGGCTGGATGGGTCGCCCATCACTTTGAGGCAAGTATCCTGGGTTCTTGGGTTCTCTGCTCCTTGTGGGTTCTTATACAGTCCAAGCCAGTTGATTTTTCTAGAATCCCAGCCTGGGCGGGATAAGGGAGGCATAGGGTGCTTTTCCTGTCATAGGCTTCTGTAATTACCTCTTTAATTTTCCTCCATTGAAAAAATCAAAATCTTTTAGCACAACTGCCCAAATATGTCAAGTCCATAGGCTAATGGTTGGGGGAAAAAATAAAGATAGAGTGGCCACAGGACAAAAGGAAGATTTTAATTTGCCAAAAGGATAAACGTTATCTCAATTTTTTTTGCAGTCTACATATATTAACCTACTTATTTAGTTGTAATAATTTTGTAAGGAAAGTACCATTATCACCTCCATTTTAAAGATAAGGAAACTGAGGCGCAGAAAGATTAAGCAAGCTGCCCAAGGTTAGACAGTTAGCAGGTGGCAATGCCAGCCAACCTGGCTGCAAAGTCTATATTCTTAGCCATTATACTTCACTTTCTCAAGGAGTGTATGTATTCATGTGTTAAATAAATATTAACAAATTATCTCCCATACTGGTTATACCAATTTATTCTCTCACCATCTTGACTATAGTTTTTTGGTGTACATGTCCATCAACCTTTTAGAATTTTGTTTGTTTAATTGTAGGTGAAAAATGGAATCCCAATGTAGTATTAATTTGCATTTCTCTTATAATAACTGAGGTTGGGTATTTTTTCATATGTTTAATAACTATATGTAGTAACTTTTATGTGAATTATCCATTTGTATCTTTTGTATATTTTTATATTGTGATTTTGGTCTTTTTCTTAATGATTTCTAGGAGTTCTTTATATATTAGAGATATTAGTATTTTGTCTGAGGAATCTCATTTTTTATTAAAGATCCTTAGAAGGAGGCATAGCTCTGTAAATACAGATGGCATGATATGGCATGGCACTATGAGGGCCCAGCTCAGATCCCTTCATGGGACTGGTGCAGCCATTCCCCAGCGGGAGACATTGGCTCCTAAAGGGTCGCAAGTATGCTTTCTTCAGAGAGTTGTCCTCAGCTGAATGGAACCTGCTCACCCAGGAGGTTACCCTATTCTCACTGGGGTCAGCCTATAGCTAATGACTGGTTAAAACTGGACACCTTATCTCAAGTTGGGATAACTGTGATGCTATTTACTCTCCAGAGCTCTCTGTGTGATCAGATTCAGGCTAGACTCAACTGAATCCACAATCTTGTTCACTTCCTTCCCCTGTCCCATCCTGCTTCTCTCACTAACTCTCCCAAGAGCACCTTTAATAAATCCCATGCACCTGAATTGCCAAATCAAGATCTGCTTTAAGGGAACATGACCTAAGGCATTACAATACCTGGAAGGTTGGGAGAATTAGGGGTGTAAAGGAAGTAGTATTTCGAAGAGGAGGCAGAAATTGACTAGATGCAGGAAACTGATTAAGGAGGACAGAGATTGTCTTGGTGAATGGGGAGGTAGGGCTGACTTAGGACAAGCTAACTGGGGTGAAGTATCTTCAGGTAAGTCTGAGAGGCTGAAGAAGTGAATCCTGAACCATGAAGACCTTCCCCCCAATATTCTTTTTTAAAAAGATAAATAATAGACTTTGCTTTTTTAATTTTACAGAATAGTTGAGCTGAAGGTACAGTTTCCCACACAGTTTCCTCTGTTATTCACATTTTGCATTTGTGGGATGCATTTGTTATAATCGATGAACTAATATGGAGACATTATTATTACCTAAAGTCCATATTTTACCTTAGAGTTCACTCCAAGCTTTGTACATTCTATGGGTTTTCAGAAATGCATGATATCATGCATCTACCATCATAGTATTATGTAGCATAGTAGTTTCATTGCCCTGGAAAAATCCCCTGTGCTTCTCCTATTCACCCCTCCCCATACCCACTTTTTCTTCTATCCAGCTTCTGGGATCCAGAGGAACCCAATAACATTTATGATGAGGACTGTGCCAGCATGAACAAGGGTGGCACCTGGAATGATCTCTCTTGCAACAAAGCTACATATTGGATTTGTGAGCGGAAATGTTCCTGTTGAACCCCAAGGATGAGGTTGGGTGGGGATCTGTATCCAAGTGCCACTTGGATCTCGGAGATGAGAACCTCTTGTCCTTTCATTGAAGGTCCTGCCTCTCCACGAACTGACTTGGATGCACCCAAAATGTAAGCAGCAACCTGGATGTAGCAAGTTTTCTAGGGTGTAAATCAGACCATTTCTAGGATGAGGACTTAAGATCTTGTTCAGTTGGATGGTGTCTCAGTCTCTTTAGGCTGCTGTAACAGAATACCACAGACCGGGTGTCTTAGGAACAACAGAAATGTATTCCTCAAAGTTCTGGAAGCCGGGGAAGATCAAGGTGCAGGAAAATTCAATGTTTGGTGAAGGCCTACCTTCTGGTTCATGGACACTGTCTTTTTGCAGTGTCCTCATATGGTAGAAGGGACAAGGGAGGTCTCTGGGGTCCCTTTTATAAAGAAAGGCACTAATCCCATTTATTGGGGCTCCATGACCTAGTCACCTCCCAAAGTCTCTGTCTCTGAATACCATCACACTGGGGGCTGGGTTTCAACATACGAATTCCGGGTGACATGCACATTCAGTCCACAGCTCATGGTAAGCTGGAGGTACACCAGGTCTTAGAGATGATCTCCCTGTTCTGGGGCCATGATCACCAAGTCCTTGATCATGGCTCTTCAGAAGTGATGAGCCCCCGTAGCCTAGGGAGCTCTGGGTCTGGCATTGATTGAGTCAGAGCTGAAAATACCCTGGGTCCTCTGGACCATCATACACTAGGACTGGGCCTTCTTACTGCCCACCTACTGTGGACTAGATACTGTAAAGCGTGTAGAGCAAGATTATTATTGACAAGCAACTTTCTCAATGTCTCAGGTGAGGTTTAACCAAGCTAGGGGGTAGAATCAGACCTCTGCCAAGATTTGGCCCATGGAACTTCTAGAAAGGTAGACCAGCTGAAAGGCAAGACTCCCCACCCAGTGTGGCAAGGTCAGACCATACAACTTGGTCAGATCCTTAAGACAGCAATGGAAATATCTACCCAACTGAGCTGTTGGTGGTTTGTAAAGATCTTTGATGAATTATTTCACTTTACTGCCAAGTGAATCTCCTTGGACTGTTAGCTCTTGCAATGTTAGGCTTCTCAAAATGCCATTTCATTGTGTGGTCCTTGCCCACTGTGTTGGTTTGCTGAGGCTGCCATAATAAAGTAGCACAGATTAGCTTAAACAACCAAAATATATGTCTCAGTTCTGGAGGCTGAAAATTCAAAATCAAGGTGTTGTCATGGTTGGTTTCTGGTGAGACCTTTCCTGGCTTATAGATGGCTATTATCTTTCTGTATCTTCACATGGTCTTTCCTCTGTGTGTGTCTGTGTCCTAATCATCTCTTCTTATAAGGACACCAGTCATAACGGAATAGGCCCATCCTGATGACTTCATTTTATTTTAATCATCTCTTTAAAGACCCTATCTCCAAATACAGTCATATTCTGAAGTACTGGGGTTAGGACCTCAACACATTAATTTTTGGGGGGAACACAATTGAGCCTGTAACAGGAGTGATGCCCCCTCCTTGTCATTGTGACAAACAAAAACATACCCTAGATTGCTGGTACTACCCCTAGTTGGGCATACTCAATATGGCAATTCCTTTGGACAATCCCTGAATTGTATCCAAGTGTGAGTAGACATTCTCCAAATCAATTCATATATTTATTTATTGGTTTGTTTGTTTGTTTATTTTAAAATCAATTTACTGTCCCATTGCCCCTCCATCCTTGTCAGGGAAGAAGTCAAAATGGCAGCCTTCACCTGGAGGAAAGAGGTCAGACTGTGGAGACGTCAGACAGCTGTGCGTGTGGATTGTGACTCTGTCACTTATTAGCTGTGCAATCACCTCTGAGTCTTAGTTTTCTTAATTTGAATGAGTATAAAGGGACCACCACAACCAGCCCAGGCAGAAAGGTGAGGAATGGGGAGGTGTCTGCTCCAGTCCAGAAGTCTGATTTCAAATTTAGAAAGCAGGAAGGAGCAGAGAGAGGCCTCAGGATGGAGCTGGGCACTCTTGTCTTCCTGTGGGCTCACAAAGACCTGAGTGGACATCATGTGTCCTGTGTCACCTCTGCTCTTGGCACTCAGCCCCTCCCTCCCTCACACTGCTCCCCTGTTAGAACAGACAAGGAACAACTCACCTTGGGACCTTTGCCTGTCTGGCCCATCTGCCTGGACACTTCCCTAGGTATTCACCTGTCTTGCCCCTCCCTCCTGGCCTCTGCTGGCCACCCCCACCCCCAGTGTACCGTCCCCACATCTCGACAGTTTTATGTCTCTCTGACTGTAGCTACCCTTTTGAGGGCATGGCCATAATCTGGTCTCATGAGATCCAGCTCCCAGGGCAGTGTATGCTTTATAGAGAAAGAATTTGCTGTAAGGGAGGTCAGGCAACTTGCCCATGTCTGTCCATAGCTGAAACTGGATGTGAACCCAGGCATTCCAGACTCCCATTTTGAACCAGCCGAGGTGGGAGGCCTGACCTTCTTTCAGCTCCTGGTAGAAGTGACGTCGAGAAGTCGGTCTGTTGGCTGAGAACAACAGACTAATTACTAAAATCAGTGATGAATTCATATGTGACTTAGAACCTGAGTCCCTAAGCACCTCCATTCTGTGTCCCACACAACTGTTGGCATTGAGAATCTATAGGCAAAATAGCATAACGGCCAAGAGCACACACTCTGAATGAAGACTCATCACTGCCACGAGCTGGGAGCTGGGGCCAGTGACTTCCCCTCCATGCCTGAGCGTCCCTCTCTGTCATATGTGGGTGACAGCAGTCCGCATTTTGTAGTGTTGTGAAGATTAAATGAGTTACGCCTTAAAAGCTTAGAAGAATGCCTGGCTCATAATATGTGCTATACAGGTATTGTCTGTTATTATTATTATTGTTGTTGTTGTTGTTGTCATCAACCTTTTGAGTTCGTCACCCTCATTAGCAATCGCTTTGTATCGCGTCGTATCCATGCCTCATTACTTCTCTCACACAGTAGTTCTCAAACTTTATTTAATTTTTATTTTTTGCGCCTACAGCACCTGGTCTTCCTAGGTGGTCGCCTATCCAAGTACTAACCAGGTCTGACCCTGCTTAGCTTCCGAGATCGGAGGGCATCGGGCACGTTCAGGGTTGCATGGCCATAGACTCAAAATCTTTGATCTCGAAATCCCTTTCTACTCTGAAAAATGATTGAGGACACCAAAGAGCTTTATTTATGTAGGATTTATCTATAAATATTTGTTTGCCACAGTAGCAATTCAGAGAAATTTAAAGATATCTATGAATTCATTTAAAATGACAGTAATAAACCTATTCTATGTTAATCTCAATAACATTTTTATGAAAAATATATTTTCTAAAACAAATGAGGAAGGAACGTAGCATCATTTTACATTTTTGCAAGTCTCTTTCATGTCTGGCTCCATGGAAAACTGCTGAATTGTCACATGTTCTCCTGCATTTAGTCGGTTCTATGTTTTGGTTGAAGTATATGCCGAAAAATCCGCCTCACATAGTTGTGTAGTAGGAAAGGAAGTCCTTTCATAACGTTTTCAGATAATCATGCACATCTTTCTTTGCTGACACACAAGAAATTGGACAGGTAGTAGTTCTTTAAAGGTTGGTTGAGATGTAGAATCTGAAACTGTATCACTGAACGTTGTGTACTGCTATGCTAAGGTCTATTGCTGCATCTTGCATGTTGCCTGGATCTTTGATCCATTTTGTGACATCATCTGTGAGCTGTACCGACCTTCCAAATATCGATGTATGTCATTAGACAACATTAGGAAGTCACGTTTGTCAACATTCTCACAGACTTCACCGGGAAGGTCTTTGAACTTTGAGAGGCTATTGGGCACAAAGTGGCAGATCATTTTCCGAAATCTCAATTTTCACTTGGATGTTTGAATTTTATCATTGGCAACAAATCCCATTAGCTGTTTTTCTTGATGGGACAGGCTCTCTGTTCATTTTGAGAAAACGCCTTCTAGGCTCCCAAGTCTGAACAACCCTAGTTTTCTGTGTCAGTCATTCTTTCAAGTCAAAGACGTGTTCCATGAAAAAGTGGCAAGCTTAGCATCAAACTCGATGGCACAGGTGCTTTTTTTGAGACGACAGTTGCGCTTTGGTTAGCAGCAGGACACGTACTTCCCGTTTTGTCACAGAGTAGTACAGAGCTGTGTTCGCAAGGGTTGAGGTTCTGCAAAATTAACAATTTTTACAGTGTCATCAAGACTATTCCCAGGTTTTATTTCCTCTGTTTCGTCCATCTGTCTGCCTGTCTGTCTGCTCGTCATCTATTTATTTACTTGTTTGCTTCTCCCTCCTGGCCTGCCAAGGAGACTGCATAGCAGTGGAGAAGACAGTGACCACTGGCACATTGATACCACCAGTTGAATTTCTGCTCATAGGCACCAGCATATTGACCCATTACTTTTGCACATGTGCAGCAAATAAAAAAACCAATCTATCAAGTGTTCTTTAAAAAATGAATTTTTAAGCAACAAGGAATTATCACTCTGTACTTCTATATATAGGAGATGATAGCGCCCACCTCTGGGTTGAGTGGTGGCTCCAATACTTTATTTTTGGAAATATGAAATTCTAAAAGACTTTTGGGGATAACAGTTAGTAATATCTATTGAATATATATAGTCTTTGACCTAGAGTCTATATTTATAATGTATAACTGTTTCAGCATGTAGGTCTGTATGTCTGATAATATTTTGTATAGCTTTGAGGGGAAATACTCAAAATCATTGAAAAAAGAAAATATTATGTCAAAATAATAAGCCTGTGCTATGAAATATTATTCAATTATTATGAGGAAGATGCAGTTACCTGGAGGGGTATGCATGAAACACTAGGTGACACAATGCAAAGTGATATGCATAGTTTTCATTTTTTTAAAAAATATGTCCTTTATATATGTTTGTAGGAAATGGAATATATGATTTAGAACATCATATCTGGCACTAGGACCCCTGTGGCTGAGCTCCAGCATCACCATCTTCTCGCTGTGAGCATTGAGCCCTCCAGGCCTGTTTGCTTGACTATAAAAGGAGGTTAATCATAGTATCTCACAAAGCTGTCGGGAGCATATGGAAATTCATGGAAAGTGCTGAGAGATGCCTGGTGTGCCCTGCGCTGATCCCGTGGGTAGAAGCATGCTTTACCTGAGCATGGAAAACATGGTGGAAGAAAACACGTGTCACTGAGTGGCGTCTCAGCGTCCCACCGGCCAGGACAAGGCCCGTCCCAAGCTCTTTCTCGGCCGGCACCAGCTCCGAACCTTCGGGTCCATCTCCCCACGATTTCTAGTCTTCTGCACTAGCCTCGCACTAGCTTCGCACAGGCGCTCCGCCCCTCTGAGTACCACAAAACTCTCCCCAAAACACGTATGTCCTTTCCCTACACCCCCTTCACTGGGGTCTTCTTGTGAGGTCTCCCAAACCTCCCTGAAACTCCCCAATTTCCCACCACCCACACCAGTAAACAATCAGCGCACATCATCCAGATCTTCATCAGCTGCTCTAGGCCTTTTCGCTCCACGAGACCGTCAGGCCCCGTCCCTTTCCCAGGTCCCCACATTCGGGCCCCACCTGCTGAAGCAGCAGCCTCAAGCCCTGCGTGTCTCTCCACAGACCCCGCCCACCACTGCCCAGAATGGGAGCCTGTTGTCTGCACGCAGTCCTTTAGGCCCCTGCACCTCCTCCCTCTGACTCGCCCACCACCATCTACACAGGCCCCGCCCCGTCACTCAGACCCCGCCCGCTCCCCTCTAGGCCCCGCCCAGCCCACCCCGAGCCCACCTTCAGGCGGAGTCTGCAGCTGAGGCCTCATCCACCCAGGCCACGCCCCTCACCCACTTTTGTAGGCTGCGAGCTCCCTGTTCAGGGTCTTCAGCTGAGCGCGCAGGCTCTGTTCCGACGCCTTTACCTCCTCCAGCTGCCCAGACGCGACAGGGGTGCAGAGGACGAGGCTGAGGCGGGGTTCTGAGGTCCGCGCTCATTTCACCTCCCCTACGATGGGCGGACCCACCGCTCCCGGCGGCACCCACACCCTCGTCATCGTCATCTACCCCACGGGGCGGACTCGGCCGTGTGAGTTCCCCTTCCAAAAGATGTCATCGATTTGTGCTCTATACCCTCAAAGCCTCACCCTGGTCCTGGCCCTAGCCTGCCCCTGGCCTTTCTCTGTGGGGGCAGCTCCTCCCTCCTGGAACGCTCCTCCAGGCACCAACGACTCTGCTCGTCCTGCAGATACCGCCTCGCACGGAAGCCGCCTGTCCCCGCCAGGCCGGTCACGGCCCTCTGCTCTCTGCTCTCCCGGCTGTCTGTGCGTCTCCTTCCAGCCGCCAAACTGGCGTCCATAAGGGAGACGATCTGTTTTCTGTCTGAACCCCCACCGCACCGGGACAGCTTGGCCAGCTGTTTGGCCACTGCGTGGGAACCTGGGCTCCCTCACCAGGCTGCCTGCATCCAACGCCGCTCCACTAATGACAAGCTGGGGGACCACGGCAGCTACACTTAACATCTCTGGGAAGTGTGACAATAACGCCTTATCCGTAGGTGGTGGGACTCGAGGACGCGCGCTGAGACCAAGTCTGGCACTGATGAAGGGCCCAGGAAATATGAACTAGTGCTTGGCAGCGCGCCTGGCACAGAGTAGGAACTCATTAAGGGTTGGGTGAATGAATGACTAAATCCTGGAGTCTCCCCAAACTGCCAAGCTCCAAACTGGAAAGAGGAAAAGCCCCCACGATCCGGCTATGGGAATCTCAGGGCAGAGGGCGCCTCCGTGTGGCCAGCTTGGAGAACGCACGCGCACACGCAAGTGGACAGACTGCCAGACCCCAGGGCAGATCTCAGGCTGGACTGAAAGCTAAGCTTATCTTGCTTCCAGCACTGTGCCCAGCTTCTCCAGCCCTGTTAGCTCCCCGTCCTGGCAGGGCGGAGGGCTGGTCCTCCCTGTCAGCACTGAGAGCCCCATCTTGGGTTGGCAGCTGCCAAGTGTGCACAACGGCCAAGGGAACTAGAGTGTGCTCGGCGCCGGCTGCTTGGATCCGAGGTCTACACCGGCCGTATTGCGCCCTGTGTGACCGAGGGCAAGTTCTCTAACCTTTCTGTTTCTCCATTTCGTCCTCTGTCAAATGGGGACGGTAGCGATGCCTGCTCAGTGAGGATCTAATCAACCAATGATAAAGCACTGAGCGGAGTCCCTGGCACACAGTTCAATGCCACATACACTAGCTCCTGGTATTATTACTATTATGAATTATTATTATTATTATTGTCATTATTATTATTTATTACTGCTGCTGCTACTAAAAATATTCTTCGCCCTCCCCAATGGGTGGGGCTCCCTCCAGGTGGAGACTGAGTCCCCCAAGCAGCAGGTGCTCAATGTGCCGAACACCTTTGCTGTCTTCGCTTCTCTCTCCCAGTTCCCTCGTTGTCACCACGCCCCCACTTTCACGTGAGGCCTTCGCACGTGCTGCCCCCTCGGCTCAGAACACATCCTCGCCCCTCCATCTGATCCACCCCAGGACCCTGCAGCCTCCCGTGGCCCAGGCTCTTTCCTGACGAAGCCCATCGCCCTACGCAACTACATGCTCAGGTGCGCACGTGACAGCGGCTGGCGAACCCCTTGGCGGCCACATCCGGGAGGGGTAGGGGAGGGGCCGGCACCAAGGAGGCTCTAGACAGAGCGCTCCGGCCCGCCCTGTCTGCGCACGCGCCACCCCCTCTGCCTGGGACACCCCTCTTCCCAGGCAGTTTCGGGACCTTCTGGGACCCCTTGCCCCGCCCTCTCTGAGTCCTCACTGTCCACAGACAGATGCGTCTCCCCCACGGGACTGCGAGTCCCAGGAGGGCGGGGCCAGAATGGTCGCGGTTGCCACTCTGTCTCCAGCACCACCCAGCACGAAGTGAACACAGAGGAGAGGCTCAGAATAAACATCTGGGGAACGAGGGCCCACCATCCTCCCGACGGCGCTAAGAACCATTGGGTCCCGCGGTGCATGATGGGAGGTGACCCCCAGCCCCAACTGCTCCCCGCCAGACTCACTGCTCCCGCAGATGGCAGATCTTGGAATCCTGGGGGTCCCAGGGTCCTAGTAGTTCAGCCCCCAAAGGCGGCCCAGCTCCTCCTTGAGGAAGCGGATGATGCCTTGGAGGACCACGGCGTCCGGCTCGCCCCGGGACAGGAGGGGCCGCGGGCAGTGACTCCTGAGGATAGGAACCCTGGCCTCTCAGAGGCCGAGGATCCCTCAAGGGCACTGCCAGACCCCGAGAGCCCGCACCGTGCCAAACACCTCTCGTGCCTAGGGGCTCGGGTCCCAAACGTGACTTCCAGCCGCTTCGGGTCCCCACGCCCCTCACCCCTTGCGCCCGTCACCACCCCCACGATCCTGGAACCACGGGGTTATGTGACTGGCAGCCCAACCGTGAGATTCTGCAGTAGGAGATTCTCGATGGCCTGACCTGGGTCCCCCCTTGGTGGGTGAAAGATGGGGCATCTCAATTAACTGCTCCACCAGAGGCTATTCATCGAACAGCACTTGATCACAGGGCACCTTCCCACCAGAAAATCAGGGAGCTATGAACAAAGGGAGCAGACACTGTCCCCGGCCACCCAACAGCCATTCCCAGCGCCTTTCTCCCTGGTTGCCTCCCGCTAAAGACCAGACAGCCAGATAGTCATTTCCCAGCATGCCCTGCATGTGACTACTTCCAGCCAAATATCATGGAAAAGGCCAAGGGACTATTTCTGGCCGAATATTATAGAAAATCTGGTTTTCCTGATAAAAACAATAGGTATAATTAGCAAGCACATCTCTGTTCCTCTCCCTCTTGTTTTGATACAGATGTGATGCCTGGAGGTCCAGCAGCCATTTTTGACCAGGAAGAGATAAGGATGAAGTGAAAATCCAACACATGAAGGATGATGGAAAAAAGAGAAAAAGAGGAGACTGCGTTTTGAAAGACATTATCGAGTTGCCACCACCTCCCTAGACACCTTGTTAAGCGATAAACTATGGTTTGTTTAAGGCACTAGTATTGGCTATTCTGCTACTTGTCACCAAACACAGTATTAAATGATACAAACCTCAACACTGAAGATTCCGAAGGCAAGGCTGAAGCGATGTCCCCACCTTGCCCTGGGGACCTGGAGCTCTGGAGATCTAACCACATCCTCTCCTACCTGCCCACAGTCAGCCTAGAGTCCCCCCCTCGTCACTTCTGTCACACTCCACGGAGCAGATGAGGAACAGGTCGCACTCAGAGTTGAGCTGGGCAGATCTCGAGGCCGAGGGGCCTGGGTGGCCCCAATCTCGTGGCTCCGCAGGGCCTCCAGGTCTGTGTAGGTCAGCAGGTCAAGGATGGCCGGCTCGCTGCTCTGTGGTGACAGGATGGGAGCAGCAGCGGCGAGACCCAGAGCACAGAAACCCCAAGCCCAGGCCACACCCCTACAAGCCCAGGTCGCAACCGGCGGGTGCTACAGGCTAGCTAGCCCTTCCAACACTGAGGCAGACGAGCAAGATGGCCCTGTCCAAGGTGCTGAAAAGAACTTAAATGCTCGGCCACGAGGATGTCTATAGCTTTCAAAGTGTTGTCTGCAGATCCCTCTGGGTTCCCGAGACCCTTTCGGAATGTCCAACAAGTCAAAACAATTTGTACAATAATATTAAGAGGTCATTTACCTTTTTTGCTGTATTAACATTTGCACTAATGGTGCAAAAGTAATGGGTAAATTTGCAGGTGCCCATGAGCAGAATTTCAGCTGGTGGCATCCAATGTGCTAGTATTCATTGTCTTCTCCATTGCCACGCAGTCTCCGTGGCGGGCCAGAAAGGAGAAGCAACAAGTAAATAGATAGATGATGGACAAGAGAGGCAGACAGATGGACAAAACACAGTAACCGAAACCTGGGAGTAGTCTTGATGACACTGTAAAAATTGTTAATTTTGCAGAACCTCAACCCTTGCACACACAGCTCTGTACTGCTCTGTGACAAAATGAGAAGTGCATGTCCTGCTGCTCACCAAAGCGCGACTGTCGTCTCAGAAAAAGCACCTGTGCCATCAAGTTTTAGGCTAAGCTTGCCACTTTTTCATGGAACACGACTGTTACTTGAAAGTATGACTGACACAGAAAACTAGGGTTGTTCAGACTTGGGGGCCTAGAAGGCATTTTCTCAAAAATGAACAGTGAACTTGTCTCATCAAGAAACACAGCTAACAGGATTTGTCCAATGATAAAATTCAAACGTCAAAGCAAAAATTGTGATTTCGAAAACGATCTGCTCCTGTGTGTCTGACAGCCTCTCAATGTTCAAAGACCTGTGAAGTCTGTGAGGATGTTGACAAACGTGACTTCCCAATGTTGTATAATGACATACATCGATATTTGGAAGGTCGGTACAGCTCACAGATGATGTCACAAAATGGATCAAAGATCCAGGCAACATGCAAGATGCAGCAATAGACCTTAGCATAGCAGTACACAACGTTCAGTGATACAGTTTCAGATTCTACATCTCAACCAACCTTTAAAGAACTACTACCTGTCCAATTTCTTGTGTGTCAGCAAAGAAAGATGTGCATGATTATCTGAAAACGTTATGAAAGGACTTCCTTTCCTACTACACAACTATGTGAGGCGGATTTTTCTGCATATACTTCAACCAAAACATAGAACCGACTAAATGCAGGAGAACATGTGACAATTCAGCAGTTTTCCATGGAGCCAGACATGAAAGAGACTTGCAAAAATGTAAAATGATGCTACGTTCCTTCCTCATTTGTTTTAGAAAATATATTTTTCATAAAAATGTTATTGAGATTAACAGAATAGGTTTATTACTGTCATTTTAAATGAATTAATAGATATCTTTAAATTTCTCTGAATTGCTACTGTGGCAAACAAATATTTATAGATAAATCCTACATAAATAAAGCTCTTTGGTGTCCTCAATCATTTTTCAGAGTAGAAAGGGATTTCGAGATCAAAGATTTTGAGTCTATGGCCATGCAACCCTGAACGTGCCCGATGCCCTCCGATCTCGGAAGCTAAGCAGGGTCAGACCTGGTTAGTACTTGGATAGGCGACCACCTAGGAAGACCAGGTGCTGCAGGCGCAAAAAATAAAAATTAAATAAAGTTTGGGAACTACTGTGTGAGAGAAGTAATGAGGCATGGATACGACGCGATACAAAGCGATTGCTAATGAGGGTGACGAACTCAAAAGGTTGATGACAACAACAACAACAACAACAACAATAATAATAACAGACAATACCTGTATAGCATATATTATGAGCCAGGCATTCTTCTAAGCTTTTAAGGCGTAACTCATTTAATCTTCACAACACTACAAAATGCGGACTGCTGTCACCCACATATGACAGAGAGGGATGCTCAGGCATGGAGGGGAAGTCACTGGCCCCAGCTCCCAGCTCATGGCAGTGATGAGTCTTCATTCAGAGTGTGTGCTCTTGGCCGTTATGTTATTTTGCCTATAGATTCTCAATGCCAACAGTTGTGTGGGACACAGAATGGAGGTGCTTAGGGACTCAGGTTCTAAGTCACATATGACTCCTGCCACAATGACACAAGCTCATGTTTTATCTATCATCAGAGAAATAATGCAACAATGGCATCTAAAGAACATTCCTGTCACTCTCAGTTTCGGTCCAGTTTTTCTTTTCCTGTCAATACTTGTAACTACTTGACATTACATACTTTTTAAATTGTCTTTCTCTCCCACCAGAATGTCACCTACTTGGAGACAGAGATTTTGTCTCTTTGTTCACTGCTGTATCCCTGGTGCCTGGCACACTGAAAACACCAAGGAAATGTAATAAACGATTGGCTATATTCACGGACATAACTAAATTTTTATGAAATATTGTTGAATATTTTAAAAACAGGTCAAAGAATATCTTGGGAAATACAGCAACTACACATAATTCTAGGTCTGCAAATGCTCACACACACCTTCCCATGTGCATAGAGAATGGAGTGATTTCCACCAAAACGTTGCCAGGAATGAATGTTAGGAGTGGAGTCACGTTTTCTTTCTTCTTTTCATTGATTTCTCTGTGACTTGACTTTAATACATGAGAATAACTCTCAGAATCAGAAGAAGCCATTCACATTTGGGAAAGAAGAAAAAGAGAGCCCCGCCCCTTCAATGAAAGAGAAGGCAAAGGGTCTTGCAGACAGCAGACGGCCTGCTACCCACAAGGAATCAGGGAGACAGACACCTCCTCTCAACACCGTCCCCCCCATCCCTACCTGCTTGAGGGCCGACTCCAGCATGTGACAGAAAAGGCTGAACTGTTTGAAGTTCCCTGTCTTGTGAGTCAAATCTTCGATGACTGGCTGGGGAGAAAAGTCCTTCCTGGAGGCCTGACCATCTGTCACACCCAAGGGCAAGGCACTCAAGCCTTCTACCTTTCCCTGACTCCAGGGCCTCTGGCCTGAGGGATGAGTCCTATGGCCCCTCCCCACCTTAGAGCTTCCGGTCAGGTAGAAGAGGCTGGTGGGCAGCATGCGATTGGCCTGACCTTCTAGAAGAAGCTGATTTCGGGGAGGACAGGCGAGCCCACCCCAGGTAGGCACACTCACAGCTGGCATCGAACTCGCCCGGCTGCTGGTTAGCTGTTGTCTGGTCCTCCACCCCCAGGTCTAGCACCTGCCCAGATGCCACCACCCACACAGCAGGCTCCACACCTCAGAAGATGTAGTCCATCCGCAGGCCAGCCGGCGGGTTCATGGCCAGTGTCGCTGGAGAAGGGGACAAGACAGAGACCCTGAGGGGCTGAGAGTTCAGGTTCAGGAGCTAGAAAGCCAGAATTCACATCCTGGCTCCACCACGTACCAGCTGTGGCACCTTAGGAAAGAGGCATCCTTTCTCTGTGCCTATGTCTCCTCACCTGGAAAATGGGTCCAAAACACCACCAACTTCACTGAGTTGTCATGAGGGTTAAATTGAACGATCCAGATGAAAGCGTGTGAAACTATCCTGCATGTTACGATGCCCCATGCACGCTGGCTAGTGGCATCTATGACTTCCAGCAAAAGAATCACGATACATACTATTGATTATTAACTTATTAATCCTTATACTCATTATATATTTGTCATTATTCATTCATTTGGCAAACATTTGCAGAGAAAAATCCAGCTGGAAAGAGGGACAGAGCATTGAGGTCAGGTGGGGCAGAGATTGTAAATAAGAGGTCTGGGCACGCCTCTCTGAGGAGCAGGCATCTGAGTAGTGAACCGAAAGTCATGGAGCAGGCCCCGTGGCTCCCTAGGAAACGAGGTCCAAGTTGGGAAAACAGCCAGTGCCACCAACTAACAAGGACACAGTTACATCACTCACACAGAATTCATCACTGATGTTAGTAATTAGTCTGTTGTTCTCAGCCACAGAGCTACTTTTTGATGTCGGTTCTACGAGGTGCTGGATGAGGGCCTGGCCTCCTGCCTCGACTGGTTCAGAACAAAACCCCTGGGCTCCCTTGGGTCACGTCCAGGTTCAGCTGTGCACAGATGCGGGCAAGTTGCCTGACCTCCCTTATCTATAAAGCACACTCTGCCCCAAGGGATGGATCTCATGAGACCAGTTTATGGCCATGACCTCAAGAGGGAGCCAGAGACATAAAATGTCGAGCAGTGGGGACAGGGATGCTGGGGGTAGGGGTGGGGCAGCAGAGGCCTGGAGGGAGGGGATGAGACAGATGAACACCTAGGGAAGGGTCCAGGCAGACGGGATAGTCAGGCGAAGGCCCCAAAGTGAGTTTTCCCTTGTATGTTCTAAGAACAGGCAGAGGGGCAGCGTGAGGGACGGAGGGGGCGAGTGCCAAGACCAGAGGTGACACGGGACGGATGAGGTTCAGGCAGGCCTTTGTGAGCCCACGGGAAGATAAGAGTGTCTGTTTCCTGGGACTGGGGTAAGGATAAAATGAGTTAATCATGCAAAATCCTTGGGGAAACTGAGCCATATCTGACACACAGCAAGAAATCAATATAGACAGGCGTCATCACCATAATTATTGTTACTTTTCAATTCCTGAATCAGAGCTTGAAAGGGATGATAGGGACAAGACAGGCCCATTCTTCCCTAGTGTACAGATCGGATCATAGACTCTAAGCAAAAAAAAAAAAAAAAAAAAAAAAAGAGTGTCACACCTACTTCAAACACAGAGCCACTCAAGGCTGTCCTTAAAGCAGATGGGGGACTTTATAATGGTTATAATTTAAAAAGGCTGTGTTGCTCCCCCCAGAGTGTGGACACAGGGGGTTCCAGAACCACAATTCAACATGGTCCCTTCTCATCCAAGAGGCCCAGGGGCTCCTTCCTGAGGCCTCTACTCCTTCTGTTGTGGCCAGTATTGAATAGACCAAACCAAGTTTGCCCTCAAAGGCTGTTTATTAGCCCGTGGCTGTCCTTCCTAGGAGCAGCCCCAAACAAAAATCATGTCCAGCTTATATACAATTGATTGTTTCTCATGCCATGCAAATGAGCAGGGAGACACAAGCTAAAATTGGCAGTTAGCTTACAAGTTCATTGTTACATTGTTACAAATTTCATGGTTAACAGGAGGCGGTTAAGGGTTTCGGGAACTAGGTCTTTTTGCTTTAGTTAAACATTACTAAGGTATAGACTTCCTTTGTCTGGTTTTCAGGTTTTTTAATTAACTCTTTCCTTATCACATTTCAGCAGGCTGTCACAATTCCTGCTTTCTAAATTTGAAATCAGACTTCTGGACTGGAGCTGACACCTCCCCCTCCCTCACCTTTCTGCCTAGGCTGCTCATCGTAGTCCCCTTATACTCATTAAAAATTAAGAAAACTAAAGCCAAGAGGTGATTACACAGCTAATAAGTGACAGAGTCAGAATTCAGACCCAATGCTGTCTGAAGTCTTTCCAGCCTGACCTCTTTCTACCAGGTGAAGGAGGCCATTTTGCCTTCTTCCTCGACAAAGATGGAGGGTGGATGGGACGATGGAAGGGTGGGCCAAAGCATCTCTGGGCATGCTCTCTGTGGGTGCCACTGAATTCAGCATGACGATACAGAGAGGAATAAGACATAGCATCCCTGGGCCTTCCATAGTCCCATCCGCCCCTCCATTCTTGTTGGGGAAGAAGCCAAAATGTCAGCCTTCACCTAGAGGAAAGAGGTCAGACTGGGGAGATGTCCGACAGCTGTGGGTGTGGATTGTGACTCTGTCACTTATTAGCTGTGTGATCACCTCTCTGAATCTTAGTTTTCTTAATTTGAATGAGTATAAAGGGACTACCACGACCAGCCCAGGCAGAAAGGTGAGGGATAGGGAGGTGTCTGCTCCAGTCCAGTAGTTTGATTTCAAATTTCGAAAGCAGTATGGAGCATAGGCCTCAGGAAGAAGCCCCAGGGCCTCTTGGATGAGAAGGGACCACGTTGAATTGTGGCTCTGGAACCCTCTGTGTCCACACTCCAGGGAGGCTGATGTGCTTGGAAAGGCCTGTCTTCCCTAAAAGCTCTGGGGGCATCACAGCCTTTTTAAATAAAAACCACTATATATATATATATATATATAGTGGTTTTTATTTAAAAATGTATATATATATATACATATATATATATATGTATATATATATATGTATATATATATATACGTATATATATATATATACACACACACATATATATATAACTATATGTTTATAGTTATATATATTTATATTTATATAACTATATATTTATAGTTATATATATTTATATATATTTATATTTATAAATATATATGTGTGTGTGTATATATATATATATACACACACACACACACATATATTTATGGCAGCTCTGGCATAACACACTCAATTCACACAAATTGTGTGCAAAAAGTGTGACTTCTGAGAATTTTCTCACTTGTGGCAAATGTACAGACTTCCTAGGGCCTTAGGGCTTTGTAGGGAATATTTAGTCCTCTGTGGGTACTTGGGTACAGAAGTTTGAGAAGCACTCACTGTCACATTGAGCTCCTTGGGGTATAAACTATGTCTCATTTCTCTCTGTATCCTCATGTTGACTTCAGGGCCAGCCACGGACAGTGTGCCCAGGGATGCTGTGGCCTAGCCCTCCATTATTCCTGTTTTGACAGAGCAGGTAATTAGGAAAAGGAAGCTCTGAGCAGTGAGGGAGCATTGGTGAAGGTTGGTGTTCACTTAACTTCTTGTTCCTTCTATCCTTGTCTCCTTCCACTTACACACCTGCTTCTAACTCACCAGCACTAGCCCCCATATACAGTCCATAGACTGCAGAGCAGGTGAGCATCTTGTTCCAAGTCTTCCACCCAGGGAACCATTGGTTCAAGCAACTGTTTATCTGGGGTCAGGGGAAGTTTTCATATCTCAGAAGAGGAAATTTCAGTTTCCCCCAGTATGTAGATTGAGAAATGGGGAAGCAAGGGTCTGTGGTCATGTCTCTGAGTCACGCTAGGGGGTGCATGGTGGAGCTGGCTCAAATCTATCTCTCTTTTGCATCTCTCAAGATTGTCTAGTTTCAAGTAGAGAGATAAACCTGAGGTCCCCTTTACCACTTTGGGTCCATGGGAGCAGAGGTCGGACATTCTTGGTGGGTAAAAATAACAAAGTCCATGGTTTTTCAAGGATGCATTGTGTGCTAAATAGACACAGGAGCTCTTATTTAATCTCCACGATGACTCTGTAAGGTTGCATTTTATAGCTGGGAAAACTGAGGCCCAGAGGGGTGTCATGGTTTGTTCACTGTCATTTAGGGAATAAGTAGCAGAGCTGGCATTTGGACTCAGTCTGTTCCTCCAATGGTTGATATCTTTTTGTAGCAACTGCTGCCTTTGAGGGACTGTCTGTAAATTTGAATTATTTCTGAGGACCCTGACCTTGTAGCTCTCATTTCAGCTGACAATTATGGGAAAGGAACAGTGGGGTTTGGTGGAAGAGACATCTTGGGCTAAGATAAGAGACCAAGAGTTAAATTCTGGGTCTGATCATCATAATACATGTGGCTCTCCTGGGGCTATCACCATAATGCAGGTGAGAGATGATGGCGACAAGAGAGCTAATGGTGAAGGTAGGAAGATGTATGGATCTATTTTTTTTTAGGGGGGAGTGGTTTGAACCTTTAATGAGAAAAAAAATATTGAGCTCAAGAACACTGTGTGTGGCATGTTACTGGGGATACACATGATAAAACTAACAAAGGTATAAACAAGGCTACACACAGTCACAGAATGAAAAACCAATGCCTGGTCTTGGTTCCCTTCTCCTTCCACAACATGTTGGGGCTGTTCGGGAACACATGTCCAGGCTCTGGGCATTGCAGGGTGCTCTCCAACACAGCCACCTCCAGCAGCACATGGTGCATCTTCCTCAAATGCTTATACTTTTGAATCAGCCCTTCAAGCACCTTGTTCGGATGCACAGTATCGGCCCCTTCCAGAAGCACTGCTCTTTCCATTTTGAGTATCCTATGTGCTGAAATCCAGGTTGAACTTCACAGGGCTGATGCAGACATTGGGGGCTTGGAGGCTCAGGGGGAAGTCACGGGGCTCCACCCCACTCACATGTGAGCTCAGAGGTTGTGGATAAGCAGTTTCATGTCTCTACAATCTGGATCTATTTATTTTGAAGATAGAGCTAATGGGGTTTGTTTGATTGAGATGTGGGGTGTGTGATAAACAGAAGAGTAAAGAATGACCCCCAGGTTTTTAGCTTAAGCAATAGGAAAGATGGAGTTATTGTCACCTAGAGATGGGGAAGGAAAAAAAATGCTTACAAACAATACATTGAAATTTAGGTGGTTCACAAACTCTGGTCAAAATTCTTAGAACTTTTCTTAGGTCAAGGATGAAATCCTGTGTGTAGCAGATGCAGTCATGTCTGGTTTATATCCTTGACCCTCACATTTCAGTGACTTCTAATGTCAGCAGCTGCCAGAGTCTACCTGATCTGGCACAGGGCAGGTAAGAAGTACCAGGGGAAAATGCTTTCTCAAATAGTCCTTATGAAAGTCTGGACTTGGTAAATACACACCCCAGTGCCCTCAGCCGTCAGGTGAGAAGAGTCTGAGATGTGTGTCCCATGAGATAACCCAAAAATCCCTGCTGGGATTAAGCTCCCATTGCCAACAACAGTAGCCTGCTGGATAATTTATCATTGAACACATCTTGTACTGACCACCTTTCCCTCCCTAACTCACTCTACTGGTGTTTTCTGGGATTACCTCCAAAATAAACTTGTACTCATATCCTCTTAGAGTCTGCTATTGGTGGATTCCAAACTAAGACACTACAGGACAAGAGAAGGTGAGCTTAGGACATGGTTCTCATTTGCTTGGGAGGGAGGAGTTCCTGGGATGTAGGACTTTCAGTGTCAATGCTAGGAAAGTCTGGGAAAACTGTGTGGACTCAGGGAAGTCAAGAGAAAATGGTGTGGACTCACGAAAGTCAAGAGAAAACGGTGTGGACTCATGAAAGTCAAGAGAAGAGAAAGTCTCAAGGAGAAGGGATAATGCAGACAGAGATCTGACCATCACATTGCACATCTTAAATATATGCAATTTTTACATGTTATACCTCAATAAAGCTGGACAAAACCAAAAATTCTTGGTTATAAAAAAAAAGAAAAAAAAAGGGGGACCAAGAGAGTTAAATGTAACCCAAAGAGACTGAGAAGCAGCCAGTGGACTCAGCACTGAGGAAACATTTGAGACGCTGAGTGATTATTGAGCAATTTGGAGGCAGAAGTCAGACAGCAGTGGATTTGAGCTGCTGTGAAGAGAAAGAGAGAGAATGCTTATTGCAGCAGTAAGAATTTTTTGGGGTAGAAGGGATCTGAACATGTTTCCTTCTCTACTCTTACAAAATTCCCTATTATTCATATATTAGATCTCCTAGGTCTCCCAGACTGATATTTTTTTTCTTTATGATTTTCATCTTTTGGCATTTTGCATTATGCTCTGAGATATTCCTTTCACAGGCTCTTTTAATTTGGCTAATTTGATTCAACAGCAATCATTCTTTTTAAAAAAATTCATCCAGCAACATTCCTCTTCTTATTTATTTTTATTTTATTTAGTTCCATAGATCTTTTCAGTGTTGTATTTGAATTTCCTTACATTCTTTTTTTTCATTATTCTTGTTTGAAATTTTGTCTGTCTACTCTAAAAGCTTTATTTTGCTGAGTGACCATTATGTTGGACCATCCATTCTCTTTTAGGGGCCTTTAGGGCCTCTCATGGGTGTCATTTTCCTTTGGGGCTGAAATCTGGGGGTTGAGAATTTTAAGCAGGGGCGGTTTCCTCTCCACCCTAGAGTGTCCAGGTGTACACTAGGCAGGGTGCAGAGGGGACTTTCTATTTCCTAATTCCCTTGCTTCTTCCTAGACTCAGGAACAGGTTTCCTCTTGAAGTTCTTGGAGGCTAGAGGAATCAGACACACACTGATGGGAGTGATACTGACCTTATCCTAGGAGGTCCATGGACCCCTGGGCCAGATTTTTCCTAGGATGGACTGTGTCTGATCTTCAGAACCTTCTTCAGCTTATCTTGGGACTCTCCACCTGGTGTGTAGGGGAGAACTTTCAACCCAAGATTTACTATTCATTTATCATGGGTCCCAGCAGACTTTTGGTTCAAGGAACAGATATATTAGGGTATGGAGTGGAGAGGAACTGAGTCATGTACAGGTGGCTATTTTCCTGGAATCTTCTATTTTTCTTTAGCACAGGAGAAAGCAAACTATAGCTTGGGAAGGGGTATCAAATCCTGCCTACAGCCTTGTTTTTTGTATGTCCAGTGAGTTTTTGTATTTCTAAAGGGACATACGGTTATGTCCCTTTACCCATATGCCATGTGGTATGTATCTATCAATTTATATCTATCTATCTATCTATCTATCTATCTATCTATCTATCTATCTATCATCTCTATCACTATATATAACTCTCAAAATCTAAAATATTTATTATCTGGCCCTTTACAGAAAAAGTTTGCTGACCCAGCATTAGCATATTTAAATGACAGTGCAGAAGAGCCAGGAGAGAGAATGGAGAGAGATTGAAGACTCTGGAGAGACAGGAGATAATCAATGGAAAATATCTGTTAAAGAGACAGGAGGGGACAAAATTCAAAGCACAGAGGGAGGGGTTAGCTTTAAACAAGAGGAGAGACCCTTCTGCTGTTGTGGAAGAATGGAGGGGGAGATAATGGGCATTGATGAGGGAAGAAAGCAAGGATGGATGTGAATGTAGGCATATTTGTGAGGGATGCCAGAAAATTGAGGGACTTTCCCTCAGTTGGTGTTTAAGGTGATAAGAATCAAGGAAGTGAAAACAAGAACTCCCCATTGAGAAACTTGACTAGGAACAGGAAGAATAAGTTTCAGGTAGTGTGGGGGGTCTTATTTAGATCAGAAAGCATATATTTGTAATGGCTCCAAGCTGAGATTCTGGGATCTTACTGCTTTGATGGAGGAGTGGAAGAAAAACATTGTCCACAAAGAAAGCTACTTTGAGCTGTAAGTAACATTACCTGACCCAAAGTGGCTTAACAAATAGAGTTTATTTGTTTTACATAAAAAAAAGTACAAGGGTTGGTTGAGCAAATCAACAATATCATAAAAGCCCAGATTGTCTCCATCTTTCCACTCTTTCATCCTTAGTATTACAATGACATCTTCTCTCCAAGCATCATATTATTTATTACATGATGATGGCCCAAAATAGGAAATCATGGATAGGTTCTCTTTAAATTTATGTTTGTTTTTAATCAAGGAAAAGACATTTTTTCACCAGTTTTCTTATATCTCATTAGCCAAAATTGGCCCAAATGCCTATCCTAAACCAATGTCTAGCAACTAAGTAAAACACCACTATGGTTGTTATAGAGGGTTTCTCAGCCTCAGCACTACTAACATTTGGAGATGAATAATTCTTTGCTTTGTATGTGTTGTCTGCCTTGTGTATAGCAGGATGTTTAGCAGCATTCCTGGCCTCTACCACTTAGATGCCAGTAGCATCTCTCCTTGCCCAAGTCATGACAACCAAAAATGTTCTCCAGACATTGACAAATGTCCCTGAGGGGGGAATCACCCCCCAGTTGAGTAGCACTGGGTTTAGACCAATCTCAACTGACCCCCTGGATTCAGGCACATTACTTTCTCAAATCAGAAGACAAGGTTCTATTAATAAGAAACATGTGACAGTGGCTATGGCTGCTGAGTAAACAATGAACAGTGCCTGCCATTTTTAGGTCAGTCCTGGATTTGAGTTTAGGCAGGTAGGAGTGGAATCAGAATGAGAAGGCAAAGATATCGAAAGTGTGGGAGAGAATCTTATGATATAGCTGATCATGAGATCTAGCCTGGATAAAATAGGAGGTAAAACTGTTGGTTTCAGAGAATGGACGAGTCTAAAGAGCAAATTTAGGATGATTGAGAGAAATAACTTGAGGGGAGGTCTTGAAAGTGACCACCTCATTTATAAAAAGTAGTTGCAACTATCATGATTCGGATATTCAGGGACAAGCATTAATTTGAATATGCCATAGCAAAAAGAAATTCAATTCAAGATACATTTATTGAGAGCCCATTATACAGAAGAAACACTTTAAGAAGTAAAGGTTAAACATCTCCAAGAATGATATGTATTACGATTCTCCTTGTCCTCAGCTTAATTCTTCATGATGCCAACCAGATCTATGGGTATGATTTTTCATGTGGAGTTGAATGTTCTAATTTTAATATTTTCTCTTTATTTGTCCTGGAAATACATCCCCCCACCAAAAAAAAAGATGCTTAGAATAAAGGTAGACATAAGGATAAAACAAACAACACAACAGAGAGAATGACGAGCAGGAGTAGGTTAAAGCCAGAGAGCTCCTTCCAGCAGGCAAGGATGGCACGATCTCATAACATTTTGGAATCCTAGGACAGGTGTGACCATTTTTAGCTTATAGTGGGAGACTTATAAAAAATCAAGAAAGAATTTTTCTTTGAAAAATTTCTGGACATAGTATCCCACTTGAGAATTTCAGCCTCCTGGATCTTGGTTTTTGTCTATGAAAAAAGGTTATGTTCTAGGTTCATGGAAGGTAGAAACTGTGTTGGTTTTTTGTATGTCCATTTCCTACCGTAGTGTCTGATACATTGTAGAACTCAGGTAATATTCTCTTTGCTCTCTACAAGTTACAACTTAGTTTAGAAGCCCTAAACTCCATAGGGAAACCAACACCTCCTGTAGCAGCCCATGAGGCTAGGAGTTCCTGGCCTAGTCATGAGAGTCATTGTATGCAAGAAATCCAAAGCCATGCCTTCTTTCCTGATTTTTATGGTTTATTCACAGAACTCTCTGTCCAGTCAAGCATGACTTTTCCCATAGACAATACTGACTGGTTACACAACTGACCTTCCAATATTATTAAGTTTATAGGAGACAAAGCTAGAAAGTTAACTCAAGGCTACATTTGTCCATAGAAAGGATTTTGTTAGCTTTTTACTCACACTCTGTGCTTAGAAAAATAAAAGCTCAAGAGGTGTTTTTAAATTAAAGAAAATATATTTCTTAAGGAGTGCTAATGTGTTTTATATATATTAAAAGTATAAAAATAAATATAATATATGCAAAATGTAATATATACATTCCTTTCTTAAAGATACACTCATTCAATTTCCACAAAGTTAAGCAAAAATAATAGTAATAATAATAATAATGTTTCCTTATTCATTGTGAGAAACCAGTAGCTGGAGTGCTGGCAGCTTTGTAAATTATTTTGGATTATCTGGGAAACTTTTCAAAGGTCACAGCCAACAGTTAGCACCTACTACAATTTTACTCTTATCGAGAATGATTAAGCCTAGTATTCATAAAGTTTTTTTCTAATCACTTAACATACCCAAGACTTTTTTCCCCCTTGGTCATATTTTCCTCTTGGACATTTTGGAAAAATTTTAAATGAAATTCCTTTACCTCTCTCTAGTAAGGGACAGATGTTTCTTCAGTGACCTTACTATTTCCACTGTTAGAGAAAAATTACATATCATCTCAATAAATGTAGAAGATAACGTATCAGAAATTTCTCAATTTTGTTTAGCTTAAAAATAACATATTCTAAGGCTTTATGGCTAGCAAATGTGGTGGGTATGCACATGGGCAGCATAAAACTAAATGAGATTGGGAGAATTTTTATGGACTTTGAACTTTGAACTTATTTTGCTCAAATAGTGAATAGCTTCTTTTAAGAAAGTCCTCTTATTTCTCTATAAGAATAAGGGACAACTATAAAGAAGAGTTTCAGATAGTGCTAGAAGCCCATTCTTTGGTGCATTTAGCTTGAGTTAGCTCAAAAGAAGAAAGACAAATACCAACAACCAAGTTCCAGAGGAGTTCCCTTTCTAACAGGACCATTTCCTATCCCAGGAAGGTCCTATTATTCCATACATTTCTCCCCTATAATTATGTAGAGCAGCTAGGGTAGAGTCCCTCTCCTGGATTCCTTTCTATGCTATCCATCAGCTCCATTGGGCTCACATTGACCTTTCTATGGAAGAGTGGGATTTCAGATGATGACCTCTCTGCTATGTCTATGATTGTAAGTCTCTTCCCAAAGGAGTCTATTCTAGATGGTAGTGGTGCTGGTGGTATGTTTTACCCATACTCTTTTGAATGACCAGAATATATACCAAGACAGTTTAAGTACTATTAGTAAGCTGGGTCACTAGTGAGCTGAGAATGAGAACTGCCAAGCAGGTAATCGGGAAAAGAGGTCTTCCCTTTACCCTCCAGGAAGGGGAGCCCATATTAAGACAAGAAGAGCTCATACAACTTAACATTGAAAAAACAAACAATCTAATCAAAAAATGGGCAGAGGATCTCAATAGACATTTCTCCAAAGAGGACATACATGGCCAATAGACATATAAAAAAATGCTCAATGTCACTAATCATCATAGAAATACAAATTTCCATGTTTCAGAATGGCTATCATCAATAAATCAACAAACAAGTGTTGGTGAAGATGTGTAAAAAAGGGAACCCTTGTGCACTGATGGTGGGATTGCAAACTGGTGCAGCTACTATGGAAAACAGTATGGAGGGTCCTCAAAAAATTAAAAATAGAACTACTTTATGACCCAGCAATTAAATTATTGGGTATTTATCTGAATAAATCTAAAACACTAATTTGAGAAGTTATATGCACCTTATGTTCAATGCAGTGCTATTTGCAATAGCAAGATATAGAAGCAACTTATGCGCCCATCAATAGATGACTGGATAAAGAAGAAGCGATACATATATACAATGGAACATTACTTGGCCATAAAAGGAATGAAATCTTGCCATCTGCAATGATATGGATGAACATAGAGGGTATTAGGCTAAGTGAAATAAGTCAGACAGAGAAAGACAAATATCATATGATTTTACTTATATGTAGAATGTAAAGAACAAAATAGACAAATAAAACAGAAACAGACTCACAGATACAGAGAACAAACTGGTGATTTCCAGATGGGAGCGGGTTTGGGGACTGAGTAAAAAATGAAAGGTATTAAGAAGTACAAATTTGTAGTTATAGTCATGAGGATGTGAAGTACAGTATAGGGAATGTAGTCAATAATATTGTAATAACTATGTATAGTGCTAGGAGGGTGCTAAATATATTGGTAAATTATATAAACATCTAACCACTATGCTGTACACCTGAAACCAATATAAAATAATATTGAATGTCAACTATAATTGAAAAAAGACAAGGAGAAGAAGTTTGGGTGCCAAAGATTAAATATTACAATAAATCACAAGTCCTCTTACCTCACTGGGTTTTGAGTAAGGGTTAAACCTGCTGGAAAGTGTAAAAGATTCAGACTCAGATTTAGGTTTTATGATGTCTCTAAACCACTTTCGGACCTGGAACATCAAAGAAAATAAACATGTTTTTGTTAACATTGGAGAAGAGAAAAGCCTGAGTTGGGAAGAGGATAGTGACATTATGAAAAACTTTTCCTATAAAATGTGGTCTTATATACAATGGAATGTTATTCAGCCTTAAAAACAGTAGTTGCAAAGTAGTCATGAAGAGGTAGAATATAGCATGGGAAATATAGTCAGTAGTATAATAACTATGTATGGTGTCAGATGGGTACTGGATTTATTGGAAGTTATCACTTCATAAGTTATATAAAAGTCTAATCACTGTGTTGTACACATGAAACCAATATAATATTGTATACCAACTATAATTAAAAAAATACAAATATAAAAATTAAAAAAAGGGGAAAGCACAAGAAAAAAAGGAATGAAATTATTACCCATACTACAATGTAGATGAAATCTTGAAGGCATTATGCTGAGTGAAATAAGCCAGTCACAAAAGAATAAATATAGTATGATTTCACATATATAAGATCCTTATAATAGTCAAATAAATTGAGACAGAAAGTAGAAGAGTGGTTACCAGGGCTTGGCAGGGGAGAATGAAGTGTTAATGTTTAGTGGGTACAGGGTTTCAATTTCAGATGATGAAAAAGTTCTAGAGGTGAGTGATGGTGGTGGTTGTATGATAATGTGAATGTACTTAATGCCAGTAAGCAGTACATTTAAACACAGTTAAATGGTAAATTTTATGTTATGTATATTTTCCCATAATTATTTTTTTCATATTACAGAATATATCTTTGTTGTAGAAAACTTATAAAATCTGCATGTAAGTACTCAATCTAGTGAAAAATAACTGATGTTTTGGTGGTATCCTTCCATGTGTCTTGGCCTGGGATCCCCCAGAAGCAGACTCTGAGAGGGTTCAAGCATAAAGAGTTTATTTGAGGAGTGATCCCAGGAAACATCAGTAGATCAGTGGGAAAGTGAGATAGAGAAGGGAAGGCAGCCACTAAAAAGTATATAATCCTTTCCACTATGTATCTGCTATGGAAAACTGGGGCTCAGTACCATTGGAGAGCTCTGGGACACAGCATATGATATACCTCAGAGTTATTCCACCTCAAAGTCAAGGGATCTGGGCCATTTATCTACCATCTCTCATCAGTCATTGGTTGATGGCTGCTGTTAAGGGCCATTACTCTATGTAACTACCAGCTTGTCCTGTGCATGGACCAGGCATGTCTTGTGGGTAGTAAAAAGCACAGAGTCACAGGTCTTTGCAATAAGCACCCTGGAGATGAATGCTAAAGAGATATGAATGGGCCATCAATAGTATCTGCTACACCAAGGTTTTCAGCCTTTGCACTAGTGACATCTTGGGTTGGATCATCCTTTGTGGTGAGCCTGTCCCATCCACTGTAGGATGTATAATATCCCTGGCCTCTACCCACTAGACACCAGTAGCACCTCTCCCCACTTCCAGTTGTGACAATCAAAAATGTCCCTAGACATTACTAAATATGCCTGCTGGGGGGATTTTTTGAGAACCACTGTACTTTGTCAGATACACCCATACTCATGCATAGACAAATATATAGCAAAAACAAACAATAAATGTTTATATACATTATGTAAACAAAATGAAACCCTTCTGGAGAAAAGTTTTTAACTTGCTTTTTCACCAATATAGCTTGAATATCCTCCCAGTCCTAAAATATTCTTGTGTCTGGACAAAAAATAACATTTGAATGTTCCAAGCCTATGCTCATCTTTTGCTCTCTGGGGAGTATCTGATCTGTCAGCTTAGTTTCTTCCTCTTCCTCACCCACCAAGGATATGTTCTTCCTTTCTTAGTTTGGTTCTTTGGGCACCTGGATGCAGTGTAAACAAAAAAAGAAAGAGGAAGGGAAGAAGGTAGGCAGGGAGGGAGAGAAAGAAGAATGAAGGGAAAGTGGGAGAGAGAGACAGAGGAGATAGACAGAGAGAGAATGATGGAAGGAGGAGGAGGAGAAGGAGAAGAGTACTAGTACTAGGAAAGAAAGTATATCTGTCAGGACATGTTTTGCTGCAATAACAAACAATCTCAAAATCTTAGTGGCTGAACTCAGAAAAGGGATACCATGAACTATGTGTCTCCTTCATGATATTTGAGAAGTATATATTAAGACCTTGAGTGACTTTGTGTTTCTTCTGGTTATTGGACTATGTTTATTTGGCCATCGTACCTCTTAACCTGGACCATGTGGATGCCAGCTTCATTGGAGTTTCTGCCTTTTACAACATTAAATTTCATAGTTGCATGGTATCCTGTTCTATAGATGTAGTATAATTTAACTAAATCTAGATAGAAATATGTCAACATAGTTTGCTAGTATACATTAGGGCTTTAGGGTTCAATTCTAGAGCTAGCATGCAGTCCAAATTATCTGTGAGTGCCCTTAGTAAGTCATCATCTTAGAGGCTTATCTCAATAAGCCCAAAGAGCCAGTGCTTCCTGAGCATTGGACACACACCACTGTTTCTTTTGTTCAGCCTGTAGACACATGAATTGGCTTGCATTTAGTAGCCATACTGAATATAAAATATATATCTTGAAAAACTGGAAGCTAGCACTATGTGGTGTCTCAGGAACTGGGATGAACTGAGGGGAGAGTACAATAAGTCTTTTGCATTGTGCTCACTCAGGCACATGCAGCCACTGAGAAGAGTTTCCTACAATTTTCTTTGAGTACACATGTAAGTGACAGTGGCTTATACAGAGATAGTTGAATGGATGGATAGGATGGATGTGTGGATAGATGATGTGATAAAGCAAGTATAGCACAATGTTAATCTAGGTGATTGGTGTACCACACAGGTCTTCAAATAATATTTCGTTCATTGTTTTGTTGCAACATTGATGAGATGCTGTGAGAACTTACCTCTTGTTTACAGCAATTAGCCTAAGGTAAAATTGGTTTAATTCTCCATCATTTTCCTTAAAGTTGCTGAACTTATCAAAATGTTAAATGAGGACTTACTATATATGTGTTCACTGCATAATTCTTTGAACATTTTTGTATGCTTGAAAATATTCACAGTAAAATGTTGGGAAAATTAGCTTATTATGTAATATTATTGTAGGTATATAATATCATTGTGCTATTGATAATTATAATGGATTGACAGACATTACAACATGTTAGTATGGAGACTATACTACCACAATTGTGTGTTTAAGCAGTGTGGTAGATTGTATTATTGATCTCAATTATTCATTGCACCTTTTCTTAACCTCATGATAGGTGGAGGGGTCTTCTCTTTTGACTTTGGGCTTGGATATGTGACTTTGTTTGTCCAAAGAAATATCAGCAGAGGTGCTGCAAACAGAATTGCAATGGCCTTGAAATGGCCTTGCCCAGTATGGCTTGCCTTCTTGTGATTTTGCCATTGTAACGAGAAGAACTTATGTTGGGGAATATTGGGGAACTGCTCCCCTTTCTTCTAAGCCTCAAGATGAATCACAAAAAGCATACATGAATATGATCTGCATTCTAGAGCCAATCCAACCCAAGCTGAGCCCAGCCAGGATCAGCTGAACGCCAACCTGCAGACTCAAGAATGAGAAAAGCAAATGTTCATGTTTAAGCCACTGAGATTTTTGATATTGCTTGTTATACAACAATAGCTGACTATTAAAATAGGAACTCTGAAAACTCTGAAGAAAAGCATATTTTCTTAGTATAATAATTATTTACTTTATGAAAGCCATTAATGAATTGATGTATCTTACAATCAATAGCATCTCAATGTAGAGAAAATATAGGTGGTATTTACACACTGCTCACAAGCTCATATGAAAACTTAGAGAATATTAATTTAAATGTTTATTAAACTACATACCTGCAAATTTTTTTAAGCTTTAAAACAATAAAGAAAGGAGTCAATGTTTACCTGATTGCTAAAGAGGCAGTAGACTAGAAAAATAAAGAAGCCCTGAAGGCTATTGATGATAGTGAAGAGGTAAGCCATGATCCGGGCAGCTGGGCCCATTTGCAAGAGGCCGAGACACCATGTGCAGCCCAGGATGAAGAGCTGAGCTATCGCTTTGAGTGTCAGCATCCTGAGGGGAGTAAAATAAAAAATGTATAAAAGATAATAATAGGTATGGACACCCCCATCATGCAGTTGTTAACGGTCAGGATTCTGGAGCTAGACTGCCTCGGTTTAAATCCAAGGCATCACTGACTGTACGACATTGGGCAAGTTACTTTGCCTTTCTGTAACTTGGGCCCCTCATCTTGTAATAGCCCTATTTCATAGCGCTGATGCAAAGATTAAATGAGACTAACATAAGTAAAGTATTTGGGACAGTATATAGAACAAAATCAGTAACATATATACACAAAGCATTTCCAAACTAGGTGCTCTTTATCTCTCTTTCTCTGTATATTTTTTATAGATGGGGGAGGTCATCTAATTTGTTATTTAAACAGGGAGGCATTTGAGATTAAAGGGTGCTATTGATAATTACAGTGGGTTGACAGACATAAACTGGGACTGTCTCAGGCAAACTGAGACTTAAGGACACCACACACACACACACACACACACACACACACACACACACATGTGTGTATATATATCCCTAATTTTAAACTATAATATTTTATGTTATAAAAGCTGGTTGAGGAAAAATTTATGTAGTGTGATGTTATTTATGTATGTTTGTTTTCTATAGAAATGCACAGAAAAAGGTCTAAAGAAAATCTCATACATATCATAGCATACTTATCCTGAAGTTAGTTAATTCTGGCTTTTTTGGGAAGTAGAAGTATCAGGAAAAGGGGAGCAGTTATCCATTTTTACTTTTCACTTTACATATTTTGAAAAATTTTGAAAAAAATTTAACATGTTATCTTTGTGATTAAAATAAAAACAAATTATGTGTTCCAATTGGAGCTGCAAAATAAAAAAATGTTCATAATCCCAATTTTTTAAAATAGTATTATAAAAAATATATCTTAATCTAAATCCTTCCTGAACCCATTACACACAATTCTTAGATATATGTTTAAGTTTGTTGTAATTAGCCTAATTGGTCTCCACAGGTTGGAGGAAACCCAGTTTTGTTGGGGACATACTTCAAAAGTGCAACTCTTAGAGTTTCTATAGAATTTAAGCTTTCAGTCACTGATGGATTAGCAAACCTAAAATGGATATTTTTGATAAAAAGAGTACTCCTGTGTGCATCTTGTATTGTGTGGCAGAAAGTACTGTTTTTTCCCCCCTTATCCTCCTCTTCTTTTTAGGGTTAAATCCCTTCCCCCTTTGAGTTTTTTCAAGGACACATGGCTACCCAGTTAGAGACTATATTTCACAGCCTTTCTTGTAGCTTGATGTTACCATTTGACTAAGACAATGGGATATGAGCTAATGTGGATATGAGCAACTCTCATGTCACCCCTTTCCCATACATGGGAAACTGACAGAGAACATTCTAAGAGATGGGAGAGAAACGACATAGAACCTGAGTCCCTGATCACTTTGTGGAGCAGACCTTCCCTACTAGCCCTGGACTGCTCACCTCTGGACTGTGACATGAGAATAACATAAACTTCTATTTCACTCTTTTTTAGGAGGATCTTTTTGTTTCATCAGCTTAGCCTCTGCTCTAGCTAATACAGCTTCTATTAATTATGACATTGGGAGATGACAGTGGCCTTGCTAGTCTCTGGAGACTGATTGTAGGGTATGTGTGTATGGTTATGTAGGAGGACAAGAAGAGGGTGAGCAGGGGAAGAGAGGGCCAGAAATACTACTTGCTCCATCTTACCTTATATTCTGAATGGTTGACACTTCACTGTTGAGGGAGGAGAGTTTCTTTTTCAAAATCCAAAAGACCAAGAGAAAAAATACTAAATTTACCTGCAGGAATGACAAAGTTCAGGCAGAATGAAAGTTAAAATAATGTACTGTGTTTGTTGTAAGTTGCACACAACTTGGGATTGAGTTGGTAGCAGGTAGAAAAATCAAACCATACAACAGAGAAAATGCATGCCCCTTGTACTATCTTGCACCCATTACTTCTGGTGCTTCTTCAATCAAGAACACTGGAGCCATATACTCACTTACACTAATAATGGCACAGACAGGGCCAAGGAAACTCCAGATAAATCCTTGTTTCAGGTGGAGCCAGCAGCTGGGAATGATGGGAAAAAGGAAACAAAGAAATATCAGAGAAAGCACATGAAACAAACATGAAGTGACACCTTTTTCTAAAAGAGAAGTTTTCCAATGTCTCCTGAAATTGTCAGCTGGTGACAATGAAGGCTTTGATTGTTTACTACAATCAAAACACAGTCCTGTTGAATTTTCACACCAGCATCATGAGGGCAGGACAATGGGGATAATTGTTATCTTCACTTTGCTAATGAGGGGATTGAGACTCGAAAACTCCAAATTATGGGAAGATAAAGCTGGTACCTAACTATGAAACTCCCTCCTTCCAGAACTATCCATGTTCTTACTACCATCTTTCCCTGCTTCACTGGGAAAGGTTAGAGCTATTACACTCAAGGGAAAAGCAGATTGCATTTACTGTGGAAATCTCAATCACTATCATTAACACTGCCCCCCAAAACTGTCCATTGGCACAGAGTGGGAGCCAAACCTACCGATCAGGCATTCCATAAAGTTGAGGCCTGGATGCTGCAGAAATGGCCACAATCACAGCCGGGACTCCATAGCCAACCGGAAACATGAGCCACTTTATGAGTCTGTTCGCGCTGGAGTAGTTGACCACCGTCAGGTTCCGTGCAGTGAGGAAAAGGTGCAGGCCCTCCAGCAGCATCCAGGTGAAAGAGGCCAGGTAGAGATAGTGTAAGGCACCCGCGATTATGGCACACAGTACCTGGGGGAGGAGTAAGAGTCACTAGGGAAGATTGTTAGGACAGAGAGTGGCCCTAGGACCTCTCTTTTACCCTGGCACTGATTTTAGAGCACCTGGCATTAGACCAAAGTCATCAAAAGTAAAGGTGCTTAGTAATCAATGCCAGTGTTGCCCACCTTGGCATCATCCTCCCCAAACTCCCCCAGAAACTAAGGTCATTTATTAAGGTGTCCAATGCAGCATGGCTTCATAGATTCAGCATTCCCTGGGCAGGGCGGGGGGTCCTTTGGGATAGTGTCAGTACCTTGATCTCAGTTCTGTCGACGGCCGTAAGGAAGAGCAGGTGGGCCAGGAAGAGGCAGAGAGAGAGCTGCAGGTGGAGTGAGGTGCTGGTGTTCTGGATGGCTTTGCACAGCAGGAAAGTGAGGGCTGCCAGGAGGAGGCACAGCAGAGAGAGGCTCAGTCCCACATAGGTGATCACAGCCAGGGCAGGATCTTCCTCCTGGGACCCAGCAAAGAGGAGATCAGTCACACTTTCCTACTCTGGGATTATGGTTTCCCCCTCTGGAATAGGGCATCCCAAACACAGGCATGAAGCTGGATGACGGAGAGTGTGAGAGGTGTCTGTCAGACTAAGTCTTTTCTTTTCAGCTTCATTGAGGTATACCTAATTTACAAAATATTGTACCTATCGAGTGCATACATTTTGATGAGTTTGGAGATTGGCATATATCTGTGATACCAGCCCCACAATCAAGGTAAAAAAACATAACCAGTATCTCCAAAAGACTTCTTGCATCCCCTCACTTTTTAAATTTAAATGTGATAAGAACACAACATGAGATCTACCCTCTTAATAAGTTATTAAGTGTACAACTCCTTGTCGTTAACTATATGCTCTTGTTGTAGAGCAGAATTCAGGCTGAAATGAATGGGTACTCCAGACTCAGTCTTGCACCCAAAGAGACGCAGGAAGTCCTACGTAGCAGAGGCTATTAATGTCTTCAAACATACCCGTATCTGCCCTTCAGCTGCTTTCTGTGAACCTCAGTGACCTTGCCTAATGGCATTTCTCTTGCCATGAAAGCATGCTTGCATATGCCCGAGCAAGTCATAAGTGCCAGGATGTCAGTGCCCCTGGAAGCTTCCTTTAAATAACAGTTGGCACTCAATGGAATTGAGCCCCAGTTGCCTATGGGGGTAACTTATTCTTTAATGCATCCTTTCCTGGCTGCCTTCTTTTTCTTGTCTCACTTCCCTACTGTCCTACTGATGTGTCCTGGGCTCACCTTCCAGAGGAGCTACTTGTCTTTGAATTCTTGTCTCAGGATCTGCTGAGACACCCTGTTTAATTCAGCTCTTGGAATCTCATTTTATTAAAGACTGGAGCCAGGGATCTGGCAAGCCACGCAGACTTAGCCAGACTCACTAACAGGAAGTGATAGTCACCATCCCTAAGAATTGTATGGGGATTTTCACTTTTTTCAACATTACTTTATAGAACTTTTTAATCTTTTTTAACCTGAAAAATTGTGAAATATAACACACATACAGAAAAAAACATAAGTCAACCTATCATATGATTAATGACTTTTAAATGAACACTCTGATCCTAAACTAGTCTGTGGACACCATCCCAGAAGCTCTTCCCAATTGCAAACCATTTTCTCCCCAAGAAGTAGCCATAATCCTTGTGTGATAAGCCATTTTTGCTTTTCTTTATAGTTTTACCACCTATGTATACAAACTCTTGATAATACAGTTTAGTTGTGTCTGTTTTTCAACTTTATATAGATGGAACAATACTTTGCTCTACAGAGTCACTTGGAAACCCATAACAGAAGCTTCACTATCTTGTAGCTGCACCATCTGGAGTATGTTGCTTCATCAACACCCTTGAAGGTCCCACATTGTCTACACTTCATTCCAGAAAGGTAGCATTGCTTTTAATAGCCCTCAATAGGAAACAACCTAGATACCCTTTAACTGTAGCATGGATAAGTACATTGTAGTATAGTCATGCGATAGAATATTCTACATCATTGAATATAAATGAACTAAGGCTATGCCCCACTTGTTGAATTTCATAAATACAATGATAAATGAAAGAAGTATTTTATGTTTTTAACCTATTTAAGCTGTCTTATGTAATAGGAGAGGACAGAGATTTCCACCAAATATTGTTCTAGGGGCACCACTTTCATCTCTGAGAAGAGGAGAGGAATACAGGACTTCCGTGTGCTGCCAGCGTATATCATCAGTAAGTCCCCCAACCCCACCTCTAGGACATATGTCCAGTCTGACCTTCTCCTACCACCTCTACTGCTGTCATCCAGGCCATTATATCTCTGTGAGTTCACTCTTGACCATTGTCCATTTTTGACCTGAGAGACAGAGGGATCTTCTAATGACATAAATATGAAGCATCCATGGTAGATATATTCCATTGCCTTCCCACTGCAATTTGAATGAAATCTGAATTCCTGACCATGCCATCCAACATCTGGCACATTTCTTCTGCTTCCATCTCTCCAACCTTATTTCCTTCCAACTCCCTCTCATTCACTCTGCTCCAGCCATGCCTTCTTTTTTTTTTTTTTTTTTGAACATATCAAATTTGTCCTGTGTTCAGGTTCTTTACACATACATGTGTCTCTTCTTTGGATGCTCTTTCTGAGACCTTTTTCTACTGATTTTTTTTTCATTTAAGTAAAATCTAAATACTATAAAGCTCACCATTTTATAGTGTACAGCTCAGTGGTGTTTTGTACATTCATAATGCTGTGCAACCACCACCTTTACCTAGTTCTAAAACATTTTCATCACCCCAAAATAAAACCCCAGGCCCATTATGCAGTTACCCTCCATTCTTTCCTTCTCCCAGCCCCTGAAACCACCAATTTGCTTTTTGTCTCTATGGATTTGCCTTTTTTTCTGGACATTTCATATGAGTGAAATCATACACTTGTGCGCCCTTTTGCATTTGGCTTCCTTCACTCAGCATCATGTTTTCAAGGTTCATCCGTATTGTAGCATTGCTGACTCTCACTATTCAGATTTCAGCTTGAATATTAACCCTCCTGTGACCACTCTGTCTACAGCAGCATGCCTCTATGGTCACTCTAGTCCCTTGTTCATTTTCATTTTTTTATAGCAATTATCGCCACCTAGGAAGGGCTCAAAAATGATTAGCTGGAGGAATGAAATGTTTAACATTATACCTGGTTGGTGAAGGCCAAGAGGACTGCAAAACTGGACAGGTGGGTGCATCTGCATGTGGTATGACTCTTGTTCACTTGTATCAGGAAACAGCCGTCCCTGGACCATTTGCCACCTTCCTCTGTGCTTTTCCAGAAGACACAGAAGGCCTTTTTGCTCAGGGGCTTTGTCTGAAAACAGAATGAGCTCATCATATTCTACTCAGGAGAGGGACAACTTTCAGTCATTCTAGCCAGAGTGGTGAATGAGGAGAATCACAGCTTAGAAGTGACTCATGTGATTTCTATTTTAAGTGAAGAGGATGGCCGCCAGGGTACCTGTTTCCATAGTCCCAGCTCTATTGGAATTTCACAAAATGTGAAATAAGGTCATCAATCTCTGTGGGAGCCAGAATTTTACAAGGTGTCATTGGTTTGAGCACTTCATCCCCTTCCATGGGAGTCAGATGAAAAAGAGTGTAAGGTTCCCACAAAGTTTTCTCCCAAATATTCTCTATGCCATATTTCCCTGGTCCCTTCATACCAGCTCTGTATAATTGCTCATGCCATAAGAGAGGGTAGCATAGGAAAAAAACATCACCAGGAAAGAGAGAATAAAATTAGCCTTTAACTTCTTCTCTTTATGTCTCAGGCCTCTAGAGCAATACTTCATGGGGCTAAGGAGATGAGCAAGATGCTCTCTTGTTTGAAGCCTGTATCTTCTTTGATAATCCATTGGCTCATTTCTAGATTTCTTGCTTCACCCCCACTGCCGCATGCCATACATCAAAAATTCCACACCCAGATTTGATGCATCAGATATAAAGACCTACATTTCCCTGCCTTTCCCCTTTAACTCTTATTTTCTTAAAAAATTTTAATTTTTAGATTAAATGCATTTTTCCAGCTTTATTGAGACATAATTGACATATAACACTGTAAGTTTAAGGTATACAATATAATGATTTGGTATATGCCAATATTGTGAAATGATAACCATAATAAGATTAGTTAATATCCATCACCTCACATAGCTACAATTTTAATTTTGTGGTGAGAACTTTTAAAATCTACTCTCTTAGCAACTTTCAAATATATAATACAGTAATTGTTAATTAGAATCCCTGTGCTTTACATTAGATCACCCAGGACCTATTCTTCTTATAACTGGAATCCTTTGTATCCTTTGGTCACCTTCACCTGTTTCTCTTACCCCTCTGGCAACCACTAATCTATTCTGTTTCTATGAGTTTGGCTTTTTAAGAGTCCATACATGAGTATTTGTCTTTCTGGCCTCAAGGTTCTTTCATGTTGTCACAAACAGTAAGTCTTCCTTCAATACTTATTGTCTTAACAGAGCTGAAAGGGAAGAGAGCAAATTAATTTTACTGCATCTATGTCTTGCTAGTGCCCCTCCTACCTTTAAGAGTTTAGGCAGCCAAGTGGGTACTAGACTTATTTGGGGGAATCACTTTGTAGGAAAAAAAAATTGGGTCATAGAATGGGAAAAGGCAATGGACTAAATAAGATTTTTTTTTTCTGATTAAGTTAAGTAGTCTTTACAGTTAATACCAGGCTTCTGTGTGGAAATGAATATTATGTCTCACTTCAAATTTCATAGATGTAGGAGGTACCTACAACTAAAATAATTCCACACACTAGTATAATGCTGCCCAAGAGAAATAGCATGTAAGTAACTTATGTAATTTGAAATTTTCTACCAACTACATTTTTTAAAAAGGTAGAGAAACAGATCAAATTAATTTTAATGATAGATTTTATTTAACTCATTATATTTGAAGTAGTATTTTTTAATATGCCACTATAAATCAATATATGTAATCAAGGTAAAAATTATTAAGGAGATATTTTACTTTATATTTTTTTTTCTTACTAAGTTTTTGGAATCTGGAAATATTAAGTTTCAAAATACTAAGTCTTTGAAATCTCAATCTTGACCCATCACATTTTGATTCTTTTAATGAACACAATAAATGGAAATTTTATTCCAAGATTTTGTAGAATGTTGGGGAAAAGGGTTAACATTGCAAAACAAATTGCAAACAATTACGATTAAAAAAAACTTTTACAATTAAAAAAAAATCTTTTCTAAGGTCTCTAATATTTCCCCAAAGTTCTCCTTAAATTTTTACTCTATTTTAATCTCTTCTCTGCTACTCTCTCTCAGCTCTACTTCTCTATTGCCCACCTACCATTTCTTTTTTTCTCTACAGCAATTTTTCTCACTCTTGGTATCTTTAATATGCATACTCATGCCCACCCTATCAACCATATCTCGAAGAACTAGTATTTTAAAACTTGACAATGGTAATAAGTAGATTCAACGGTGAGCACATCTTGTCAATCTCTAGTCTCCAGTATGACACCATCCTCAAGGATCAGGAGTTAGCAAGCTGTGGTACCCCACCACAACTTACTGTGTTCACTTCTTTCTTATCTCTTTCTTCCTTATCTCATCCTTTCCCCAATTTTTTATTTCTGAATTCAATCATTATTACCCATTTATTTCATATTCCTTTCATAGGAGAACTTGTGCCACTTGTGACTAGAGGCTTTACTGAGATGACCGTTGACAAGCCATAACAGCAAATGAAGAAGTGAAAAGGTGAAGGGTTACTCACAACTTCTTCCCCCTTTCACAGGCTGTTCCTTGTCCCTTCCCCCATCTAGACTCTGATAAACAGAAACAGTTTCTGTTACAAGTTAACTATTCATTAGCTGGATATGGGGAAAGAACAGGGAACCAAGGTTTAGCATAGTCTGGATGATAAATACCCAAAACAAAGTTCCTGTTTTCAAGGACCATCCAAAATGGTGAGATCAACCACATTTTAAATGCTTGATAACTACAGGTAGCTCCTGGCAACCATATGAGGCAGAGCAGGTCCAGAACGGCTGACTGGGGAGGCTTTGGAAATTGTTCTATCTCTGTGAAACCCAAGCAAGCTCAAATTGCAGCTTTGACCCACCTTCACGTGCTGAAAACTCAGAATCACAGAGTTGGAAAGAGATGTGTTCCTTTTGGGTCCAATAGCAGCACTCACTACCTGGGAGTTCAGGAAAACTCCATCTTTCTCATTCATCTCGTCAAAAAAAGTTGCATTTATGATGTTTCCAAGAGAAGAATATGAAATAAAGGCAACTGCACTGGGACCTGAGGAAACAGAAGAACAAAGTGCCACCATTCTTTCCATCCCCTTTCCTGCCCCACACCTGTCATGCTACTATGATTGGCACACTTGTGCTCAGGTGTGCATAGGAATTTCACTCTTCCTCCCATGCTCTTTCTCCCTGAATCCAGCTCATCCTTATGACGCAGCTCAGTGCCAGCCTCTGGTTCAGGAAGTCTTCCCCAACTCCTTAGGGAGCTTATGATGTTTTTCTCTAAATTTGTATTTCAAATGCAGCCCCTGCCATTCTGGTGTGGATTCACCTGCCTGCTAATTATTTCATATGAATTGAATTCTCTTTTCCCAAAAGGCACTAAATTTCCTGTATGACTATGCATGAGAATTCATTTGGAAACCATAGGGCCCCCAGCACAGTGTCAAACATCTTAATTTCCTAAAAAAGTTTAACTTATATTTCAAATACTCAGAAAAGTGTAACTGACATTTATATCCAGATTTAACATATGTTATCATTTTGCCATGTTGGCCTCAGGATTATTTTTTTAAGGAAATAAAATGTTTTAGATATTGCTAAAGCTCTCACTATTTCATTGTCTTCTTTCTCCAGAAATAACCAAGAACCTGAAGTGGAAGTATAGCCTTTCCATGAATAATTTTACCACATATGTAGGTTTTCATAACAATATATATTCTTATTTTCTGTTTGAAAATTCACATAAATGTTATCACACTTGGATAACCTTTTGCAACCTTCTTCTTCTTTTAATCTTTTTTTTTTTTGTTTATTAAGATAGGGACATATGCAACAAACTTTAGAAACATTTTTATCAAAATGCAATTATAGTCACAAACTTACAGTGATTAAGTTGCATTTATGTTAAATACTAAGTGGAAAAAAAAACTATTTTTGCTGTCAAATAAATGAGGTGCGATTCACTATCCATAATGATTCATTGCCCAAAGCTCATGAAACCTCTTGATTATAATCACTTAATAGCTGTGTAATCTTTAGTAAACAATGCCTCTATTTCTTCAACTGTAAAACGGGAATAATAATAAATACACCTGAAAGCACTGGGTCTAATTGAATCAATAGCTTTAAAACATTTAGAAGATGCTGTGGCACATGAGCTCAATAAATTTTATACATTATTGTTGTTACTACCACAGCTACAATAATTCCTTTCAAATCACCAATATGAATCAGAGCACTGACAGTAATTTCTTAAACAGTGTAATGATATCCAATATTATTAAATAGTTATAGTCTTGAAAAAATTCAAATTTTTAATAAAATGAATAGCATTCTTTCTTCTTTTAAAAAATAGCTTTATTGAGATATAATTCACCCACTTAAATCCTTAAATTCATTGTTTTTTAGAATATTCACAGAGTTGCTTTTACAAATTTATTCTGTCATTCTCATTAGTATTTTCAATATTTAATCATACCAATACATGTATATTTGGTTTATTTATTTTAGTTACTGTAGAGTGTCATATTATTTGAATGCCGCAATTTAGTTGTTGTAAAAATAAATGATAAAATTTTAATGAGAAAAAGAGTAAAGAGAAAATGAAATAAAATTCATATAATATTCTACCACTTAGAGATAATTACTGATTAGAAATACATCTACATGGCTATTCTGGATTTTTTCTAGGCATGTATACATGTATCTAAATACATATGCATGTCCAAGATAGCCAGTGACAGCTGAGTATTGGAAATTATCTGATTCTATAGGAGCATTGCACTTTTATATTAATTTTTCCCTGCCAAATAACAACTCTATTTCACAATGTCGTAGTCATAGAAGATAACATGTAGAAGGCTGATAGTAGTACAGTGCTTTTCATAAACACAAGTGCATTTTGTCTGGTGGATATGCAGTTGCTTTCTGCCTTATGAAAAATACAAACCCAAACATTACATGGCATTGCCCTACAGGCTATCAGCCAAGGTGCATCTGTCAAAATATTGATTTCTGCATTCGTGACTATCTCATATATGAATACACTCACGTGTGTATATCTGTTCTTCAAATTGCCTTTGAACTTCTTATCATTTTATTTGTTTGCTTCATTAATTAATGAGTCAGATATGGTCTTTGACAGCCGTCGTTTGCATTTGCCTGAGTCATTATTTACCTTTTCAAAGATGGTGTATATGTACAGATATTTACACACACATGTAAACACATACACACACATGTAAACACATACATGTATACACAAATATATGTACACACATATTAATATATATGAGGGTTGAAATAAGTCGAGCTTTTCAGTGTCTCTTCCCTTCTCACATTCTGAGACAGACTTTGTATCTGTGACCCTGAACTTTTTTTTGTATTGAATATGGTAAAACTTGGGGGAGTAGAACTGAAAAAAAGAGAGGTTTAGTTAATTTACATAAAAAAGGTTCTACCCTTAGAAGAAAATGATATGAAAGGTGAGAAGAGGGGCAAAGAAGAGGCTGTTTCATGGGATCACTTCCCAAATGAAATCCTTACACTTGACCTCTTTAAAATTGTCCCAGAAACTGCCTCTGGTTGGACCCAAACTGAGACACAGACAGAGCAGTCCCCAAATTGCAAAGAAGTCTCTTCCATGCTGAAAATTATCTGTCAGGAAGGAACCTACTGGGGATATTTCCTCATGACTCACACAGTGATATTGCTGTGTGTGTCTTATGGATTCTGAATGCAGCCACCATGTGTACCTTGTACGTTTCCCTGGGTGATGTCATTGCAGTGGATGTCCAGTGAGTTCATTTGGACGTTCAAGTTGAAGATCTTTCTTTCCTCAGAGCAACTGTCTGTAACAACTCGAGTTTCAATAGCTGGTAAGAAAGGCATCAGGCAAGCTTACCATTATTATAAGCTTTATATTTTTCAAATTAAGTTTATTGGGGTGATGCTGATTAATAAAATTATATAGGCTTCAAGTGTACAATTTTATAATACATCATCTATATATTGCATTGTGTGTTCACTACCCAAAGTTAAATCTCTTTTCGTCACCATATATTTGACTTCCTTAATCCTTTTCTACTTCCCCCACTCTCTTTTCCCAGTGGTAACCACAACAGTATTTTATAAGCCTTAAAACTGTCCACAGCAACACAAAAGACCGCTAATGTCTAGGAGGTGCCAGGCGCTGACCTATACATTGCCTTATACATTATCATCTTATGACAGCCTCATATATCCCCATGAGGGACTGTTGTTATTCATATCAGGAAACAGAAGTTCCAAATTAGGTGAGACTCTAATCTTGAAACCAAGTTCTAAACTAATATTCTCAAACATTTCTTTCTAGAAATTTATTCTCAGAACAATTATGGTTGAAAGGGTAGATATAGCTACAAGAAAGTTCATAGTGGCACAGATGATGATGGTAAAAAATGGGAAATGACTTAAATGTTTAATAAAAAGAAATTAATCAAGTAATTGATGGTTTATCTCTATAATAGGGAACCATGCTTCCAATAAAGTTGAAGTCATGAAAGAATTGCAATGAAGAAACAAACTCATAAAAAATATTTAGCTTAAAAAGAAAACTGGCTGTGAGTTGGACATTGTTGAAGCTGGGTTTTTATTGTGCCTTCTTTTGGTTAAAAGGTAAAACAGGCAAGTAACAAAATAGCAAAGAATGATACTATTATAAATAAAGTAGATAGGAATAGGAAAAAAAGAATACTATTTAAATAAAATTTTGTAATAATAGAGAATGAAAAATAGAATAATCAAAATCATAGCTATTACCGGCCCCAGTTCTAAGTGCATTTTATGCAGTATTATTTTTTTTTTTGTTTTATAGACAAGAAGACTGAAATCCATTGTGGGCATTGGTTACCAATCAATTAGAACCTGGTTAAGTCAGGAAAGATGAGTTACTTATAACATGAAAAATGGTTTAATTAGGATGAAAGTGTCTAGATTCCAGCTTCTCAAAATTGTTAGACACTAGATTTTACCTTTTAAATCTACTTTCATTATTATTATTTTTACAGAGCATAAAGTACTTTATCAGACAAATTGGTAAAACAGAAATGGTTCATTAGACACACACCAATTCTTTGATATCCCTGAGCAGCATAAAAGCACAACAAACATTTCTGGAGGCCATTCTAGCGATGTATATTAGAGTCTAAAATGGTTTTTTCCCTTGACTTAATAACTCCTCTTTTATGAGTTGATCCTAAGAAAATATCAAACAAGTAGGCACAGATAAATTTTGAGTGGTCTTTATTACAGGGTTGTTTGGCAAAACCTCACATTTCCCAGAATGGGGAAATGAATGAATTATGGTACACTCATACAATGCAACTCTATAAACCACTGAAGACAATAACATCAATAATAATGCTGTACATAATTTATATGGAAAGATGTTAGGGAGATGATAAATGAAAAAGCAGGTTGTACAACTGTATGTAAAAGAAAACATGCACAACAAATATGTGTCTCTTCAGCAAACATGTGTCTATATAGATATAGAATTGGAAGACTGGGTTGTGGGCAGATTTAGCTGGTCTAAAGTTAGTTTTGTTTGTGTTTTTTTCTAATTACAAAAATTAATATTTGGTCTTGCTTTGGGATTTTATTTATTTTTATTTTTTAAAATAAAAATTATATATGTTTGAGGTCTACAATATGATTTGACCCACACACATGTAGTGAAATGATAACCTCAGTCAACCTAATTAACATATTATCTCACATGGTTATATAACTGATATGTATGACATGTGTAACAAAAGAATTTTTATTTTTAAAACATGTAGTAAGACGTTCCTTCTACATGTGCTATTAGGTTATATAGGCACTAGATTAAAAAATACTTTAAGCCAAAATCTGAGATCTAGGACTGGAAACGATTGACAATATATATATATTTTAGCAGCTCTATGGAGGTGTAATTGATGTACAAGAAACTACACACATTAAAGTGTATAATTTGATGAGTTTTTTTGGTGTGTAGACCTGTAAAATCACCACCACCATCAAGGTGGTAAACATTTAATCAACTCCAAGTTTCTCCAAATTTTCTCATGCTGCTCCCTTTTCACATCCCCTCGTCTCTCTCTAGACTAGTTTGCATTTTCTATAAATGGACACGTGCAGTGTATTTAATTTCTAATTACTTCATCCAGACCCCAGCTAGTAACCAGCCTCCTTTGTATATCAGGCCATATCGTCTCCTTACCCATAGTGCTGTTTTGGACTTTCTGGATTTCTTGGTCTGGGTCTTTCAAGGCAGTTTCTAGAACATTGGATTCCACAGTCTGGAGAATAGATGTGATCATGGATGCAACTTCTCTTTTCTCTTTTCCCCAGAGAGTCTTGTTGATGAGAAGTGACTCAAAATCCTTAACAACCCGTTGTAGCTTTGAAGATATAAATGATAATAATAAAAATCCACTCTGTTAGGTCTCACAATCCTGAGGGACAGTCAAAAGCATGAGAAACAGGTTCTGGAGCCAGAGGACCTGGTTCAAATCCTGACTCTACCATTCACTGGCTGTGCAACCTTGGAAAAGTCACTCAATCACTCTATGCCTCAGTTTCCCCACCTTAGAATAGGACAGTAATAGGACTCCATAGTGTTTTTGGCAAGATTAAATGAGTTGAGATGCTATATATCAGTGCCTGGTAAATATCAGATAAGGGTTAGTTATTATAAACCACTTTTACTAACAGGGAAGTGGTAAGTTTGCTAGAAATAGACCAGAAGTTTTCAAACAGAGGCAATTTTGACACCCAGGGGACATTGGTAATGTCTGGAGACATTTCTGATTGTCACCACTGAGTGGGTGCTCCTGATATGCAGTGGATGGAAGCCAGAGATGCTACTCCACATCCTCTAATGCATGAGACAACCCTCACAGCAAAGAATGCTTCAGTCTCTAATGTTATAACATTACAATATGATACAAAAAGAAACTCTTAGGTAAACGTATAGCTCAGAAGACACTCTACTGGCCTTTTTACATCAAGAAATTTGTCTATGAAGGATAGCAAGGAGATGGGCTAGTGGCTGAAGAAGAATGAAGGCAAGGGTGAAGCTTTAAAAACAGAAACATAGTTGAATTGAAAGACTATTTTTATGCTGATCCCCACATCTTTGTACTCAAAGCGTAGTTCTCAGCTAATAGCATCAGTATCACCTGAGATACTGTCAGGAATGCAGACTCTTGGTGCACTAAATTCACACTTGCACTTTAACAAGCTCCCCAGGAGATCTGTGGGTCTAGACAGCAAGTCTCATCAGAATAGGAACTTTGTCTGTTCACAGCTGTTTCCCAGCACCTAAAACATCCCTTGGCAAATAGTAGATGCTCTATAAGTATTCTTGAACTGAATGAATGATCCAAAGAGGAAAATACTATCACGCCAAAGAATTATAAGTAGAGTGATATTATAAAGAGCTGGAGGAACATTTAGAACTGGAGGTTCACATAAACCTTCTTAATGTTCTACTCTTTCAATCTGAGCCTTCATGGAAATTCTGAGTGGAGCATGCTAGTTTAAGAGCAACCTGCCTCCCCACCCCCGCTTCCTGATAGAGAAAATCTCTCTCTAAATGACAGCTAAAGTCTTCTTGATTCAAACCCATTTGTACAGAGTAGGCATCAAAGTATTGGCTTCAGAACCGTTCTGTAGTATCTGACCTATCATAAGATCTTTACACCTACCTTTTTTCTGGCAATACATTTTTTTTAATTGAGGTAAAATTCACACAATATAAAATTTACCATTTTAAAGTATACAGTTCGGTGGCAATTTCGTACATCCGTGATGTTGTACAACTTGCCTCCTGCCTGACTGCCCTTTATCTAGTTCCAAAACATTTTCATCACTCCAAAATAAAACTGATTAAATGGTCTCTTTCTACTCCTCCCTCTCCTAGCCCCTGGCAACCACTAACCTGCTTTCTGTCTCTATGGATTTGCCTACTCCAGACTGGCTTCTTTCACTTGTGTGTTTTTGAGGTTCATTCACATTGTAACATGTATTAGAAGTTCATTTCTCTCTATGGCCAAATAACATTCCACTGTATGGCTAGACCACATTTTGTTTATCTTTTCATCTATTGATGGCATTTAGGTTGTTCTCACTTTTTGGTTGTTGTGACTAGTGCTGCTGTGAACATGGATATGCAAGTATTTATTTGGATTCTTGCTTTTAATTTTCTTGGGTTTATTCCTAAAAGTAGAGTTGCTGGGTCATATGGTCATTCTGTGTTTAACTTTTTGAGGGAGCTGGCAATGAAATTTTGTAATGAAATGCTCCTATTGATTGCTTGATTATTTATGACTTCAGTAACATTTATAGAACTTCCAATGTGGACTTGCTCTTATTTTTGCCCTCAAGAAGTTCACAGTCTAGGAGGTAATAATGCATTATGTATGTATACACAATGGAATATTACTCAGCCACAAAAAAAGAATAAAATCTTGCCACTTACAATGACATGGATGAACCTCAAGGGTATTATGCTGACTGAAATAAATCAGATAAAGAAAAACAAATACTTTTTGATTTCACTAATATGTAGAATCTAAAAAACAAAATAAATGAACAAACAAAATAGAAATAAACTCATAAAATACAGGGAAAAATTAATGGTTGCTAGATGGGAGGGGAGTAAGGGGGCTGGGTGAAAAAGGTGAAGGGATTAAGAAATAAAATTTGTAGTTACAAAATAGTCATGGGATGTTAAGCACAGCATAGGAAATATAGCCGGTAATATTGTAACAACTATGTACACTGTCAGATGGCTACTAAACTTATCAGAGTGATCATTTAGTTGTTATATTAATTTCTAATCACTATGCTATATATCTAAAACTGATATAATACTAAATGGCAATGGTAATTAAAAAATTAAGAAAAAAATGTCTCTAAGGAAATGATCATACCCTTATTAGAATATTATATATACAGTGAGTAGATGTGTCTCCTCTCTCTACTCTCTCCTTTTCAACCTGTCCTCCAGGCAACTTGCTCTGGATTCCCTCTCTCCTCTCCCCACAACATTGCAACAACCCAGCTTTGATCATGCAGTTGAGAACAAGATGCCAGGGGATGGTGGAGCAATAGTATGGAAAGAATGTTGGAACCCTCAATAGCCTCACGGAGCAGAATCCCTTAAGCCTAGACTTCTCACCTCTGGACTACTAACTCAGAAAGTAATAAAGATCTACCTTTTAAAAACCATTAAATAATTGGGCCTCTTTGTTGCAGCAGCTAAGCATAGCATAATATAGTCTTGCTTAGTCTGTCTTTCTTGGTCTAGGATTGATCCTATCTTTAGTGGATAGGATTTCATCTTTAGAGGACAGTACATACACACATATACAAATATATATACCCATATACACATGCTCACTATATCTATCTATCAACTCTATCTATAATCATCATCATCATCATCATCATCATCATTTATCATCTATCTGTCACCTATTTACTATCTATCATATCATTATCTCTCTGCCTTTATAGTGATATATATAGTGAGATATATCTATATCTATATATATAGTGATATATATAAAAAATATATAAAGATACACTTAGTGATATACAGTTAACCTTTGAACAACACGGTTTGAACCACACAGGTCTACTTACAGTGATTTTTTTCCCCAATAAATACTGTAAATATATTTCCTCTTCCTTACGATTTTCTAACAACATTTTTCTTTTCTCTAGCTTACTTTATTGTAAGAATATAGTATATAATAAACATGACATATGACATATGTGTTAATTGGCTGTTTATATTATCAGTAAAGCTTCCGGTCAACAGTAGACTATTAGTAGGTAAGTTTTTGGGAGAGTCAAAAGTTATAGATGGATTTTTAACTGCATGGGGGATCAGTGCCCCTATGCTGTTCAAGAGTCATCTATGTTAAAAGTTTATATCATAGTTATATATAATACAAATTATATAACATTATAACATTATAATTAATACATATTATAATTAACATACATTATACGTTAAAATATATATCATGTACATAATATACAGCATATCAGTATATGATATATAATATGTAGTACACATAGAATATCTAGTATCCACTGCCATTTACTAATTTGGGGCTTTGTAAACATTTGTTACCTGGCCAGGTCCCAGGATTCAGCTTCCACTCACCTCTTTCTTGCCTTTGGATGTGTTTGAGGAGGTGATCTCTGCAAAAGACAGCATGAGAAGTTACTGTTGGAACTAAGAGAGAAAGGGTGAAAAGGTGGGCAGGTAAGGTTGGTAACTTTGCATCTATAAGGCCTGAAGTCACGCTCTTTATATTCATTTACAGGCTTGTCTGCTGTTTGGGAGAATCAGAGTTCAAGTTCCTTGTCATGGTGTAGATCAGTGTTTTTCGACTGGGGGTAATTTTGCCACCAGGGAACATTGGCAATGGCTGGAGACATTTTTGGTGGTCACATTTTTGGGCAGGAAATATTGTTGGCATCTGGTGGGTGGAGGCCTGGAATGCTGCTCAACATCCTGCAAAGTACAGGAAGGCTCTTGATCACAAAGGATTATGACCCCAAATGTCAATATTGCTGTGATAGAGATACCCTAGCATAGAGGAAGCAGAAAGGTGTAAGCTCTAAGTTATTTAATTTAGTCCTGGCTGGATGTTATAACTGAAATCACTGAGAAAACAAAATTAGATCCTTCAGGTTTTTAAATTCAGCTAGGCCAGGAATTAGAACTGAAACAGAAGAGTCCATTTTTGGTTATCAGCTGTTAATGGGACCTCGTATGTTGCTTATTGTGTTTTGTAAGGACAACCATCTCTGTTTTAGAAGACAAAAAGGCTAGCCAATGTTTACATACCTGTTACTATCAGACTAAGGTTAAAGCTGTATCTAGTCTATATCTTGGTTTTCAGCTAAGTCTATTTTTTAAAAAGGGCAAAGAGCTTTCTTGTAATATTGATGGTTTTGTCTTAAGAGTACAAGAACTTGGAATATCCCTCAGCTATAAAAAAATGAATGAAATCTTGTCATTCGCAACAACATGGATGGATCTAGAGGCTCCATTATGCTAAGCAAAATAAGTCAGACAGAAAGACAAATACCATATGAATTTGCTTATATGTGAGATCTAAGAAACAAAATAAATGAACAAACAAAACAGAAACAAACTCATAGATACAGAGAACAAACTGAGGGTTGCCAGATGGGAGGGGAATTTGGGGACTGAGTGAAAAAGGTGAAGGGGTTAAGAAGTACAACTTGGTAGTTATAAAATAGTCATGGGGATATGAAGTACAGCATAGGAAATATGTCAATGATATTGTCATAACTATGTATGGTGCCAGGAAGTTACTAGATTTATTGGGGGGGATCATTTTGTAAGTTATATTAATGTGTGATCACTATGTTGTACACCTGAAATCAATATAATATTCAATGTCAACTGTAATAGAAAAAAAAAGAGTACAGGAATCCTGATTTACCACTCTGAGTTCAGAATGTTGTCTGTTATTGGAAACTACATTTGTTGTAGAAAATTGTGCTTTTGGCTAAAAGCTGAATATTTTTTCATGGGTGCCTTCTTTGACCTACCAACTTTGGCAATAAATAGACCCAGATGGACTCAGTCTCTATAAAAGGACTGTGAATTAAAATTAGGGAAACAACCAGAGTCATTTCTCTTCCTTGTAAAATAAAGTAAGTTTAACAGATTAACACCAGAACCCAGGTAGAATCTCCATCCATTTGTATGTTGTCAACAGAGGTGCCCATTGCCTAGTAAAAGATTCATTTGTTTTGGGTTCAATTCTATTCATTCATCCATCCATTTATCAATTTATTTATTCACTCAACAACTATTTACTGATTGTCTGAGCTCGTGGTGGACATAGAGTGCAGCAACCCTTTCCTACCCACCTGTGCTCTTCCTTTTGTTTTCCCCACCTGGACCCCAGCCTCATATTCAGATCTCATGCATCTCCAAGACCCTGTTGTGGGCTCCAGCTTGGGGCCTGGGGAAATACAGGAACCTGGGCTTGAATCTTGCAGGAGCGCCTCCAATTGGCAGGAAACATACCCTTGATATAAAAGAGCTACCTGAACTTTCCCACAACCTTTATAGCTGGAGCAGGGGTTTAATATTTTTTATTTTAGAAACATATGAAATGCTAGCAATAGTAGCAAACACTTCTAGGCATTGTCCTAAGTGCTATATATGGCAGCATCTCATTTAATCCTTGCAGCAATCTTGTGAGGTATATCCTGTAAGAGGATGATGATTGTTAGCTCCATTTTACAGATAGGGTTAAGAAAAATTATTTTGTGCCCAAGGGCTTTCTTCTGGGATTTAGCTCCATGGTCCCTGCAAAATGTTCTTAACATTCTGCTCTGTTGTCTCTTGAAGATGTGGATGCATCTGACAGAATGCATCATGCACGAAAATCATTAGCACTTGTTGAATGCCACCTTACATGCATGATCTCATTTAATCCTTGCAACAACCCCATGAGTCAGGTTCTGTTGCTATATCTTTCAAGCAGAAGAGTAAACAGAGGCACAGGGTGGTTAAGGAATTGTCTAAAGTCATGCGAGGGTAAATGGTAGAGTCCAGATTCGAATCCATATTTGTCTAACTGCAAAGTTTATACCACTCCACAAGTGCAAAAACACACACACAGGAATCAGGATAGGGCACAAACAATTTCAGTCATTCACAAACATCCACTTGTGTCCCCTGAGCTACCTAAAAACCCTGCTGCAGAATAGCTGGGGCTCTATAATCAGCTCATCCTGGAAGAGGTATCCTACTTCTCATAAGGTCTTTGTACTGAGAGAGCCTCTTCCCACTGCCATCTTCCAGTTTGGTTTGAGAAATCCTGTTTTAATCTTTTTAGAAAGGTCTTAGACCCCCTGAGTAGTCCTGTTTCCTCTTTGGCATAATTGTCCCCCTTTGTTCTAAGACCCCTGGCTTTGTGGAAGAACCAGGGAGTCTTGGACTCCCCGGTTAACAGGAACTGCAGAACTGACCTAGTGTGAATGTTATCGGTGCAAGGTTGCCCTGGTAATTGTCACGTGAAGTTTCCTGATCTCAAGCTGCAGGCTTGTGCTACTCATGACTTTGAGCTTCTCAGAGGATGTGGGGGTGGGGTGGGTGGTGGGATGCAAAGGTCTTTGTCAACCTTCTTTTAGACTCTCTGCTGTGGGGTCTCCAACCTCATGGCTTTAATGCTGGATGAAGAGGAGCACAAAGGAACAATCTTTCTGGAGCTTTAATTCCATTGTTCTATCAAACTAAGGAGAAAGTCTCCATTCCAGAGACATGTACTCTTTTCTCTTCTTGGGATTATCTATGAGACTTTACAAGGGAAGTTCCCCACCATCAATTCCAGGACCTAATATTATGCACCATTAGAGGGATCTGAAATTTGAGGGTCATGTCACACTTTGGAGAATGCCCACCCAGCAGCTATGCCTCTTTTCTTCCTTGCTATCAGAACACTCATTTTGTTAAAGTGTGTGAAGCTGGCACTGCCCTCAATCCCAGGGTTGAGCCCTGAGATTTTATTCTATTATTCCAGGAACTACTTTTAGGGTAGGAATTTGACCCCTATCTAGCCAAAGAGACATAAGGGGAAGTTTGTTGGGGCTTCTGAAGACAGCTTTTTTTTTTTTTAATGGTAAAAAGAGTGAGAGGCTCAGGAATACCAATTTTCTTCTCTTTGTTTTCATACGGAGGCATGGATGTATGAGAATGTGATGTTGTGTTGGGAGCCAACCCATAGGAAAGTTTAACTGAGAAGTTAACCTTTGAACATAAGTCTCACAAGTCTCACTAGGCTCCTAGGAAAGTCCAGAAGGGCAAACACAAGATAAACCCGAAGATGCCTGCACAGATAAGCCCATGCCTGGAGCTGAAGATAAGTCCGTGCCTGGAGATGCCAGAAACCCAAAGTATCCTGTTTGATCAAACACCCAACAGCAGACCCTTAACGGCTGCTGGCACCACGTCAGATCACCCCATGCCTGCCTCCCTCTGATCTTTGAAAATATATATACCCTTGTGTGAAAATAAACTTTGAGGCTTGATCAGGACTTTGTCTTGCCTCCACTCTTTGCGTCTCCTGTCCCCCATTCTCTTGCAGATTGTCTCCTCGAGTCTCATGCCTGGTCGGAGCTCCCGTTAGTCGTCCCGTGGGAAGGGACAATGTTGGAAGTTGTGGCAGCCATTTTGGGACTAACAGCGGGGAAACCAGAGAGAAAGCCAATAACGGCCAAACCAGAGCTCTATTATTGAAATGCTATATTAACCAAATGAGAAACTATCTATCTCTGGGCTTTTTATTATACTGGGATTTATTGATAATCCCTATTTATAATCACTTTTAGTCAGGTACATTACTTAAAGCCAAAAGCATCGTAATAGACATCAGGTTAGTAGTGGTGAGAAGAATGAGAACACTTTGAAACATGTTTCAGCTAGCTTCTTTCCTAATATTATTAATTACCTTTTCTCCACTCTCCAACTGGAGCCATCAACTATAAACCTGGCCTCGGCTATAGACCTAGTGACCAAAAATCTCACCAATGAAAAGAAAAATTGAGAATCTACCTAAGGGAGGCTAAAAATGGAATAGAACAACTTTAAGAACATAGAAGGGCAAACTGAGATTCATAGGTAAGTGTCATGTTTTTGAAGAAAGCTTGGAAAGAAGGGGGTGGTCCCTTCACTATCTCATATCATAAGAACCCCCAGCCACATTTAAACAACACAGGTTGACATAGACTATCTCTACAGTAAGTCTCACCAGGCTCCCACTTAAATTTATATTTGTAAACAAAATACTTCAGATATTTGGGAAACAGTGGTCATCGGTCAACTACCAATTTGTCCTTGGAGCCTGCTTTTTCTATACTCTATTCTGTTTCATAAAGAGCTTCTATTGCCAGTATCTCTTGCTTTATGTCTTCCTAGTAGGTTTGGCCAATGGTAAATGCTGGTAGAATGTCGGAGAGGAGAGAAAGGGAGGAGCCATGGTATTTCTTCCTCCTTCTCTATGCTTCTTGTGGTATCTCCAGCATTGGTTACACCTCTTCTAAGTTTCCACCTCTCTTTAAATGGACCTGATTCTTGGGTCTTAGTAATACCACCTTCTCCCCTGACCCTCTAGGTATAGGATGGCTTCAGACCTCTGCTGTTGCTAATCTCTGCATTGCCTCCCTATCCCTCTTTTGACCTCTCAGCTCTTCCTTCGCCAGTGCCAATTCTCTCTATAAACTTCCTTATGTTTTTAAGATCTAGTGTGGTTTCTGTTTTCCAGGCTGGATTTTAACTGATAAAGAGGGATAACATTATTATTATTATTTTGCACCAGAAAAGGAGTGCTTTGTCCATTTTATGGCTTCCTGAGGCCCATGTTGCAGTGTAGCAATTGGTTAAGAGTGTAGACTCTCAATGCATGCTGACTCACATTAAAAGTCTGCTTATTAGCTGGTTAACCTTGGGCAAAGTAATTAACTTTTGGATGCCTCAGTTTCTTTACCTGTAATAACAATGCTTACCTCATGTGATTATTATAAATGAATAATGCATGTAAAGCATTTAGTGTAGTACCTGGTACATAGTATAAGTGAAATAAATATTTAGCTATTAGCTTTCTAGAATTTAGCTTTAAAGACTCTCAAAAACAAACAAATAAACAAACAAACAAATAAATATATAAAGACTCTCTCTCTTATCATTCTAACTATAGCCAGTACCTCACAGAGAGTCTGCTAAATCTCATATTTCTTGGGTATAGACTTTCCCCATCTATATAGTTTGTGTGAGACTGGTCATGCTTATAGAATATGATACCTCCTCCTGGACTCAGATCTGAGGGTGGGCATATGACCCAAACAGGACCAATTTGTACATTTCCAAAGACTTTGCAGTTAGGTTCAAAAGAGAGTCAGTTGATCTCTCCTTGGTGGTTGGATCAATAACAATGGTAAGATTTGGAGCTGCTGGCCATATTTCCTGTACTATGAACTAAGAAGCAGAGAAAATCCATTTGCAACAAAAGAGAATACAAGAGAAGACAGAAGAAGCAAAGAATATCAGAGACTGGGGCAGCTTGATAGTGTCGAGTCCCCATTTTCAGTTCACAGCATAAGTTCAGCTGTATTCTTGTCCTTGAGTTCCAAGACATACCCATGCATTCTTAAAATAAACTCATCTTTTCTGCTTAAGTTACCCGAGTGAGTTTCTTTTCTTTGCAATTCAAAGAATCCTATCTCATTCACCACCTGGTCACCTTCATATCCAAATTGCACTTGCCTTCTTAATCCTGTTATTTTTCTGAACTTCTTTCTTTTTCGCTTCTCTTTCCATTATCCATTTCCTTCCAGGAACTAGAACCACATTCTGTCCCCACCACAAAAATGATCTTTTCTGGTGTTAGACTCAATGAAAAAATGAGGAAGGAAGATAAGAAGACAAGAATTTTCTTACTCCGACAAGTGTTCTCGTTGGAATTCTTGAACTGTGTATCCTGAGAAAGGAGTTTATAACCAACGTCACAGCGACAGTAGAAACCTCCTTCAACGTTCTGACATTCAGCATTTGATCCACAATATATACTAAAGGGTGGTTTACATTCATCAATATCTGAAACATAAAGGAGAAATTTAGTTATTCATTAGACCAAGACTTATTGAGCATCTAATATATGCCACAGGCTGTACCCTTTCCACTGGGGTCTGTCCTGGCTTTCAGAGACAATCGGTTAAGGTAATGGCTGTCTTTGTTCTTTCCTTTCTCTTTGACTTTGGTTGGGTTCTCCAAGGAGGAGACATTGAGACAAGGATTCAAGTGCAAGGGACCTCAGGAAACACTGGAAGAGAAGTGCTGAAATGAGAGAGGGATGGCAGGAAATAAAGGGGATATTATCAAGCAAGTTTCCACTTTGAGCAACTGGGGCTCAATTCCTCTGGGAACCTCTGGGAGACAGTGTAGAGCAAACACTTCAGAGTGACTGCATGCAAGGGATGAGGAAGCTGGGGTATTTATCCACCAAACCTCATCATTTATTTGCAGAGGAATGTTCCCAGGGAGTGGAAACTCCACAATACTTCCACCTGTCCTGAGCATGGGCTGAGTGGTGTCCAGTAGCCAGGAAATTTCTCAGACTTGGCATGCAAAGGAATGGTGAATGATGAGGGCATGTAAGTGGGGCATTGACTATGTCTGCTGTTATGAACTAAATGTTTGTATCCACCCCCTCAACTCATATAGCTCTAACCCCAGAGTTGCTGTATTTGCAGATGGGGCCTCTAAGGGGGTAACTGAGATTAAATGTAGTCATAAGAATGGGGGTCCTGATATGACTGGATTAGTCTCCTTATAAGACACATGAGAGCTCTCCCCTTCCCCTGCTACCATGTGCATGAGACAAGAAAATTCCATGTGAAGATAGGAAGAGAGGCTTTGCTAGAAATTAAATCTGCCAGAACCTTGATCATGACTTCCCAGCCTCCAGAACTGTGAGAAAATAAATGTCTGTTGTTTAAGCCACTCAGTCTGTTATATTTTGTAATTGCAGCTCTAGCTGACTAACACATCTGTTAAACTAATTGAGTTAGGATGTCTTTCCTAAAGTCAGGACCCTCTAGTCCGAGGGTCACTTGTAGCCCCTTTAAAATGATGCCAAGTGGGTAGCAAAAATGTGTGATTTCTCTGTCTAGTACAGAAAACATGAAGTCTGGGGTTTTCAGAGTGTGATACAGTCATTCTTTACTTGATAGCCCAGAAATGGCAATCTTGTTCCTATTTATGGTATAAACCCTGACATGTTTTTTCCCTTTTGTAATACAAGTACCTGACTTCAACTTTGACAGCTGAGGCATCTACCTCAAAGCCAGCTATCTCCAAAAACACATTGCCAGCCATAGGACTAGATGAAGTGCCAGGTCCCCTCCCCCAAATGAGGTTCCTTTGTTTCCGAGATCTTGGTTGATTTTGATAATTGATCATTGGGGCTAATTGTTTATTTCTCTTTCTGTGCTTTAAATTCCCACTCTTATATTTTAAATTCACCAGTAACGAGTGAATCCTTGAAACCCATGTGCACTCTCTCCCTCTACTCATGACATTGCTGTGTGGTCCCAGGTGAGCTGTGTAATTTCCAGGTCTTGTAAATAATAAACCTGTATCTTTTCAAAATTTCCTAATGGTTATTGCTGAAGGGCATCTCAAGAAGTAAATAGATAAACAAGTTGTGCTGCTTTTATACATTGAAATAAAATTCAGTAAAGGAAATGAATGGACTGTCGATATGCATGGATAAATCTTACAGACCTTATGCTGAGTGAAAGAAGTTAGATACAAAACTGTTCAGACTCTATGATTCCATTTGCATGAAGGCCTAAAGCAATCAAACCTAATTTATAGGTATGGAAATTAAATCAGTGGTTGCTTGGTCCAAGAGGTGAATTTGAGCATGATTACAAATAAGTGAGAGATGGTCTCTATGTCGATTGGGGAGGTGATTATTCAACATATACATTTATCAAAACATTATTAAACAGTACACCTAAATTTTTTTCAATTTTACTGGATGTACATTATAGCTTAAAATAGTTCAAAATAATCTAGAGAGTAGTCACTTGTATTTTTTCTTCAGTTAATAAGTGATAAAATTAATTTAGTGGGTCTCAACCAGAATTTTAAAAATGAAATAGAGAAGACTAGACTAGAGAATACCAGTATGCACTGTGCAAAATGTCTATTATTTTACGTAACTTTTGTCTCAGGTATATGCGTGTGTATGTGTGTGTTTTCTAAGTTACACAGCAAAGGAAACAACCCAATATTAGCTCAAGTCTGGTGTGTTTATTCTTCCACAGGATTAGATCTTTTAACTATTGAATGGAGATTACATTTTGTATAATAGGGGACCATAGGAATTTATATTAGAGAAATTTTTGCCCAAACATTTATTCTCTATTTGCCATGACTTTAGCACATATTTTTTCTACTTAAAAAATATATATTTATATGATGCTTTATGACTATGAAGTACTACCACATTCATTACCTTATTCAATTCCCCTACCACTCTCATGAAGTCATCATTATTATTATGTTATTGAGGAAAATATTGAGAGCTAGCAAGGTTCTGGAAGAGCCTCTTCTTTTCTGACTTCATAAAAGCATTTCTTGGTGAAGGCTGAATAGTAGAGTTTTTGGCATTGCACATGACTGTTACCTCCCCACAGCTCTTTTATGCTGCTTTCCTTCCACTTCCACTTTTGGGTGACTTAAAAATAACCTCTTTACCTTGACATATCTCCAAGGGGAACGTGAAGAATTTCTGCCCAGACTGAGAAGTGTATCCAGGGTTACAGGTACAGTAAGTATCATTGATGCAGACAGAATTTTGGTGGCACTGAGGACAGGTACCTATGAGAAAGAGAGCTCTGCTGTTATCATTTTGCTTTGCCTCTAAACAGGGCTTCTCAGAAGCTGAAGAAGGCTGCACCTTTTTCTTTTTCTGAGATCTCAGTATATATAAAAAAAAATTAGAGATGCCATTTATGTACCTTACAAAGTGATCATCCCAATAAGTTTAGTACCCATCTGACACCATACACAATTATTATAATATTATTGACTATATTCCCTATGCTGTACTTTACATCCCTGTGACTCTTTTTATGTCTGGCAATTTGTACATCTCAGTCCCTTTCACCTTTTTCACACATCCCTCCAAATCTCTCCCATCTGGTGACCATCAGTTTGTTCTCTGTATCTATGAGTTTGTGTCTGTCTTGTGTATTCATTTATTTTGTTTCTTAGATTCCACATATAAGTGGATTCATACAGCATCTGGCTTTTTCTTCTGACTTATTTTGCTTAGCACAATACCCTTTAGGTCCATCTGTGTTTTTGTGTTGCAAGATTTCATAAATGTCTAACGACTGTTGTATACCTGAAACTAATATACTATTGTATGTCAACTCTAACTGAAAAAAAATTTTTTTTTAGTCTAAAAAAAATTAAAGATACCAAACCCAAGTTCTAGAAAAAAGTGGGATTCCTGCACACAATAAAGGATTACGGTTAGCATTAAATGGATTAATTTTAACACAAAAATTTCAGTGCAATGTCATTGTGCTATTCTTAAGATCATTGCAGAATTTATAAAAGAGAAATAAGTTGCTTAAGACCTGGGACCCTGGGTTCATTTCTGGTTTCACCACTTAATAGTTGTGTGTCTTTGCACAAGTGTCTTAAACTTTCTGTGCATCAATTTCCTCACCTGTAAAATGGGTTGTTGTGAGGAATAAGTGAATTAATACATGTAAAGTGCTTTGGGCAGTGTCTGGCACATAATAAGTGCCAGTTATGATTATAAAAATTTATATTTGAAGGGCACCACAGGAAGTATATTCTGTTAATTGTGTATGTTTTATCTTTGTAACCCTATGTATAACTTTATTTAGACAGGGAAACACTAAACATCTTAATTTAAGCCCCCTTGGGAATGAATGGAAAAAATGAGGATGAGGAAATATCTCAGGCTTTGGGTCTAATGGAGAGACATGGGAGATGTGCAGGGTTCTTGGGGAGTGGGTGCTGGGAACGAGACGGGAGAGCACTGTGCCAAGCTTGGCTACTCAGAATGAATCTTCTGGCTAGAAATGCAGAATCTCAACCCTAGACCTGTTGAATCAGAATTTAGTTAGATTTCTAAGGGACGTAAGCTAACCTGAAATGATTGTCTTCATATTTTGCTGACTTATGATCAGAATAAAATGGTTAACAGTGTGCTGTCTCCCCACTTGAATGTTTACTTCATGAGACTTTGTGTTTTTTGTTCACTGTTCTATCTCTATGTTGGGCAAATTGTTGTTACTAAAAGCAAACAAATAGCCCAACAACAGTAAAATAAAAAGATAAAAGGTATCCAAATTTGATGAAATGATCAATTAAAAAAACAACATAGGAGCAAACCTGACCAAGTTCTGTTCTCAAAACGAGCTCCTTTTCTCTAGCTTGTTGGAGGATTTGGGTGGTCCGAGGTTCATCCTTGGTTCTCCACCCTCCCTGGTCTCTGGCCATAGAAGAGCCAGGCTTTGAGCACTCACCTTCCGCCTTCTGAAACACAACTCCTGACAAACTCAGCAGAATGCAGAGCTCTGAAATAAAGAAGCAGAAGGGAGAGACGTGAAACAATTGAGGAAAGATTCAGGAAATTCTCCAAGGGCTACACGTATCGGTTACTTACTACTGCATAGCAAACTATCACAAAATGTAGTGGCTTAAAATAACAATGTTCTTATTATCTCTCAATTTACTATTTCTGTGGGTCAGAAAGCTGGGAAGGAATTAGCTAAGTGGTTTTTTACATTGTTGCAGTTAGATAGTGCTGGGGCTAGAGAGGCTGTGAACTGGCTGGGCATTACTGTCCCTTCGTGGGACCTCAGGGCCTCAGGGTAGTTTGGGCTTTCTCCCAAAATGGAGACCTCAGTCAGGCTGCATAGGAATCAAGTGTTTATCCCAGCTCACCAACTAGTCTACTGTTGTCTCTGCCCATCACCCCACTTGGCAAACAGAGATCCTTACATTACTGAGACAGGACATCACTTGTAAAATTCTAAATCTTTTAGCAGGAAATGAAATGGGACATTTCTTGCAGAGCTAACCTTCTTAGTAAACCTAGTTAAGTTTTCTTCCCTTCTTTCTTTGGAAGAAGGCTCTCCCTCAAATCTTGATAATTGCTCTGGTAACTCAGATCCTCTGGCTATTGATAGGAGTCATCAGCCCATTGTTAAGCAGAAATAGTGTTAATCCAGGCAGGACCCATAGAGTCTGGGGTCGGGGGAGGGGACTTAAAGCCAAAAGTCTTTTTTTTTACTCTTTAAGAAACGTATTAACCAAGCCTGTTCCCCTTTACTCACTTAATAGGCAAATCAATAATAGAAATTAATAGATGTATGATTAAATAACAAATTTGTATCTTCTTTTCCTTGTCTAGGGACTGAGGTGGTACTTCAGCAGGAAACCCAAGACCCCACCCTGACTGAGGCAGAAAGGGAAAGAGCTCCATGAAATCCCTGTAGGCAGGGATTACAGCCATTCTCAGCAGGGAGCAAATACCGAAGAAGAGACCTCCTGTCCCTCAGCATCCATACTGATAATAAAGAGGTTCATGGCTATTAGAAAAGAGGCAGGCAGGAATGTTAGTTCCTGGGGGTTTTGGGTCTGCCTGCAAAATCACTGAGGTCATCCTATCTTAGAAGGGGTCCACCCTAATCTGCCCACAATTAAGCAACCCAGAAGGTATTTTTTTTTTTTAACTCACACAAAGAAACCAGTAGGCAGAGATTTAGGTACCAGTTTAAGCCAGTCACTCGCACCTGCGCAATGAAGACTCCATTACCTTCAACTCACCTGAGTCTCATTATACCTTCATTATAATATGATGCATATGCCTGGAAGTTCATTAATATCATTATAACAGACTGAATTTTGGGAACAAAAATGTGCAGAAAGCAAAATGATGAATCACTGAGTCCTGTCAATCTTATTTGTCAATCAAGGAAGCCCACTACTCTAAGAAAAGTCACCACCCAAAGCAGAAAGGGATAAAAACCTGAAGTCTTTGTTACCAGGCCTTTTAAGCCATGCTTCTCTTGCTCAGGTGCGCTTTCACTTCTGGAAGTGTACTTTCCTTTCTAATAAAACTTTTCTATTGTATTTTGCTCAATTTTTTGTTTGAGACATCAAGAACATGGACAACGCGCCGGGAGAGGACCCAACTCTCTGGTAACATTACCGGGACCCACTTTTTAAAATTTTTATTGAGGTATGTAAAAGTGGAAATTCTCTCGTTACTGGGAAGTGAAATCTCCAGGTGCCGGCCCCCAGGAGGAGCAGTAAATCAGTCACAAGGAGGTGATATCTCCAGGTGCCAGCCTCAAGGAGAAACACAACATTCCAAAGTGCAGAAACTGTCTGCTAGCCCTGTTTGCTCTGAGAGTCCCCTGAATACATTTATCTTTATGCAAGACTTTAACTGCTAACTTCTGCTTTCTGTAATCTGCTTGCTTGCTTATTCAAGGGCATACATAGTTGGAGGCATTATAAACTGCCTCCTCTGGAGGCTGGGGGCTGATCTCTAACCCTGCGTGGTAGAGAGTCAGTCCCCGGCCAGCTAATAAAGGCTCTTAATTCTCTCTGATTCGGCTCTGTGGGTTCCTGTTCTCACCTGCGCCATAACAATATAATTGATATACAAAAAATTATACACATTTAACATATACACCTTCATGAGTTTTGACATATGCATTTGCCATATACCCATGATACCATCACCGCAATCAAGGTACTAAAACATGTCCATTACATCCAAAGATTTCCTTTTGTTCTTTTGTGCTTTTTTCTTTTGTTAAGAATACTTACCATGGAATCTAACCTTTTAACATATTTTGAAGTGCACAATGCTCTATTGTTAACTATAGGTGCTATGTTTTACAGTGCATCTCTAAAACTTATTCATCTTGTGTGATACAAATTTTATACCCATAAATAAACAACTCCTCATTTCTCCCTCCCCCATCCCTGGCATCCACACATTTTCTGCTTCTATGAGTTTGACTACTTTAGATACTTCATCTAAGTGGAATCATGCAGTGTTTGTCCTGGTCTGGCTTATTTCACTTAGCATTGTATCCTCTAGGTTCATCCATGTTGTCACAAATGGCAATCATTCTTTGTAGAGGAAAGATTCCATTGTATGTATATACATTTTCTTTATCCATTCATTGGCAGGGCCCACTTTCTTAGGGGGTAACCAAAATTGCAAATAAGGTTACTAGTCACCAGAGCTAAATTTCAACCAATGATTAATAGAAGAGCTTTATTGGTTGTTCATAGTGAAATGCTTCCATACCATTTGTCAGTAATCATAGCCCAGAACCAGCTCCCAACTAGTAAAACATACGGCTGAAGTGTTTTCCAGTTCCTAAAACTCAGTCGTCTGGGTATGGTAACATTTCCTCAAGGTTAATCTTCAAGGTCTCCTTCCAGCCTAGACAGCAACCCTGTGCTCTGTATTATGATTCATCAGCATGCTGGAACCCCAGGTTCTAAGAGACTTTAGAAATTACCCACTGACTCTTTGTTGAGGAGGAAACTGTTCCTCAGTTTCAGTTTGCTTAGACACCAGTTGTACAAATTTGGGCAAGTTGTTTAACTTCTTTAGGTTTCCTTATATGAAATATGGTGACAACATCGTTGCTTATATCCTGGGGTTGGAGTGATGACCTAAAAGAGGAAATGCATAAAGCACAGTATCTGTCAGAGGTCACTACATAAATGCTAGCTGCTGCTATTACCATTTTATTTGCATGAGAATCCTATTCTAATTATTGACCTGATGCTCATTCTATTACACTGCCTGTTCCATCCAGTAACGAGGGCAGAGAGTTCATGGACAACTGAAATTCACAAATAATTCATCTCAGAGGTGTCCATTTTAATTTTAATTTTTCCTTCTAGTTTCCCTGAAGCAAGAAACATCTTATTTGGGCTTCTCTCATTTAAACTGCACACTCTCTTGTATGTAAACCACATCTTCTTTATCCAATCATTATCGAAGGACATTTTGGTTGTTTCCATATCTTGGCAACCATGTATAATGTGACAATAAAGTTTGGGGTGCATATATGGTTACAGATAATTGTATACACAATGTATACGCAGCCATAAGAAAAGTGAAATATTGCCATTTGCGACAACATGGATGGATCTTGAGATAATCATGCTAAGTGAAATAAGTCAGAAAAAGTTAAGAATCATATTGTTGCAGGGCAAGGTAAATTTCCCCAAGTTGGGGGGAGACCAAGCCTTGCACTGAGAGAAGAGTGTCCTTTAACGGAGAGTGTAGGAAGAATTCAACACACACGCCAAATTTGGAGTCAAAAGGGAAGTTTATTAAGAAAGGGGTAACATCCCACAGACTGGTTTCCTCTCAGAGGCAGAGAGTAAGAGAGACATGAGAGAGACAGTGAGAGAGACAGTGAGTGAGAGTGAGAGTGAGAGAGAGAGAGAGAGAGAGAGTGAGTAAAGGCACCAAGAGGGACCCTGAGTGTTCTGAGTATTCAGTATATGTCATTCTTTAGTTCTCATTTCCTTTGATATGGACACACAGAGGGGGAAGAGTGTGTAGGTAAAAAGGTAAGAATATGTAGAGTGAAAGGCCTGCTGGCAGTTCCCAGCCTTTATACCTTAGGTTCCCCCATGGTTTTAGCCTCAGGGAATGACTCTTTGTTCTTGCTTCCCCTTCACAGGTGTGGGAAATGGGTCATTAGCATTCCCAGCAGAAATCATCCTTTGTTCTGCAGGTGTCCTCCTGGCCTGGCTGCTGGGCTGATAAGCACATTGCAGTCTCTTAATGTAGCTTTATTAACATTTTAATTTTCTTGCCTCCTCCCTACATTAATATGATTTCATTCATGTATGTGATATACAAGAGACTCATGGATAGGGACAACAGTTCCATGGTTACCAGAGAGGAAGGGAGTTAACATATGGTGATGGAAGATTAGACTTTGAGTGGCGAACACACAATGAAATATACAGAAGATGTGTTATTGACTTGTACACTTGAAATCTATGTAAATTTATTAACCAATGTCACCCAATAAACTTAATAAAAATAATTACACACTCTCACTTGTAAGGTAGTCAGGCATGAGCAACAGGAGCAAAGGCCCAGCTCTGTAACCATAGAAACTTCCCTTGAAGGCCTTCCTTAGGCACTTTCCAGAAATATCACCCTTTTAGGGTTATAAATTACTCCAAATTCTAGAACACAAAGCCCATAAAAGCTGCTGGCTAAACCAGCTACAAACGCATGCACAGAAAGTACTGTCTATAATTTCAGCCTCTTTATACCATCATTATATCATTACTATGCCTGGAAATTCATGAATCTAATTATAACAGACTCAATTCTGGGTAAGCACATAGGCAGTAGACAAAAAATTATATAGCTGCCAACTGTCAGTTAAGGTGACCTCACAAACGGATCATCTAGGACCTCCTGTTACAGCTCAAATATAAACAGACTCCTATTTCTCTGTGGTTACAGCTCTCCAGGCTGGAAACCTGACCCTCCTTTTGGTGCAGACTACTTTTTCTCTTTACCTTCTAAATTCCGTAGGGCTGCAGCCTTGCTTAGCGGCTGGTCTCCTTCTAAATTGTACTTTCAACAAATCTTACTTTTTCTAAATCTCACCGACCTGTAATTTTTTGCTGCATTGGCAGGGAAGAACCAAGGAACAACATCCAACGTCTCTGTCCACTATCCTCCTCCTCCTCCTCCTCCTCCTCCTCTTCCTCCTCCTCCTCTCCCATAACGCTGGAGTGATGCAGGATTTCACATCACCCCAGCAGTCACTTAAATTTGATTCCACAGATATATACTGGACACCTCTTCTATATAAGATGTCATGAAAGGGGATGCAAAGGTGAGGGGACATGGCCTTTGCCTTCAAGTAGCTTATATTATTTTGATAGAATTTATGGTGTATCACTCTCTGTACAACTAAATAAGTGTGAGACTTTGAGCAAGTCATATAACCTCTTCATGATGCCATTTTCCATCTGTAACATGGAGATGCTATGTGATAATGAGTGCAAAACAATTTTAGCTTGATGCCAGGCTAAAGTGGATGCTTGATAAATGTAAGCTTTGGTCGATATTGTGGCTATTGATAGTTATTTTATCTGGAACCAGAAGGATCAAGCGAATTTCAGAGTTGGAGAACCATCTGCATAGAAGTGATGTTTGAAACCATGGGATCATTAGATCCCTCAAGGGAGAGGGTGTAGAAAAAGAGAAGATCCCAGGCAGAAACCTCTGGAAAGAGCATTATAGCAAAGATCTGGAGCCAGGTGACTTGGGTTGAACCCTGACTCTGCCTTTTAAAAGCTGTGTGACTTTGTATATATAACATAATCTCTCTGGCTTCAGTTTTCTAAATTTTAAGATGGGTATAATAATAGCACATACCTCATGGGCCTATTATGAGGATTAAATAGGTTAATACATATAAAGTACATAGCGAGTTCTCAGAAATGTTGGTTGTTATTATTAATAATATTCTTGTTACAAGAAAAGGAGAAAAGAATAGCAAAAGAGGCAGAGAAAAGTCAGGGCAGTCCTAGGTCATAGAAGTTATCGAGGAGGAGAGGATATTAATAAAACAAAACATGTGAAGAAGATGAACAACTCATTGGATTGAACCATATGGAAAATTTTAGGGATATTTGAGAGTATAGTCTTAATAGGATGGTAAGGAAGGAAACTATATCCAAGAGAAAAGAAAAGGAGAGTGTTCAAAGCAGAGCAGAAGAAAGAGAAGGAAAAGACAGCTAATTGTTTAACCAAGTAGTTCGTGATAGGGAGCAGGTTAAGGTACAGTGATTGTCAAGGTTACACATACCTGGAAGAAATGATGACTCTCGCATTCCTGCGTGTAGGTAACCCTTGTTAGCCAGTTCTTGAAGGTCTTTACCGTGCTTTTCCTAGCTCAAGGAAATCTCATGAGAATTGACATAAGTGACTTAGGTCCGCTGACTTAGGAAATGGTTCTCAGAAAAGTGAACTTCTTATCTTTCACCATCGGACCATGGTTCTGCTTTTTCTAAAAATTAAAATGCTACATTTATTTTAACACGACTGGAAAAGTGAAGTAAATACACAGTAGCATATAAACAGTATATCAAAGAGGTAGCCTTCAAAAAATCATGCTTCAGAGAAAATAAAGAACTAGACAATGGGGAATAAATATACTTGGTTTAATAAAAAACTTTTATGACATTTTGTTTCAAACCACATGTAAATACAGTTATCACATTTGTCAAAGATTTATTTTTTCTATTTCCAGACCTTTAAAGTAGATGCAGATTTTCTTAGAATGAAGCTGACTCTAAGAACACATAAATATTGAACACGGATGAGAGCCTAAATTCAGCAATCTGGAGTGGGAAACAAGGAAGATGCTCAGCCGGTGTCAGTCTCATCATCCAAGGTGGTCACTAACAGTTGTCACCCTGCAACACCAAGCAGGCAAGTGTCTGTTATGTACAGGGGGCCTGCATTGTACCCTGGATTGTATTTACAAGATAACTAAGAAAAACTAGCAGTAAAGTGAGTCTTCCACAGGCAACCTAATCCAGTTACTGTATGTCCTACAAGAGTGTAGGAATATAAGGCCATGATATTGATTTGGGACAAACCCTTATGTAGTCATTTTAATATCAACATTATTCATTCTTTTGAAATATGAGGTATTTCAACTGATTAAGGTTACAGATAATTTTGGTTGAAATACTATATACATCAGGACTAGCATGGTAAAATTATACTTAGATACTTATAACAACCAAAAAAATTTTACTACCAAATTTTTACAGTCAACTTTAATATGGCATGCTTATTAATGGATCCAATAGGTATGATTATAGGTTAGCATGGTTTTGGTGCCAAGTCTTTCATCTCACTAAATTAGGAACGGAGCACCTGTTGAGCAAATAGACACGAGTGATTTTGCAGCCAAGGACCAAGACAACTCTTCAGCGAGCTGCGTTGCAAGCTCTGCTCTAAATTCTGCAAGACACTCGTGTTCCTCGTGCTTAGTGTGGCCGATGCTCTTCTGGTGCGTGAACAGGAACACCTGTGTGTGTATGTGTGTGTGTATGTGTATGTGTGTGTGAATGCGCGCGTGTGCGTGTAGGGGGCAATTCCATATCCAGTCTGAGTTTTTCTTTAAGATACTTTTTTTAAAGATGCTTTTGACTTCTTTCCTTCTCTCAGTATAATCTTCCTCAGAGATCTGCTTTTTTTCTCCAATGCTATGGGTGTTTGTTTTAGAAGCTCTATTAGTATTTTGTGGGGTCTGTGGGCAAGGAGGACCATCACGATGAGGACTCTTGGCGTTTGCTGTGTCCAATTCAGCTGGGCATCCAGCAGTGTTTTCTTCCATGTCACCCTTATAAATAGAAACTGAGGCTGGAACACTGTTTCCACTGCTATTATTGCTAAAGTGCAGTTTTACCCAGGAGCCTTGCAGGCTCTCATCCCCACAGTCCTGCGGTCCTGAGCTGCAGCAGGGGTGGGTGGGGCGGGGCATCAGGCTGCGCGGAAAGGGGTTCAGGTGAATGCCAGGCACTTGGAAACAGGAAACAGGTTGGAGCCAAGGCACCAGCTCAAGGCCAGGTGAATGCAGCGGTGTCAGCTCAGGGTCCCGACTGACTGGTTCTGCTTTTTATTTGTTTATATTCTACACTTTTTCTGCACTGTTTTCATATGTTTCCTTAATAGTAGGTTTTCCTAGCTATTGTTGATTGCCTTTGGGATGACAGAATCAACTGACCCTAGGAAAGGAATGCCTTTCAGTTATATAGCATTGTTTGAGGAGCACGAAGTGACTTTGGAGTCAAAATAAATCTTAAATAGCTCTATGGTTTTTGAGCAGGGTAGGTCAGAAATTAGGGCTTTTTCACAAATCTTGGGATATTTTTCCCTCAGAAGATGCCACTCACCAGATCTGACTGGAGTCTCAAAGTCTGGTAAGAAGTGATATGTAATTTGGTCATTTGGGGGCAATCCGGGCAGTTAAAGAAGTATAATTTAGTAGGCTTTGAGAGAAAAGACCTCTAAGTCATTCTTTCCTCTAGCAAATATTAAGACAAATATTATTAAGTGACAGAATCTGCACTACCTTGTAGGGATACAATAGTGAACAAAATTAACACAGTCTTTCCTATGTAGAACTTAGAGTCTAGTGGAGAAGGCAGACAGTTAAATAATTATAATCCATATAGAAAGCTGACCTACCTCATGGCTAATTTGTGGCAAGGAGGTGCTTCTTCGACCATCCAGTAATCCAAGTAGTCCAAGAGCCAAGCGATAAACAAAAAAGCATTTACTAAAGTATCACAAAAATATAACTGGGGATTCCATTGATAATATACCAAAAAAAAAAAAAAAAAAAGAAGTATTTCTTTCTTGTCCTTCAAGTAAGGAAGCCTCCTCTTAATACTTTTTGTCTTTTCTTTGAGTTGTGTTGGAGAAGAGTTTGGAAGAAATTTAAATGACTGAAGGTTTTTAAAGCAGTGTGGTCATATGATTGGCTTTGTTTTGGGGGAGTTTTCTGGATGTTTTATGGATCAGAGGCAGGTGTGGATATGGAGGCCCAGGCTGGACAATCATCCAGGCAGAGGTAATGTACTCTGGCAACATCTTCTATATGGTCTCCTTGCTTCTTTCCTTACTCTGTTTGAAAACATTCTCAACTAAGCAGCCAGACTTCTTACTATGGCCTATAAGTCCTTCTATGATTCTTCCTCATCTATACCTTAAACTTCATTTGCTATGACTCCTCCTTTTCTCCCTATGGTTAAACAACAGTGGTCTTTTCTGTTCCTTGAGTGCATCAAGTTCTTTTCTATCTCAGGGCCTTTGCATATTCTTTCACATTGCCTAGGATGTTTTCCACTTTAATATTCACATGTTTGCCTCCTTCTTGTCTTTCATATCTCGACCCAAAACTCATTTCAGACGTTCCCCGACCACCCCACTAAAGAAAGTCTTTCCAAATTACACTCAATCACCCATCTCTTTATTTCTGTAATTATGTTATCCAAATATGTGAGTGTCTTGTTTATTTGTCTCTCCCTTCTAGAATGTAAACCCATACAGCTTTCTTATCTACTCTGCTTCCCGTAATATCTTTGCTAAATAAATGAATTGCTGGATCAATTGGGAAAGAATTAAAAAGAAGAATCTATAGGATTAGGAAGTAGGTGGCAGGGTGTGGTGAGAGAGAAGAGTTAACTCCTAAGTTTTTCTTCCTCCTCCTCCTCTTTTTTTTTTTTTTTTTTTTTTTTTTGCTTAGGCAACTGGGTATGTATGTCATCACCATCACCACCATCACCAGCACCCTATTATCTTCATTGCCATCATCATGTTCACCACACCATCATCCTCATCACTGTAACTGCTCTTTTTAAGAATACCAACACTCTCCTTACTGCTCTGTTCTGTAAATATTTTCCAGTCTTAATTCAGTCTGATCTCTCTCTTTGCCCTCCACGACTCCATACTCTAGTCATTTCCCCCCATTTCTCTGTCCGCTACTAGCCACTCTACTAGCCACTTCGCTACTATTTGATTTTCAAATACTTACTCAGGGCTCCTTTCTCACTCTACAATCTCTCCCTATATGATTTAATCTATTACCATGGTTTTAATTATCATCTGTTGACTGAGGGGTTGGGGAGCTCTATCTCTTGTGATCCAGGGTATGTATATTGAAATCACAGCACCTCAAAATCAACTTGTCCCAAAATGAATTCTTTTTCTTCCCCCAAACCAGCTTTCCTCTAATGTTCCCCTTCTCTGTAGCACCATTGTTCTTTCTCCCTAGTGGTCCTCTTGTTGAGGTAACAGCTGGAGGTAAGAGCTGATCAAGAAAGACTGGTGGTGCCACCTAATGGCCAGGCCGCAGTTATTACACTGTGTTCACTCTGGAGCAGTACTGCGGAGGTTCAAATCTTGGCTCTGCCTCTTAATGTATTGTGTTGACTTAGGAGAAAATTATTCAACTTCTCTGATCTGGGGTAATTTCGACAGTCTCCTGACTGGTGTCTTTCTGTCCCATCCTCCCACTCTATGGTCAGGAGAGCTTTCTGAAACATGAATCTGAGTGCATCACACCCATCTCACAGACCCATGGATACTTTGCAGGCTAAATGAGCTTAGTAGGCACATAAAGTCCACCCAGTCTGAGCCCAGTCCACCTCTCAAGCTTCATCTCCCACCTTTATCCCTCAGGCTGCCCACTCGCTCTTAGCTTCTTGCTTTTTCCAGCCTCCAGGACTATGTATGTGTGGTCCCCTCTGCCTGTAATTGCCTCCTTTTCTCCACTGCTCTGCCCCTGGCCAAGCTCTTCAAGTGTGCATTCTTGTGTATATCCTTCCTTAATCCTCAAGGTAGATCCCGCAGATCCCCACTCTGAGTCCCCTTCCCTACCCCTAAGGTGGAGTTAGCACCTCCCTCCTCTATTCATATCATATTTAATCAAATCTAAGGCATCAATTTTAATGTACACCATTATTTTATGTACCATGAACTCTAACAATTAAGTTATGACACAATGCTTTATTTTTTAGAACTTTTATTTTATTCTTATTGAATGAGATATTGTAAATTTATTTAGAAATCACCTTAAAATCATATCATTCTTTTGATTGGATTAAAAGGAAAATAGAAGTGAAAAATAAATTGGTTAAGATATTCTTGAAACTTCTTTACATTCCAAATCTTCAAAATTACACATAAGTATCAATGTCCATGTTTTTTTCTAGCTCAGTAGTTCTCAAGATAATGGTCACCTGACCACCAGCATCAGCATCCACAGGAACTTGTTAGAAATTCAGATTCTTGAGCCCTGCCTCAAATTTGATGAGTCTCTGTGGTGGGCCCAGCAAGTTGTATTTAACAGGTGATTCTGATGTATGCTCAAGTTTGAGAACCCAGCTCTGCACTGTATTGTTCTCTGGTCCCTCAAGAGTATGATGATGTGATATTTATTAAAAGTACTCAAAAAAGAACCAGAAGCCATTGTTGGCTATCTACCACCCTCACACTACTTAGTAGAGCATACAAGTATAAACTAAACCAAATGTCCCTAGCCTTTTGCCTGTGATGACAAAACAAGATTATAACTATCTATCTATCTATCTATCTATCTATCTATCTATCTATCTATCTATCTATCTATCTATCTAATAGCCACGTTATTACAGCTTAAAACTGCAGGGGCTTTCATGCTGAAAATCAGACCCTCAAGATTTCTTCACAGTTATTTCTAAGAGTCTCTTGCAGGTGTATCTCGTAGACACCCTTCTTTCTATCTGTCTAGCCACCCACCCACACTTGCATCCATCCATCATCCATCTATCCACCCACTCAGCTAACTGTGGAGAGCGGGTTGTAAGCTGACAAGGTCCTTGCAATCTGTGAGGCTGACTGAGGAAGAGTTGCCTCATCTCCACAAATCCTCCTAAGAATGGGAAGTAGGAACTGATGGAAGAAAAATGCGGGTGTTGAAATGCAAATGATTATAGTAGGATGTGGAGGTTGGGTGGGGATAATCTCATTTTAGCCTGCAATGTATGCTCTTAAATAAGAGCAATTTGCAAAAATAAAATCCACTCTCTGCTCCATCATTAGTGGATAGTGGGCTTCCCGATCCCAGTTTTCTGTCTTTTTTTCTCAATCTCCCACCATTCCCACTCAGGATTATTTTCTAGGGCTGCACTGGACATGGCGGGATTTGCCACCTGCTGGACACAGTACCCATCCACCGTTTTTCCTTCCCTCCACCCCAAACTCTTCTCTTGCTGCCAGACAGCTGTCTTTGCTACTGCTGACTTCCATGAACAATCTGTTTTTTGTGGCACGATCAATTCTAAGACCCACCGAGCCAATTAAGATGACTTATGAGCCTTTATTAGCCGGCCAGCGACTGACTGACTCTCTACCACCCCGGGTTAGAGGAGATCAGCCCTGGGGTTTTAGAGTGAGGCAGTTATATAGTTTAGAACAAGCAAGCAGATTACAGAAGCAGAAATTGGTCATGAGCACAATACATCACCTAGTACCACACCCTGGTTAACAAGTAAGTGGATTATGGAAGCAGATATTGGTCATCTTCATATCTTATACAATACACCTCCTAAACCACATCCAAGCAAGTAGGACAACTTCTGGTATCTAAAGATATTTCTTCCCTGTAGCTGACTTAGCTAGTTGGCTCACTGGAAAATTTTCCACCCTTTACATAGCCTCAAGGATAAGATGATCTAAAACTAACCTCAAAATTTTATCTTGCAGGTAGGAGAATTACAGCTTCGGTTAAATTCACAACCACAGTAGATTCACAATGATGATACTGTTAGTGTTAGGAAGATTTCATAACTGTCCTAAAATAATATCTGGGAACAAGTAGAACCCTTAGAAATACTTTTCATTTGTATCTTTGAAAAGATGAAACAAGAATAGTTGCAATAAAAAGGAACCCTCAGAGAATAAGAAAGAGCTTTAAGAAATGAAAATAATGGTATCCAACATGAAAATTCAATAGAAGGATTAGGCATAAAGTGGTGACTGTTACGGAGCACACCCGGACAAGATGACCTCAGAGCCGAATTAGAATCAAAAAGAAAATTTTATTATGAATTGGAATCCAGGCTTGAGCCTCCACTGATGCAGCAGTGAGAACAAGAGCCCTGATCCTTAGCATGGGGTTCCTTATATTAGGTTTATGGCAGGCTAACTTTGCGTGCACGGGACAGGTTCCTTATTGGCTAACCATATGGCTTGATTATGGCCTGACCTTTAAGCAAGCAAACAGGATGTCTGGGCGGAGAATTCCGGCCCTTGGTCAGAAGGGATTGCAGTCTACCTTGCTGGGGGAATTTAAAATTTTCCATTCCGCCATCTTAGATCTTACGTCGCCATCTTAAATACATAAGTTCTCATGACCCATTACGGTGACAATTTTCAAAAAAGGAGGCAAAAAAGATAGAGTTTGAGGAATTTCAGAAAGAAAGAAAGAAAGAAAAAAATAACAAGACTATTATTCAAGAAAATATAAAACAATTTCTGAGACCTGAAAGACATGAATTTCTATATTAAACAAACCTACTGGGTAGACCATAGTGAAAATTTGGAACATGTAGAATAGAAAGCAATTATTTTCCTATTTCTTAATATTTTCATACTTCACAATATTTGTGTAAATAACGTGGATGATTTTAGTAATAAAAAGACAAAATAAAGGCAAAAAGACAAAATGATAACCAGTACCAAATAATAATCTTAAATTAATTTGACCACACTGTATTAACATCTGTCTTTAAATTAACATACTTAAGAAAAGATGGAGCAAATTGACAATAAGAATAAAAAGACCTGGCTCAATGTACAACAAATAAACATGATAAATAGAAAACATAAGATAAATGTAAAATAAGGGGTGGAAATACATTCAACATCAATATTCACATTAAATGTAAGTGGATTAGAGTATCCTATTAGAAGAGAGTTACTTTTGGACTTCCTTAAAAAACACTTAAGACAATGGCAAAGAAACTGAAAATAAGAGACATATCAGATAAGAACAAGAAGCTGGTATGGCAATATTAGAAACACACTAAATGAAAGTCAAGGCCAAATTTAAAAAGGGGAGAGAGAAGATATAATATTGATATAAAGTGACTTCATAAAAAACAGTAATGATAATGGTGCCACGTCAGGCACCATGGTAAGCGCTTTGCCAATCTTAGTACAATCTCATTATTGCTCCCGTTCAACAGTTTAGGAACCTGAGTCACAGAGAAGTGAGGTAGGTGACAGTTCCTGAGTGGTAAGTACCAAAACCCAGGACTTAACCATTGTGCTATGCAACTACTACCATACCTTTGAAAAATATAAACAGCAAAATCTGTTAGGAATACTTGTTTTTCTTCTAATAGCTGAAAGTTCTTTGTTGTGTGCCGGAGCCAGGGGGCTAAGATCGAACAGTTCCCGAGAGGGGGAGTGAGGATTGAAAAAAAAGAGAGAGAGAGAGAGAGAGAGAGAGAGAGAGAGAGACAGACAGACAGACAGACAGACAGAAGATAGAGAGAGACAAAAGATAGAACAAAGGGATAGAGTTGGGAGGGCTAACAGTGAATACTGGGAACAGTATATTTATACCCTAGGATGTGCAAGAGAAGCAACACTCATAGATATGCAAACAATTTCAGTAAAGAGCTTATCCATTCAGCCAATCTTCCTCCTTTAGTAACGAGCTTACCTGCCCTACAAACTTCTAGCTTGCAGGCAACTTTAACCCTGTCTGTAGGGCATTCAGCAAGAATGGCTCTCAAGAGTTGTGTTGATCCAATCTATTTAGAATTAAAATTTTGAATTATTTTTGTGAATGTTGTGAAATAGGGATCTGACAACTTAATTCTTTAGCCAATTGTCCAAATAGCTTCCTTTCACCATTGACTTGAAATACTCCCTGTAACATCCTGGATGTTCATATATGCCGGAATATGCTTTTGAGTGGTTTTGTTTCTTTGATCTATTTATCTATTTCCACAACATGTGCTCCCTCCATGCCTCTGTGTTTTTGCTTACACAATACCCTCAACTTGCAATATTTCTTACCCACTGAACTAACCATTCTCCATGACTTGATAATCATCCTTCAACATCCACATTCAACCAATTATGCCAATTATTTTGATCTCTTCCTATCTCTCAGTTTTTTAAAAAATAAGGATTCTGTTAATACATCGCATGCAACAATGTGGAATGGGTCAACCTCATCTCTCTCACCCATCTCCCTTCTTGCAGAAAAGGGCTTTGTAACTTTTAGCACCTAGAATGTAGCAATCAATCGATACTGTATGGATATTTATTAGAAGAAATAATATGCATGTGCTTGATATATAAACAACATCAGGGAACAGGTTATGGTGGTTGTTTCTGGAAAGAAAAACTTAGGGATGGAGTGAGACTCCCTTTTGAACTTCTCCTATATGTATTATTTATATTACATAACAAATAAATGTTAAGAAGAATCCGATTTCCTATCTGTTGCCTTGAACTGATTTTTCACATCTCATTTTTAGTGAGAAAGGCAAGCTGGGATGAAATGAGATAGTCATGCTCTGCTTAACCATCCATGTGGATACCTTCGGAGAAACGCATCGTTAGGGGCTATCATAGAGTGCACTTGCACAAATCTAGATGGTATAGCCTACTACACATCTGGGCTACATATGGTATAGCAGATTGCTTCTAGGCTATAAACCCGTACAGCATGTTACTGTACTGACTGCTGTAGCCAATTGTAACACAATAGTGTTTGAGCAATGCATTGTTCTACAACATTAGGACTGCTACTACATCACAAGCCCTAGGAATTTTATAGGTCCCTTATAATCTTATGGGACCACCATGGTACACTAGGTCCTTCTTTGACTGACGCGTCCTTATGCCGCACATAACTGAATATAATCCTACTTCTAAAAGAAATCATTGACTGAAAAATAAACCTTACCTAAGATATGTTTTTGTAGGGAAATGGATTAAACCAAAGGAGAAAGGTGGAAGACAGATTAGGGGAATAAGGGTTAAATACTGGGGACCCAACGAGCCATCGAGGCCCCGCTCCATCCTCCCAACCAAGCCCAGGATCCACACTAATTCTGGCTCATTGGCCCCAAGCCTCGACTCCAGCTCGTGCATCGGGCAGAGACCCCGCTCCCCTAGTCCTACTCTCCAGGTCCCTTTTCCCAACCCCAAAGCCTAACCTTCAGGGAAGGGAACTAGGATTCTTCCTTCCAGGCTGGACGTGGGAGTCAACCTTTCAGTCCCTGCCTGAAACGTCACCGACCCGCAGAAGCCGAACACGACCGCTTCCGCCCTCGGCGTCCCGGAGACCGGAAGCGGAAGTGAGCGGCGGCGGCAGACCCAGCGCCCTGCAGCGTGCGGCGGAGGGAGTGTCTCTCGAGGGAGTGTCTCTCGCGGGTTTGCAGGTCCAGTTCGGGGCTTGGAGAGGGCGGGGAGGGTGTAGAGGGGCCGACGGCCCAGGATAGCCTGCCCCATCGAGGTGCTTCCTCTCCGCGGTGGCTCCGTGCCGGTTGCGGCACACACCTCGGCCCCGCAGCCGCGCGCCACCTCCCTGCCGGGGGCCTTGCCCTCAGGTAACCCCCTTCCGGGCAGACAGGACTGTCATTCATCTGTCGGCAGGAAAATCACGAAGTACGGTCCAGGTCCTGCAGTTGAGGAATGGTGACGCCGGCCAGCCCCAGCCCTCACCTATCCCCCTCCACCTCCCATCTCCCATCCCCCATCTCTTCTTCTCCCGCTCCCAGCTCCCGACTTGTGGGACCCAACCCTATCGCCTTCGTGCAGGATGACTTTATAAGCAATTCACATTTTATTTAGTTTGGTATTTCATGTTATTGAGTCCTGCAATTGGAAAGTTAGGTCTTAGTCTGCATGTGCAAAGTGGTTTGAATGATTTGTCAAGTAAATTTTAAAAATGCACTCTCTATCAAGGAATGAATTAAATTACAGGAGAGTTTTTTTTTTTTTTTTTGGTGTCTGACGATTTGCAGATCCTAAGCTTAAGTCTTGTTAGCTTCCGTTGCCTTTTTCTTTTCCTTTCTCTTTTCTTTATTTTTAAAAAAACCTTTCGTGATGTTTACTTTGCGGATATCGGTTTTCTTTTTACACAGCTAGGTGAGAGAGTCTTAAGAAAGGCTATTTCTCAGTTAAGTCACAAGTCTTGATCAAGGAAAAGTGAAACTACCCTATTCTTTTCACGTGGGCTCCATTACCACAGCCTGTAAATCACCACAAAGCTTCAAAACATGGGACTCTAGGAAAAAGATGACATAGCTTTGTTACTACTGGGAATTGACACAGCATTGGCCATAAATGAGATCTTCTTTTTTTTTTTTTAAAGTTAAAGTTCACTCTACTGAGAAATAGAAAAAGATTTTGGAGGAAGTTTAAACATCAGATTTCAATTTTACAAGTGAGGTGTTTGTTTTCAAAAGGAATATGTGTCTCACCTTACCCTTTTAGAGAGAATGAACATTTCTTAAAGGCATCTGAAATCTGTTGTGGATTATGTTATATAGACAAGCATTTTAAGTCATTTTGACATTGACTTTTGTGGTGTTTGTGTGGTTGTGCGTGTAAGCATGTGCCTTCTTAGGCTAGCTATACAACTGTTCTTGGGGAAGGTTGATAGTTTGACACATTTCATTGGAGGCGCCCTGGATGGACGGAGCCCTGTGGAGGGGAGAGCTTTATTACTAATGTGGACACAATGCTCATCTCTGTGGAGGTTTTATTCTTTCTGAGAGGACAGATTTTAAATTAAACATGGCAAGGGTGATATGGAAACATGGAACCAGAAGAGCTTGGGGAGGAGGTCAGGAAAAATGTCTGAAAAGGGACAAACATTTGAACCTAAAAGATGAGTTGTATGTAGCTGCACAGCTAGACAAGAGGTCGGCAGTGGTGTAGGAGTGGGGAGGAGATTGGAGAGAACATTCCAGATGCATAATCAATCCTTCAGGCAGTAGCACAAAGGCTCCTGGGTTCTAGAAGCAGAGAAAAGACAGAGGTGAAGTGGAGAAAATAGAGTGTGGAATGGACGAGCCAGGTTGGAGAGGAAGGCACAGCCCTGAAAATTACGATAAACTTTGGACCTCGTTCTAAGGTGGTTGTAAAGCCACTGAATCTGAGTTTTAAGTAGGGGAGTGACATGATTTTGTTCATGATTTAGATATCCGCTCCTGGATGGAGCATGGAGTTTGGGATGGACAAGAATGAATGCAGAGTTCATATACGTAGGAACTTGGATAAATTCAGGACTCAAATGGTGGTAGTTAGGTCTTTTTTGTTGTTTATTTCTAAATCATTATTTTTTTACAACTCACAGAGACATACATAAATGTATTACTACCATCATATACATGGTTTTATTTAAGTTATTGGAATCCTTTCCCCCTTTATTTTTTCAACTCATGGGTAAGCTCCTAGGACCAATGTTAACAGCCTAGTATGGAATATATGGAATATATATATATATATATATGAATATATATATTCATATATATGAATATATATGAATATATATATTCATATATATGAATTCATATATATTCATATATATTCATATATATTCATATATATATTCATATATATTCATATATATATACATATATATATATATTCCTAATCAGACATATATACATATAGACATAGATACGCACGTGCATTCACACGGGGAGTTCTGTCATTTATACATTTTCCTGTATGTTTTCTCACTGAATGGTATCTCATGGACATCTGTCTAAGGCATCTGGTATACCTCAGTTTATTCTTTTTAATGGCTGCGTAATATTCTATTGTTGGGTCTTTAGGCTGATTGTGGAATTGGACAAGATTTAATGTTTGAGACACGTGTAGGAGGTTGAACTGAGAAAATATGGTGATTGATTCATTCTTTCTCCTACATGATATGGAGCAGGTAGTATTGGCAAAGTATGGCCTGTCAGCCAAATCTGACCCTATGCTGGTTTCTGTTGGGAAAATGTTTATTGGAACACATTTTTTTTATGTGTTCTCTGTGGCTATTTTTGTGTGCTACATCCACAGTTAAATAGTTGACATAGAGTCCGTATGGCCCATAAATCCTAATATTTACTATATGGTCTTTTACAGAAAAAATTTGCCAACCTCTAGTATATAAAGTACTGAATATGCATTATACGCTGTGCTGATGGCAGGATTTGGGGTCCTGAAAAAAGTGGACACAGGCCTATACTTAGTTTACATCATGGTGGAAGAGAGAGGCAAAGTCACCTAAAACAAATAAATATAAAAAATCACAACTTGGTAAGGGCAATGGAGGAAAAGTAGAGGGTGTTATAGGTATTGTGAAGGATTGTAAGGAGAAATGATCTTTTTATCAGGTGAGAGAGGTAGTAGAAAAGGTCAGGTACCATGGTGTGAAAGATGTGTGGGGCTGCGTGTGGCTTATTGAGATAAATTCCCTGTGAGGGTTTTTTTCTCGGCCACCCTGATGGTGGCCCACAGAAATGAGATACCTGGGTTAAACCCTTGTCTGGTGCTCTGCTTCCACCCGCACGCCTTCTTATTCTTGGTCTCTCTTTTATTGCAGGGAGGATGCCTACTGAGACCTTAAACCCTGGACCCAGTGTCAGGGTGAGCAAGGGGTTGGGGGAGTCGTGGTGGTGGGGATAATTATGTACCCTGTGCCCCGTCAACTGAGGAAGAAAGAGGAGGGGAAGTGTGGAGAATCTTCTGCTCTGCTCTCGGGGACCTGACAACCTCTTTTAGTGCATGATCTCTGGAGGTACCTGGCTTGGGAGGAGAGTCCCCACAGCGACTTCAGGGCTCTGCCCAATTCTGGAGTTTGACTGCAGAGAGGGGCTCATTTGGAGCTGGCAGCAGAACTTCTCCGGGGTCGTTCGTCCTTGCTCTCCCTTGTGAGACCTACCATCGACACATGTGGCTGTGGAAATTCAAATTTGAATTAATGAAAATCCAATTAAATAAATTTTATTTCTCAGCCCCCCGAGCCACATTTCTTAAATGCTCAGTGGCCAGGTGTGTGGTGGCTGACTTTTGGCGGGTGCGGACAGGACGTTCCCGTCATCTTAGGGAACTCCATGGCACAGTGCTGCTCTAGAGAATTCTGATATTACAAGGCCGTACAAGTTCTCAGATGCAATGGAAGTCCTATCCTAACAGGCATAAAAGATTACTGCATGCTTATGTAAGTCTTGGGACCTTGGGACGGTGCGAGAATTAAGGGATCAAACCTAAACTTCCGATGCCTTAAATAAGGAGTTTAGGAAAAACTCTTAAGCTGAGAAATAACAGACTTTGCCCTCATTAGCGAAGTGATGGAGAGCCAAAACTTACGCTTTCGATTTCTCCAAATGTTAAATATTTTTGGCTTGGCAGTCCATGTGATCTCCACTGCAGCAACTGCCCAGTTCTGCCTTTGCAGTGCAAAAACAGCTGTGGAGATAGGTACACAAATGGGCGTGTCTCTGTGTCAATAAAACTGTTTACAAAAACGAGTGGTAGGTGGGCAGGCTTTGTGGAGCTCCAGAGTGGAGAGAGCTCCCTGTCGGAATGTTCTCGCATTGGGTTTCCCTTTGCCAGTGGTTGTCCTGCAGAGTGGGTGTGGGGGGAGTGGGATGGTTCTTGCTGAGTCAGAATACGTATGCTGTCTTAGGAATCAGTCACCTTGGAAGATATGGCCGTGGCGTTTGTCCAGGAGTGGACATTGCTGGATGGTGCACGGAGGGGCCTGTGCAGATACCGAGTACTGGACCACTGCAGCACCCCGGCTCCCAGGGGTAAGGCTGGGACCACTCCAGCCCTTCCTGTACACGGGTGCCACATGCTTAAGCGTCTGCCACGTGACCACAGAGATGCGGTGTGGGCATGGTGGGGTTTATGGTTCACAGGTTTCCACAGGATAGAACTCTGTCCCTTGCATTGACTCCATAGTCAGGCCCTGCGCAGGTCTTACCTTGGCATTGGACTTTAGGGCTTAGATAACCTCAGCCCCCTGGGGCAGAGAGGAGGGTGTTTGTGTTCTGGGCCCTTATGAAAGCACTTCACTGAGTTTGTTAGAAATTGAAGCACGGTCACTTTGCTACCATTGTATTCACTTCAATATCATGGGCATAAGTCTGGGTGGCAGCTGGGTGGCTGGAGAGGAGCCTCCCTCCCTCAGCACGTGTCTTTCTCCATGGGCAGGGGCTCCACCGTGCAAACCCAGGCTTGTCTCCCACGTGGGACCAAGAGGAGAACTGAGTACAGCAGGACGAGGCATTCTCTGTGCCATGGGTGTGGGTGAGTATGAGGGGGCACTGGGATCTTGTGACCCACCTCATGAGGGCCGTGCGCTGGGAAGTGTCAGGCTGAGAACGTTTTTACAGACCCTTTATTAAGGCTCTTTGGGGTGCAGTTTCTCAGGTGAGTTGCCTTAGCTTTCCTACTGTTTTCACATTCCAGCTCTCATACTTAACCTTTAGTCTCAGAAAAAGATATGTTCCAGTTTCTCTATTTTGAAAAAACTGAGATAGTCACATACCATAAAATTTAACCTTTGAAAGGGTACAGTCCAATGGCTTTTAGTATATTCACAAAATTGTGCAACCATCACCATTCCCTAACTTTAGGACATTTCTATCACCTCAGGAGTAAACCCTGTGCCCGTTAGCAGTGGTTCCCCATCCCCTCCCCCAGCCCCTGGCAACCATTAATCCGCTTTCTGTCTCCATGGATTTGCTTGTTCTGCATATTTCATATAGATGGACACAAACAAGTGACTTTTGGTATCTGTCAGCTTTCACTTGGCATAATGATTTTGAAGTTCATCCATTTTGTAGTGTTTGTCAGTGCTTCATTCTTTTTTAAAGTCAAGTAATATTCCATTGTGTGGATGGACCACAATTTGTTTATTCATCTGTTGATGGACATTTTGGTTGTTTCTACTTTTTGGCGATTGTGAATAGTGCCCTTGTGAACATTCATATACAGGATTTCATGTAGATATGTTTTCAGTTCTCTTGGGTATATACTTAGGAGTGGAGTTGCTGGTTCATATCGTAAACCTGTGTTTAACTTTTTGAGGAACTGCCAAACTACTTTTTAAAAACAGGTGCAGCATTTTATGTTCCCACAAGTAGTGGATGAGCATTCTGATTTCTCCACATCCTTAACCACACAGATTATCCAATTCCTTTTTAAGTTGAACAGTTCTCTGTGTGTTCTTTGTCTAACTGGTTCTTACTTGTTTCTCTGATAACACTCTTTTCTGGCAACATCAGTCTCACTCCTCACAGAATCTTCTCAGAAAAATAGCCTCTCGTTTCTCCTTCTTCCTGTTACTTCCATACCCAGCCTTACTGTTTAGAGTTTTATTTTGCTCACTATGCATTTTTCTCTTTTAGTACCTTCCTTAATTTAGGGTGAATGATTTTTTTAAAAAAGCCTATTTTAAAAAATTTTATTTTATTTCTAGTTTAAGTATACAGTACATTGGTTAGACATTTGTATGATTTATGAAAGGATCCCCCCAATTGCTGTGTCTCTCTGTCTCACATGTAGCCATTACATTACTGTTGACTGCGTTCCCTAAAAACGTATTTTTTGCGTCGATTTCACATCACTATTTTTTTCTGAAAGAAGTTTTTTTTTCTTCAATTCACTTTAGACTGGGAAAATCAACCTAAACCCGAAGAGTCTACTCCTATGCAGGATATTTTGGAGGAAAATTCATCTCATGATTTGCAAATGGTAAGATTCAGGGTGGGTGATGCTTCAGTTGCTCTCATTGGAGAAGTTGAGAAATATGTGATTGGAAATGCACCCCAGGGCCAGGGAGACATTTGAGCCAGGGTATTCCTCAAGGGCATCACCCCCGTGTCTGAGGGGACACAGTAATTGTAACTGAGTGTGACTGTTTACATAGTCTGTGACTCATTCATTTGGATAAACTCTGCCTGTTGCTCAAGACTTTCTTCCTAGAAGGTTCCCCCAAGTGAGCATTTCCGACATTGTGAGGCAGACATTGATTGTGCAAAATGTGATTTGTTCTGCAGCAATCATGGGAAACGTGCTGTCTGTTAGGGAAGCCCCAGGAAAGTTAAGAATGTGAGAAAGCCTGGTTGTGGGGCCCACAGTGTTCTTGAAGAACTCAACCTGTGGGAACAGGGCATAGCTCTGAAAATGCCAGAAACGTGCCTCTGACGGGAGCATCCCTGGGCATGGCACGGATGTCAGTGAGCTTTTTGTCATCACTAGTCCCTTGTCAGGAGCAAACTGCTTGGAGAGAAGGCACTCAATGTTTTAATTGTGGCAGCAAAGGCTTTGGAGGAACCATATGCTGAACTTGAACAAAAGAAGCCACAGGGGAGAGGGCCATTTTGATTATTAAGAAAACGGGAAAGTTGTCAGGGATTGTTTCCTCTTAGGAGATAAGTCGAGACCCTAGACTGGAAAGAAGTCCTTTTCAAGTAAGGACAGCTTTCAGAACCAGCTTGCATGTTACAGTGCATGAGGCCAGGCACAAGGAGCCCATTTGCCCCTGCTTTGGCCCTCAGTTCCCGCCTCCTCAGCTACAGGAGCTTCCAAGGTTTGAGTTCTCATTTTGGGGATTTTGGGAGTTTGGACAGAGGGACACACAGAGCCCAGCTTTAGCCTTGGGCTGGGCCCAGTTGTCCCAGAGCCACTGGGATCTCTGGGCTTCCTCACTTTGCGCTCCTCTACCCCTGTCATGATGGTGTCGACCTTAGAACATCAGAGATGCTGGCCCAGTCAGGGGGTGCTGCCCACGTTGTGGAGACCTCTGTTATGTTCCTTTGTCCTGAGCAGGGGAACATCAACTCTGTACAGCCTGGCGTGGGACGTGAGTCAGCCAAAATCCTCGCCCCTGCATGGCTGGCGACAGACCCTAGGGCAGCTGAGACCCTCCTCTTCCCGGTACGCATTGTCCTTGGTTGATTCTCTGGTTTAGGTAGAGGATGTCCCCCCAGTAGCTGCTTGGGAAAGGTTGTGTGGTTTTCGAGACCCCAAGACCTGGACATGTATTATTGGAGCTGCTGCATTGCAGGGGCCTCATCTGACATGGTGGGTATGCTATTTCCATTACAGAGCATTCCAGCTGTCACTGTAGAGCCCTTGGTTGGTGCTTGTTGAATGAGGGAATAAACACCTAGGTGCTGGTGAAGGCATCTCCAGGTCCCCACTGTCCCCTGTCTTGATCAGCAGATGGACCGTGGGAGGGAGCAGGGAGGATGAGCCTTGAGCGAAAGGTTCTTTCCAGTTTCTGCGGCTCTTTCAGTATGGGGCTCCAGTATCCTCCACAGCGTCCCACTCTGGCTCAGCAGGGAGTACCAGGTGTGGGAGAGGAGTGGCCTTTCCAGCTGCTTGAGCCCTAGGACATAGGCAGTCACAGAATGTTCTGAGTGGCCAGAGAGGTCCACTTCAGACATGTAGAGAATTCGAGCATCTCACCCCTGAAGGCACACAGCTCACAAAGCGGTAGCGCTGGATTTGGAGTTGAGAGTTGAATCCAGGCCTAACTCCCTAAATCACCATCTTAGCCACCAGGATCTACTGCCTGAGGTAACATGATCTGCCACTTGGTTGATGGTATTGACTCTTTAGTTAGCCCGTGAGGGCTGTTCCAGGTGTCACTGAATTTTGTCCCAAACACTGAGGTTCCTTATGGCAGTTCTGAGGCCTCCTTGTCATGTGGGAGTAAGTGCTGGTGGTCAGGGATAGACCAAGGCATTGTGGCATTCCCCTCATGGTCAGCCAGACCAGGGAAGGGGCAGGCACAGAGAGGGCTGAGAATCGCTCTTAGAAGAGGCCCAGAGGAGACTGAGGAGGGGTGTCTCCAGGCTCAGCCTCCCTACATTGCCTCTCTCTCAACACCCAGCTCCTAGAGGCTGGGGTTTCACCTTTGTCATTCTCTGTTAGACCCACAGTGTCGAAACTAGCAGTGCTCAGAAAGTATATGTTGAACAAATAGGCTAAACTCCTAAAACCTTTTTTTCAAGAAGAGTGATCTGTGTCAAAATTACTTCAATGAAAACATTCGTCTCAAAATAATACTCATGGGCTTTTAATTTATGGAGGAGACTGAGTGACGACATGGAGAGGCCAGTGCTGCAGAAAGAACATTTTTTGACTTACATTTCTTGAAAGGAGAAGGCTTGCTGTGGCACTTGGGGTCACACGGGGGAAGCGTCAGAGTCAGTCAGGTAGAAAGGAGTGAGAAAGAAACTAGGTTAGAGCTTTTGTTGGGGTTTGCACAGGGCAAGATAAAGAGGATGGGCAAGGTTGAATAATTGTGGGGGCCCTTGGGCACAAGGGCTCTCCCGGGGTGTCTGGTACCTGGCCTAAGTGATTTAGGACAGGGGAATATTAGTTTATGTGAGATGTGGCCAAGGAGGTGGTTCAGAGGGTGGGTTCTGGGTGGCAGTAAACAATAGTGGCCAATAGTTTGGTGTGATCAACAGATTCCAAATAGACAAGTGCAGAATCTAAGAAAACACAGACCACTGTTCATATTCAGAGTTAGGGGCTCCCAACCTTTCTATGGTCAAACATCCTGCAATGCCTCTGGGCGCTCATGGCCTGTCCTCCAGACAAGTCCCTCGGAACCGGAAGCGGGTCAGGTTTGTCCGTCCTGTGAGACCCTCGGGGGTGGATAGCGCTCTCATTGGAATAAGACAGTCACTAGGTCTGAAACTGCCAGACCTGTGTGCTCCAACTACTGACAGCACTACCCCCAAACTGAGGGTCTCTGAACAGCCTCAGTGCCACCTCTGTCCTGCTCAGCATCCCCCACACCTTTTCCTAGGGGCTGGGACTAGACCTGCAGACGCAAATCAGGCCCATGATGGGAGAGAGGGGGATACCTCCATCTTCAGAGGACTGGCCAGCTCTCCTGGAGTCGCTTTGGCCTTCCGGATACACAGTAAGCCTGGGCGGTGGTTTGCTGCAGGGCTTCAGTCCTAGCCAATAAGGTTGGGGTGGAGGATTTCCATGAATGAGGAGGTGAAGGGGAGGGAGGAATCTAGGGGCCCCTGCTGGGAACTGGGAACCACTGGAGGCCTAGGCTTAGCTCCTGTCAAGAACTGGTCTTAGTATTTCTGGCCCTAGCGTTTCTGCATTGAGGGTGAATAGTAAAGGTGGCAGTTGACAGGGGCCAGTATCCAGGCCCTGGCCCAGCCTTTTTTCCTCTGATCCTTCCACCCTCACTCCCACCCCATGCATGGTCAGGAAATGAGTGTTTCCTGTGACCTGAGGGCTGGGTGAGGAGTATCCAGACTGGGGACAGAGTATCAGAGAAGGTCCCTTCAAGGTGTGCTTTGAGTCCTACCCTGAGGAGAAGGGGCCCATCACCTGCCCCGAGGGACCTTCCTCATTTACTTCTTATCTACCACTAGGTCCTGCCAAATGATACCCTACCTCTGACTGCTCCTCCTGTCCCCACTGCTTCCACTATCCCTAGAGCCACCATTAGTTCTAAACCCCTGGGAACTGCTGCTGACAGGCTCCTGCTTCCCTGGGCCCACCCTGGACACAGGGGCTAGTGGCCTGCCTTAGGAGTGCAGGGAAGGTCGGATGCCTTCTCCAAGGGGGCAGCCACCCATGGAGGAGCACTCACATCCTGTCTCCCACACGGGCTTCCTTTGGAAATAACTTCCTGACTCCCCTCGTCACACGGGTCTGCCTCTGCATCCCCTTTTACCCCTCAGCCAGCCGGCACCCACTGCCTGCTTTGCCCCAGCTTTTCCCCTTCTGGAGGCTGCTCAGAGGAGGCCTGCCTCGCTTGAGACCCCTGTCTCCCTCCTGTCTTGCAGTTGCAGTTCTCTTGCAGTGATTAGCCTTGTCTTGAGGAATTGGGTAAATTTGGGCAGGTAGATGGCATCGTCCCTCTGTTTATCAGTACGTTCCCCAAAGCTGGGCTAGTCATGCAAATTCAGCCAGAGTGAGCAGGTGGAGAAGATCGTATTGACCATTGTGAGCCTCTGATCTATCCTTATCACTCTGTTCAGGGGCTGAACGTGGCTGTGCGGATTCAGAAGGTGGCCACACTGGAACCTGAGTTGGGCCTCCCCAACCCGTGGGTGTCTGGGGGTTCTGGTGAGTGAGTGTCGGGTGGAATGGCAGCCAGAGGGTCTCCTGTCCTGTGGAAACTTGCATCTCCCACCTTCATTTCCTCTGACTACAGGCATTGTCCTGCACTGTCAGGAGAGAATACATAAAATCCTCTCATTATTTATGTGTTCAAGGGGAAATGCACTTTGACAGTCCTCAAAGGCCAGATTTCCCTGGGAGAGATTGAGATCTACTCAGTTATGGCAATGTTGAAGATTACAAGTGGATTGACTATAAATGGCATATATTTTAACTGAGCTTTTTTAAAAAGTGAGGTTAAAAGCCACATTTCCTGAGAAGTAGGGGGAAAAATTAATTCTGGAGGACAAGTAACAAGTTTAATTGCAAGGCAGTTTTTTCCTTTCAGCTTGCCTTCTAGTAGGAGTAATAAACTTCTTTTCTTAATAATAATGTTCAGTCTTGCATTTGGAATCTGTATCATATCATTGACAGAAAGGGATTCTTACGTATTGCTCTTCCGTCTGTGTTTTGGTGAGTCCTCTGGGCCAGGCTCTGCCTTGAAGTGCTCTGTGGCTGTCTCCCTGTGGTATGGTGGCCATTGCCTCCATCCCCTGTGGAGCTTGCCGTCTGGTGGGGCAGTCAGATTTTCAAATGAAGACCAGCATGCAGTGGGAGTATGCAACAGGAGGACTTTCTCTTGGGGGTAGAGAGGAGTTCTTGGAATTTTAAGCTTAGATTGAGGTTTCTCAGCTGTAGCACCACTGACCCTGGGGCTATCCTGAGTGTTGTTGGATGTTAGCAGCATCTCAAGCTTTCACCCACTACCGGTAGCACCTCCCCTGTATCAGTTCGCTGGGACTGCCATAACAAAGCACCACAGACTGGGTGGCTTAAACAGCAAAAATGTGTTTTCTCATAGTTGTGGAGGCCTAGAGTCTGGGATCAGGATGTTGGCGGGTTCTGTGTCTCCTGAGGGCCGTGATCTCTTCCAGGCACCTGTGCATGGCTTGTAGATGGCTTTCATCTTCCTTTGTTTTTCTTCTGTGTGTGTCTATGTCCAAATCTCCTTTTCTTCTAAGGGTACCAGTCATACCGGATAAGGGTCCACCTTGCTGACCTCATTTTAATTTAATTACCTCTTTAAAGACCATGTGTCCAATTATAGTTAAGTCTGAGATACTGGGGGTTAGGACTTCAACATAGTAATTTTTGGAGGGACACAATTTGTTCTACAGCTTCCGGCATCCAGAACTGTGAAAAATAGTTTTCTTTAGTTTGTGCCCCCTAGTCTATGGTATTTTGTTACGGCACCCAGAGCCAAGTAAGACACTCAGCATTGCCACATATCCCCTGGGGGGCAGTCACGATTATATCCTAAGTAGATCTACCTTTTAGCTTGGCCAGATGTCAGGCCTTTTGGAGAAGGTTTGGAGTGAACATTCAGGCCTAGGAATAGCATCAGTGAAATCTCCAGTTGGGGAGAACCCGGTGATCCCAGGGCCACAGAAGGCTGTGGGAAGGGAGCAGACCGATGCGGACGGTGGCGTGAGCTGACTGGAGAGTGAGTGGGTTCCAGATAGTTCAGGGCCTGGAAGTGTGGAGGAAAGAACCCTGGCCCATCCCATCAGGCTCCCAGGAGCCAGGGGTGCATTTAGTTGAGGAGTGCCATACACCTGTGCTGTGGTTCTAACAGAACCCACCAGCACCTGGGAAGAAGGTGGACTTCAGGGAGGATATGCGTGGTGGATGAAGGCAGTTAGGAGTAGAATGGTGGTGGCCTGGACTTGGGGTGAGTGTGGACTTGGTGTGGCCGGAGTCCCTCAGAACTCCCAGGTTTGATGACTTACGGGAGGCTTCATAGGACTCAGCAAACAGTTGTATGGATGGCCACGGTTTATTACAGGGAAAGGATACAAAGCAAAATCAGCCAATGCAAAGGCGTGTGAGACGAAATCTGGAGGGAACCAGGCACAAGCTCCCAGACTCCTCTCCCAGCGGGGTCACGTAGGACGCACTCAATGCCCCACAGCGAGCTGGGATAACACGTGTGAAGTGTTGTCTGCCAGGGAGGCTGTTAGAGACTCAGCACCCAGGGTTTTCACTCAGAGCAGGGCACGTTGGCACCCTTTGCCCAGCACATACCTGCATTCCAGACATCCAGAAGGAAAGCAGGCATTTGGGACAAACCACATGGTTTGTACAAACAGGTTAAGCAGAGTGAACACCTCTTGGCAGTTAGTGTGAGGGGAGCCCTCTTGAAATCCAAGTTCTCAGACCCCAGCCAAGGTCCAACCTTGCCAGCAGGCCTTGCTGCTTAGCACAGTCAGGCCTGCTGTGTTAACTCTCATCTGCATGCTGGGGAAGCATGGAACATTGTAAGATATGCAAGGAGTCAGGTTGAGACAGTTTGGTGAGTTGTGCATACATTCATTTACCAGACAATCCAGAACATTTATGTGGCAGGCATGGTATGGGGGATGGGGCAGTGACATCTAAGTCATGAGGGAGTGACATTTAAACGGATCCAAAAAAGAGAAAAGTATGATGTGATATTAGCAATAGCAGGGTCAGAGTTAGGAGGGAATTTCGGGGGTGGGGCGGGGGTTAGGGGGAGAGGTGGGTGCTCTGTACAGAGATGTCACCATTGACCCATTTTTTGGATTAATCGTTGGAGTCTATAGTGTGTTAGGGGTGAGGTTTTCATCTGAGGCAGGGGTGTCACTTCCTGAGATCAGAGACTCTGGAAGAACAGGCTTTGCAAAGAAGGTGCTGAGCTCATTTTTTTGGTGAGGGGTGGGATGAAATAAAAATTTCCGTCTCACAGTTTTGAGGCCAGAATTCTGAAATCAAGGTGGTGGTAGGGCCATGCTTCCTGTGAAATCTGTAGGGCAGGGTCTTTCCTCGCCTCTCCCTGGCTCCTGGTGGGTGCTGACATCCTTGGTGTTCCTTGGCTTGCAGGTGCATTGCTCCAGTCTCTGCCTGAATTGTCACATGGCCTTTTCTCCTCATGTGTCCCTGTTTCTGTGTCTCATCTCTTCTTATGACACCAGCCACATTGGATTAAGGGCCTATTCTATTCCAATGTAACTTCATCTTAACTAGTTACAACTGTAAAAACCTTATTTTTAAATAAGGTCACATTCTGAGGTATAGGGGGTTAGGACTTCCTCTTATTTTGAGGAACACAGTTCAGCCCATAACAGTCTGCCCTGTGCTCCTCCCACCATTTTTCCTCCCCACTTGCAAAATACATTCACATGATCCCAATATCCCAAAACTCTTCACCCATTCTGGCATAACTCAGAGTCCAAAATCTCAGCTCAAAAAAATCACAAATTTCATCATATAAATCACGTAAATCAGGTATGGGGGAAACTGGGGTGTGGTCCATCCTGGGGACGAAATTCTTCGAAACTATGAAACCAGAAAACAAGAATTCTGATTCCAGAATACAATGGTGGTATAGGCATACAACAGACATTTCCATTCCCAAAGGGAGAGAAAAGAGATCATAGGTCCCAAGCAAATTCAAATCCTAGCAGGACAGGTTTTGTCCTGAGAATAATTCTCTTTGCTTGAGGCTATGTCCTCTTCCTGCTGGGGTGGCAGGCTTGACCTTAACTTATTCTGGATATTCTCTTTGTGTTCCCTCAGGTAGGTAAATGGAGATTTAGAAATGATGGTTGGATATCTGGGTCTGGATGTCAGAAGTGAGCCTGGGGATTTGGTGGTAGTGGAAATTGACACCCAGAGGAGTGGGTTGCCAGCCGAGGTAGAGAGTACTGAGGGAGATGAGAAGGGGAAGGTGTATGACATAGGGATGCCAGCCAGAGGCCTAAGTGGAAGAGAAGCTTCTACAAGAGACGAAGAAGGAGGCTGGGGGTGTCCCTGAGAGCATGCACGTGCGTGTGCACACATGTGGGCACTCAGTCAGACTGGGCAGCCCTGATCCTATGAAGGTGCTCACTGGGCCTTATGGCTCCCCTCTCATCTAGCTCTGCCTGCTCAGGACCCTGTGTGGCTCCAGGAGGAGAGCGTAGAAGATCCTGGGGTGCTGACCACCTGTGCACAGGTAAGTAAGAAATCCTTGCTCTTCTTTTCTGCTTTGCCTCCTTGTTTTCTTTGCATGGTGTGGAGCTTCTCGACCCCATATGGCTGGTCTCCAGGCATCCAGCCATCCAAGTACTAGGCCTCTTGCATTGGGTAGGGGACAGTTCAGGCAATGACTCCACCCCTTCAGTCAGACCTTCCCCAGGCTGTTGAGTGTCATGTTCTGCTGAGTGGAAGGAGGGAAAACAAAGCAAGGATATGAACTGTCCTTGTCTCATAGAATACAGCAGAGTCACATGGGACATACTTAATTCTCTGCACTTAATATTTCTCTCTCGCCTGCTCAGGTCTGCTGGACCCTGGGGCTGGAGTAGAATAAAACTTCAAGGGCTTCCTAGCTAGTTATCAGTAGCTAAGTCCTCCTGTGAAGTTGAGGTCCTTTGATGACACACATCTGGATGCTGTCCCTCAGGGAGGGAGGAGTAGTGAGGAGAGTTCTAGTTCTAAGCCTGAGCCAAGGGACAGATTCTGAGATTCCTCTGGGCCCCCTCTGCACAAGGTCTCTGGTCTCCAGGCCTGCCAGCCCTGTGTCCTCTTGCGTATTGGCAGGGGTAGCCCCTGGCTGAGCTGGGATGGGTGTGCATTTTAGGAACCAGTCACCTTCGCAGATGTGGCTGTGCTCTTTACCCCAGAAGAATGGATGTTTCTAGACTCTTCCCAGAAAAGCCTGTACAGAGATGTGATGCTGGAGAACTACAGGAACCTGGCTTCTGTGGGTAAGGTTGGCCTCATCACTTGATCCGCACCCTTGTGCAGCAAGTATGGGTTTCCAGAACTGTGCTTGTTTGGAAACTGAGCCAAGAAAGACAGACAAATTCTACTCTCATAGTGTTGAGTCTGGTGGCTTCCCATAGAAATGAAGATCTGCCCACTGCTTCTGGGCTTCTCAAATGTGTCCCTGAGCTCGACCCTAGATTTTGGGGACTGGAATGTCCCAGTGTCCTCTGGGACCCTGGAGGGAGCTGCACTTTGGTTCTTTAATGAAAGAGCCCTGCCATGCCCATCAAAATTTAGGCACACTCATTTTGCTACTCCCATCCCGATGCCCCTAAAGACTTCAGAATGTCAGCCTCGGTTTCACAGTGGCACAGTCTGCCTATGCCATGCGTCCTTCCCCATAAACAGGAGATCAGCTATGCAAACCTACTACCTTTTCCTCTTTGGAGCAAAGAGAAGAGCTGTGGACCACCGAGAGAGGGACCTTTCCAGGAGCCCATCCAGGTGAGTACCCAGCAGAGTAGGGGAGCACCAGCTCTGATCAGTAAGAGGAGTATTAGATTTGGAAAGTGTCAGTAAGGGAAACACTTTCTATGCCTTTGAAGGACAAGGCCATTTGGTGAGCTCCCTTAGTGAGTTCCATCTTCTTACCTTTTTCTCTTTCCTTTTTATCTCTGATACTTTACTCTGGTTTCATAGAATGATTTATCCTACCTCCTCTTGACATTTAGCATTTCCACGTATATATATTTCATCTACTTTCTCTTTACTGTAAGTTCTTGTTAATACTTTCTCTCAGTATTAGTTCCTATCTTCATAGAATCCTTTCTTATTAATCATACTATTTCTATCCTTTGTTCTTGTGATTACATAACTCCTCAGATAGCCAAATGCCTTAAAGTTTTCCTTTACTCTTTGATACATCCCTCCTTTTCACAATTTCTTCTCATATTTAAGGTAAGTACTTAAAAAAATCCACACGTGCCTAGCTTGCTTTCTTTGGTCACTGCGATTCTACATTTTCCTTCTCTGTACACTTAATTTTTTTCCCCCTTAATTTATTTCAGAACCTCAACATCAACCCCAAGAAGCAGTTCTTAACCAAGGTCTTTTTGCAGAGATGCCATCCACTGTCATGAAAAGGGTAAGGTACACAAGGATTATTCTTGATCCTCTATAGTAGGAAAAGTCTGGGGTTGCTGTTGATTAGAAAAACAGCACAAGAGACCAGAAAGAGATTTAAGGCAAGGGGGGCTCATCCAGGAGAAAGCAGTTTCTTGAGACAGTTTGTGAATGTCATGAAGTGGGTGAAAACTTAAAATGCAGATTAAGACACATCTTCACAGAGTTCTCACAACTAACCCTGTTTTTAAATGTGAAACAGATACTGCATTTAAAACTTAGTTTAGCGTCAATTCAGAAAAAGTCTTCATCTAAGAAGCCCCATGAAAATGATACCTCTTTCTGGTAGCGCATCTACTGGACAGAACTTAGAGTAGAAATGGTACAGACACACGAAAATGGTAAAAGCTTTGGTTATAGAAATGTCTTAATCCTACACACAATTCAGTTGGGGGAGTATGTCTATGAACGTAATAACAATCTTTGGTCTTCACATTGATAGGAGCAACCTCCGATGGGAGAAAAACTCTACAAATACAATGAATTCGGGAAACCCTTTAACAGCATCAAACAACTGTTTCAGTATGGGAGAATTCATGTTGGAGGCAACCCCTGTGAATGCCAAGAGAGTAGGAAATCTTTGTTCCAGACCACTCACCTGATAGTGCATGAGAAGATTCGTGGTGGGGATAAAACCTATGCATGTAACAAATGTGAAAAATCCTTCAGATACAGTTCTGACCTTATCAGGCACGAGAAGACCCATACCTCAGAGAAGTGCTTTGAATGTCAAGAATGTAGGCACACCTTCAAGTACTCCTCAAATCTGCGGCGCCACATGAGAACTCACACAGGAGAGAAACCCTTTGAATGTAGTCAGTGTGGGAAAACCTTCACAAGGAACTTTAACCTGATTTTGCATCAGAGAAACCACACAGGCGAGAAGCCCTATGAATGTAAGGACTGTGGGAAAGCTTTTAATCAGCCGTCGTCTCTGAGGAGCCATGTGAGAACTCACACTGGTGAGAAGCCATTTGAATGCAGTCAGTGTGGGAAAGCCTTCAGGGAACACTCATCATTGAAGACACATTTGCGAACTCACACCAGAGAGAAACCGTACGAATGTAACCAGTGTGGGAAACCTTTTCGGACGAGCACCCACCTAAACGTGCATAAGAGGATCCACACGGGGGAGAAACTTTATGAGTGCAGTACTTGTGGTCAGGTGTTGAGTCGTCTCTCAACCCTCAAGAGTCATATGCGAACCCACACTGGGGAGAAGCCCTTTGCATGCCAGGAATGCGGGCGAGCCTTTAGTGAACCCTCATCCCTCAGGAAACATGTGAGGACCCACAGTGGCAAAAAGCCTTATGCGTGTCAGGAATGTGGGCGAGCTTTTGGTCAGTCTTCACACCTTATTGTACACGTGAGAACCCACACTGCAGGGAAACCCTATGAATGTAATCAATGTGAGAAAGCCTTTAGGCACAGCTCTTCCCTTACTGTGCATAAAAGGAGTCACACCAGGAGAGAAAACATTAGGAATGGCAGCCTGCCTTTATCAGTGTCTCATTCTTATGGTGGGCCACATGCTGATTAAGTTTGTAAAAATATGACTATTTGGGCCTGTAATTGTCTTGTTTAAGTACATTGCATGTTTTTAAGTATAATTTTATTTTATTTTCATTCTAAATATTGTCTTAGTTTCCGTCATCACTAAATCTTTGACACGTGACTTATCGAGAATTATATTCTTAAATAACTGTACATGGTCATGTTTTTATAGAGGTATAATTATAGTGGAATACATACATTTTATGAATTGGTTGAGTCTGACAGATGTATACATATATGTAACCAACATTGCATTCAAGATATAGAACATTTTTATCATTCTGGAAAGTTCTTGTATGTATCTGGGCATTTTTAGTTGCCTTTTAATGCTAGTTTCTAGTTTAATTACATTGCGAGCAGAGTATGTGGTCTTTGTGTTATTGAATAATTGTTTGTTGGGATTTGCTTTTAGGTCTAGTATGGTGCATCCTAATAGTTGCCTACTAAAAGTGCCCCTTATTCCTTATAGTAAAACCTTAGGTTTCTCAGGTTGTTAATGTGCACTATTAAAAGCCTCCATCTCCCAAGCTTTCTTGTAGTTAGGGGAGGCCATGTCCCCTAGTTCTGGTCAATAAGAGAAATCGCTGAGTGTAACTCCTGGGAAAGATGTTGGAAAAGGATGGTTTATTTAGCCAGATTTCTCTACTTGGCCTTTTGTACAAGCAGGCATGATGTCCAGTGCTAGAGGAGCCATTTTGTAACCATGAGGGTAAAAACCTCAAGTTAGTATAGTATCTTTGTGTATCTGCACCAGCCCTGGACTATTTATTTCTTAAGATTTTGTTACACAAAAAAGATATATTTCTGGTTTTTACCTGTTCTCACAGGGTTCTGTTAGTGTGTTTTAAAATTCTTTTCACTGAGGTATAACTTATGTAAAAGTTACAAAAGTATCTTAGTGCAAACCTTGATAGATTTTTTGTATGTTTATACACCCACATCAAAATATAAAATAGTTTGTCTGACAAAAGGTTCCCTTGGGCCCTACCTAGTCAGTGAGCCCCATTCCTTGAGGTAACGAGTATTCTGACTTTTGTCACCACAGATTTGTTTTTCCTGCTCATAGAAACGAAACCACATAGCTGCTCTCTTATTTATTATGTGTTTTTTCACTTAATAGAATGTCCATGGAGTTTATCTTTGTTGTATTATCAGTAGTTTTTTTTAAATTACTGTGTACTATTCCATCATCTGAATATACCAGAATTTAAAAATTCTGTTGTTTATGGACATTTGGGTTCTTTCCAGGTTTTGCTGTTATGAATGAAGCTGCTGTGTATCTTCTTGTGCAAATCTTATTGTGGACATATGTTCTCATTTCTCCTGTGTATAAACCTAGGAGAGGAACTGCTGGGTAATGGGTAGGCTTATCTTTAGCTTCAGAACATATTGCCGAACAGTTTTCCAAGTGGTTGAAACAGTTTACCTTCCATCATCAGTGAATGAAAGTTCCATTTGTTGTATATCCTTGACAACATGTGCTCCTGTCAGTCAACTTAATTTTAACTATATTAGTGGGTAAGTGATTTCTTGTATCCTACTTTGCATTTTTTTGGTGAATAATGATCTGGTGGATGGTTTCCACAATTTCTCCCATCCTTCTATGTACATCTCCTTTCAGTGTGACTTTTCTGCTCCTCTTATCAAGAGGTGGAGTTTATTTCTCTACTCCTTGAAGATTAGCTTGATCCCATAACTTGTTATTTTTGGCCGATGGGACATTATTCAACATGACAGAAGCAGAGGCTTGAAAAACATATATTGAGGTTTGTCCTCTTTTAGCTGTGGTTAGAATCTTGAGAGCAAAGTGTGCAGAAGCCTGGGTCATTCTTCTCTAGGATGAGAGGCCACATGGAGAGAGGGCCTTATTGATGGTCAGCACCAAACACCAGACATGTGAGTGAGGCCACCTTAGACCATCTGGTTCCAGGCAAGTGACCAGGTGACTGAAGTCCCACGAGTGACCCTAGGTGAGATCATCAGAGTTGCCCAGCTGAGTTCAGCACAAATTGCTGACTCAGAATTATGAGCATATGAGGTGGTTATGCAGGAATATATAACTGACACAGAAGTTAGGATCAGAAAGAGGATACTGCTGTAATAAAAGCTTAAAATGTGGCTTTGACTTGGGAACTTGGCAACAAGAAAGCAGTTGCAAAGGGGTGAAGAAACTTAGTGGCTGGAAACATGGTGAAGAAACTAATGAGATGTTAGGAAAGGGCTATGTGGTAGGGCAACCATAGGCAAAATTGTTGTCTGTGGTAACTTGGAAGATAGAACATGTACTTGATGAACTTGTGGATCTGATGAGGAAGGAAGCTTTTTCCCACTGGCCCTACCCCTGGTCTTCCTCAGGAGGACCTAGTGGTGATCTAAAAAGAGCCTGCAAGCAGGTGAGAACTTAACCTTGTGTCTGAGGCTCTAATTCTCTACCCTCATACTGGCCCACACTTGGGCTTCAGCAACTGGTTGGAAATTTTAGCAGAAATGTTTGCCCTCTTGTCTTGGTGGTGCTGCTATCTTATCCTGTGCTAGAAGTGAACCAATGCTCTGTCCACCTCTCTTAGATTTCAGGCTAGTTGATTGCCTGTGACTTGAGCTCTCTGATGGGTTCAAGAAAGTTGTTTTTGTCTATTACTCAATTTTATTGCTATGGTAGCAGCAGTGCCTTTTAGATTTCTATCCAAAGCGGAAGCTGGAGATGGAGTTCTTCCTAAATTACAGTGGTTCTTAGGATTGTTTAGTGTACTTCCTCTTTTCTGTAAATTCGCTGAGATCAGAGGCTACGTGGAGCCTGTTCAGTGTGACTTCCTTTAAGCCTAGCACTGTGCTGTGCAGAAAATAAGCATTCAATATGCTTGTTAAGTCTATATGACTTAATATTGGGACAAATAGTCCCAGGTAGATTATGTATGGTTTCTGAGCCCATTTGGCTGTAGATTTCTATGGGCTTCTTCCTTTCACCCTCAGAGTCAAAGTTGTGACTTCTGAAATTCACCACACTCTAGCTATCTCTACTCAGTGAAGAGAGCACAGTGCTCCGTATTCATGGAGAATTTTACAACAGGCAATTCCTAGGCATCTGGGTCAGCCTGAGGTTGTACTCTTAGATTCTGGGGCAGAACAAAAGGAGTGTGTGTGTGAGGATGAAAGATCACCTTAGGAGACTGATCTACCTGTCAGACCTTCAAAAGACACCTTGTCCCAAGCGGGTAACTTCTGAAATATGAACTAGAGGGTAAGGTGGGCATACTGGAAAGGCAGGCACTAGGTAGTAGCCAAGCTAAGCAGATCCTGGATGGCCAAACATTCCTTCCCTAAGTTTCTTTCGTAAGTCTCTACTGCTCTCAGGATAAAGTTCAAGTTCCCTAGCTTGGTTGTGAAGAATCAGTGATGTGATTCCAGTTACTTATCTAGAAGAAAATCTACCTCAGAGATGCTCCTTCCTTTCATCATATAGCCCACAGTGCCTATTGCTGATTCATCCCTCAGGTTTCAACTTAATGCCATAAAGTTTATAGTTGATGACCCACCCCTGTGTGTTGCCAGGTACTGAGCAAGGCTCTCTACCCAAGGTGTTTTCTTTTTCATTTCCTGTTTTTCTTTGTATCCAGTCTGGTTATACTAATTAAACAAGAAAGCAATTTGGTAGAGTACAAGCTTTACCAGTAAAGAGCCCAGTTCTGATTCTTGGCCCTGCTAGTCACTAGTTGTGTGATATCAGATAAGTATCTCCATTGAATGACCAGTAAATTGATACTTATTTTACAGAAAAGGAACCCTTTAGTGAGCTAGTCATGAGCTTCCTTTTGGGGGCACAATCACATTCTTTACCCCCTTAGCAATAGGAAACCTGAACCATCACCAAGTAGGCTGGCTGCATACTCAATAATAATGCTGAGAATAAAAAGCAGAACTGTGGATCTAATAATAAAACACGAGAAAGAAAGCATTCATGCTATATGTTTCCAATGCCAGTTTAAGGAACCCACACATATGGATTCTAATATGGTTTATTTGAACAGGAAATAAATATTTTTTAATGGTAAGGGCAACTTTCTTTTTTTCTTTCTTTCCTCCCTCCCCCTCCCTCCTCCTTCCCTCCCCCCTTCCTCCCTTCTTCCCTCCCTCCCTTCCTCCCTTCTTCCCTCCCTCCCTCCTTCCTTCCCTCCTTCCCTCCTTCCTTCCCTCCTTCCTTCCCTCCTTCCCTTCCTTCCATCCTTCCTTCCTTCCTTCCCTCCTTCCTTCCTTCCCTCCTTCCTTCCCTCCTTCCCTTCCTTCCATCCTTCCTTCCTTCCTTCCCTCCTTCCTTCCTTCCTTCCTTCCTTCCTTCCTTCCTTCCTTCCTCCCTTCCTCCCTTCCTCCCTTCCTCCCTTCCTCCCTTCCTCCCTTCCCTTCCCTTCCTTCTTTCCTTCCTTTCCCTTTCCCCTTCCCCTTCCCCTTCCCCTTCCCTTTTCCTTTCCTTTTCCTTTCCTTTCCTTCATGCCTATAGCACCTGGTCTTCCTAGGTGGTCTCCCATACAAGTACTAACCAGGCTCAACCCTGCTTAGATTGTGAGATCAGACAGGATTGGGTGTGTTCAGGGTAGCATGGCTGTAGACTGAACAGGAAATATTTTTTAATTAAAATCAAAGATGTCCTCTGCACCATGAGAAGCAGCTATTTACCATTTCTCTCCATTTCAAACTATTTGGGAATGTTTATGAACAAGAAAAATCAAACAATGGTGGGGGAAATCAGAATGGTGGCTACCTTGGGAAGATATGGAGGGGATTTCTAGAAGGACTAAAAATGTTTTATATCTTCATTGTTTAGTTACATGGTTTTATACACAAAAATTCATCAGGCTGGTAACTTATGATCTGTGCACTTCATGCATCTCATTGAATATGAGAATGATCTAGTTTGAAAATCTATCTATCTATCTATCTATCTACCTACCTACCTACCTACCTACCTATCTACCTATCTCTATCTAATTTCCTTTTTTCCTGACTTGTATTTGTACTATCTGAAGACATGAAAGAATAATGGGGAAAATAGGATTTTATTTATTTTAGCTTCTCAAAGAGAAGAGGCTGACACTTGGGTCAAGGGAAACACTTGGAGCTTATGTGGGATTTAATTTTTTTCTACCCAATTGATTATTGCTATAGGATTAAATCCCAGAAAGCTATGGCCTCTCCCTCCCCAAACATGTTAAGAAAGATCAGATGTGGTTAATTGTTGGATCTTTGTGGACCATTGGCTCATTTTAATTACATTAGTGTACAATTGAGGAAGACTTCCTTGAGATATCAACTTTATTATTTTTTCTCTCTGGTGCCTGGTATAATAGCTAACATACAGTAGGTTCTCAATATATGCTTTCAAATTTGTTTCCTCATTTTGAAGAAACACTTGATATAGCCTCGGTTCTTCTTAATTTACTATGGGAAATGCAATTTCTGACTAGTAACCACGTTTAACAGGCATCTTCTGTATATAAAACATTGGCCTAAATGCTATGGAGATTGTAATAGAAGTAGAAATCAAAGTTGATGCCTTCACAGAGTTTAAAGGTATATGTTTACATACAATCTACTTAAAAGAGTTTATGATATAAAGCAATATGTAAAATCACATATTAGCTATGATGCCAGAGCTTATTTATTTTCAATTCTGGGTGTCACATTTTAGAAAAGGGCATATTGAGAAAAGGAAAAAAATTTCTTGAAGAGCTTAGAATCCCAATCTTGAAAACTTTGGAATAGATGATTGGATACAAATTCAGTCATAACTGATTTCATTCATAGTTGAAAATAAGCTGATTTCAAACCATAATATACTGTGTTAGTGGATTAATACTACCACTAAGTGGTTAACACTTATTGAACACATACTATGTGGTAGGTAGTTACTCTACTAAGTATTACTCTGCAAGTATTACTCATTTAATCAGTACAGCAGACCTGTGTGGAAAGTACTTTTACCCCAATTTGATAGATGAAGAAATTGAGGCACAGAAAAGCTTAGTAACTTGCCCAAGGATACACATATAGTAAGTGATGAAATAGGATTCAAACCCAAGCAGGCTGGCTCTAGACCTTATATCATCGATTGAGATCAAGTTATAGATTATATTAGTTTTCTGTGGCTGTTATAACAAATTATCAGAAAATTTGTAGCTTAAAACAACAGAAACAACAGAAATTTATATTCTCACAATTCTGGAGACCAGAAGTCTGAAATTCAGGTGTTGGCTAGCAGGGCTGCACTTCCTCTGAAAACTCTAGGGAAGGCTCCTTCATTGCTTCTTCCAGCTTCTGGTGGCCCCAGATGTTTCTTGGTTTGTGGCCCCCTGTTCCATGAATAGGCCATATATACAAAGTGATTCCAAACGCTGAGGGGGCTGAGAGACCCAAGAATGAGGTAGACAAGTTCAGCTTGTCAGTTAATGAGTTTAGTAGGGAACTTACAGAAATGCACTCCTAGGTGGCCACAGGATGGTCAGATCTTTGCATCTTTCATCCCCCACGCTACATGCTTCTAGCTCCCTAAAAAATGAACCTACCTGCTAGGAAAGGAATGTGTGGGTGATCAAAGAGACCAGATACCAGAAAGCTCTGGTGCCAAGGTAAACTGAGAGATAACATTGAAGGCACCTTGCCCTGGAGGAAGGATTGATGGAAATTTTGAGACCGAAGTCTGCTCATTCTAGAGTCCACCTAGGGGAAAGGGGAGGTGATCAATGGTCCAGGTTCATTCACTCAGAAGTTAAGATGGAAGATTAGCATCACACAGCCTTACTCTAATCTTAGCCTCTGTCTTTACATGGACTTCTGCTACGTGTGTGTCTCACTGTGTCTTTTTCTCATAAGGGCACCAGCCATAGTATTTAGAGCCCACCTTATTAATCTAGGATGATCTCTTTTTTATATTCTTAACTAATTACACATGCAAAGGCACTATTTTCAAATAAGGTCATATTCTGAGGTTTTCTGTAGACACCAAAGCACATCATAATCAAAACTTGGAAACCAAAGATAAAGAGACAATATTAAATGCAGCCAAGGAGAAATAACATATTACACACAGGGAAACAAGGACATAAATTTCTGTGCACTTCTCATCAGAAGCAACTGAAGCTAGAAGACAGTGTGACATTAAAGGGCAGTAGCAGTAGGAATACAAGAATGCTCTGAATTCAGGGTTGCCATCACATCTAGCAGGTCCAGACTCAGGGTGGAGCTGTGATGATATGACGAAGGCTGCATATTAGCATTGTCTTACCCTGTTCAATTTCTCCTCCTTCATTTCAGACATATAGGCCCCTGAATTCTAACTCTGATCCTAGGACTTACTTTTGCTTATTGTGAAGGTTGGCAAATTATAACTTGTGGGCTGGTTGCCAGTGTTTGTAAATAAAGTTTTACTGGCACACAGCCATGCCCATTTATTGATATACTATTGTCTGTGGCTACTTTTTTTTTTTTTTTTGCAACAATCAGAGTTGAGTCATTGTGACAGAGACCTTGTGGCTCACAGAGCTGAAAATATTTCCTGTCTGTGCCTTAACAGGTTTATGACCTCTGATGTAGTAGGTGAAGGATCTCAGAGATAGGCCTCATCCCTTTCCATTATGAGTGCCACATCCAGAACATTAGTCCCTGGTTCCAATGTCCATTAAAATATCAAACATGCAACTTCTATATTCACAATTTTCACTGCTAGGAGGCAACGTAAATGCTCATTAATAGAAAGTAATTATACCAAGGAATATTCTATAGCACTATGTGAAAAATAAATTCAACAATCATGCACATAGTATGAACCCATTTCTATAACATTCATGGAGATATATTATTACAGATTTACATGTATAGAAATAATGACTAGAAGGATAGGCACATAACTGTAGACAGCAGATGCCTATAGAAAGATTGACTGTGTATATGTGTATATGTGTAAATGGGAGAGTGGTCAGAAATAGGCTGTGAAAATAAACTTTCAATTCATAGATTTCTGTAGTGTTTAAGTAATTTAAGACAAAAAAAATTTATATATTTCTTGTAAAATGAAAAAATATAAACATTAAACTTTTATTAAAAAGAAAAAAAGACCCACATCCATTGATAATTACTTCTGCTTATGGCTGCTTATATTCACAGTGAATTTTATGATTCTTACCTCCAGAGCATGGCTTCATCTTTGAGTTTTGAGAATAAAATAAAAAATATTTTAATATTTCGCAGACCATTTTACCCATCTCTCTTCACAAAAACAACAATCCACCAAAAGCAGGAATATTGAGGGGTGATTAAAGATGTCATTTTCTTGTCTTATGTTTCAGAGTGCTTTATAAGGAAGATGGCATCAAGTTCACACTCCTTTTCCCATCATGTTGCAAATTCTTTCCAAATACCACTCCAAGCAGACTTTCCAAGTTTATCTCCTAGCAACCCCCTTTCGGGAATTACATTAGTATATTTTGAGCATTGGTCTTTAAGTTTATTTACAACTGGAAGCACAGCCTGGCTGGGCCACTTACTAGCTCTGTGGCCGTGATGAAATTAGTTCACATCCTTATATCTTATTATCTTCATCCCTAAAATGAATATAAAAAGAATACTTGGTTTATAGAGTTGTTTTATGTATAAAATAATCTATTTGGTTATTGAACAAAGAATTATTAAACTATTATGAGTCTGGCACTATGTTGTGTGCTTGGCACTGGAGATCCAATGGTGAGGCAAAATAGACATAATTCTTATTCCTGTAGTGTTAGAAACCTGGTAAAAGAGATATCTGTGAGTTAGTAATTATGCAAGTGAATGGACCTCAGGACAAACTGAGGCAAAGTGCTATGCATAAAATGAGCACCCTTAAAAATTCTTCCAAAATATAGTCCTTGACATGTTAGTTGATATGTAAATGAATGTTTTTCAATTTTTATAAACTTGGACTTCTTTTTATGTATATTGGGAGTATAATTCATGATTGCTTAGGACAATGCTAAGTTAAAAAAAACTCAAGAGTCAAGGTAAAGTTTGATGTAAGTACAGTGTACATCATGTATAGAAAAAAATCATAATGCTGCCAGAGGGGTGCCCAGAGTTGAGAACATTGACTTAATTCAAAGGTCTTCGCACTCCCAGTGGTTATTCTCAGTGAGTGGAAGCTGTCATTAGTAGAAGCCTCCTGGATCAGCTCTGAGTCATATTCTTTGGCTTCAGGGTAACATGGAGGGGATGAGAATCAAGTGTGCCCCATCACCCACCTGAATGTGGATGGCAAGAAAGTCAAAGGATGAAAAATAAAGACAGAGAAAAATGTACATCAAGTCAAACTTGATTTTTTTCAGTGTGATATGCATGGCATTTAGTTTTTCTTTGTGCTTTTCAAGCATTTCCATATGTTCTACATTTTTTCCTGCATGCCTTTTGATATTGGAAAACCATCCTATGTTCTCTCCATACGAAGAATCAATACTGCATTTATAATCTAAACGGCAGTTGCCCAAAGGCATTTACATGGCACATCTGTTTATGGATGAGGAAGCAGAGAAGGGTTTGAGCACCGCTGCTACTTCCCCTTCTCTTTTCTTGGAGGAAATCCTAAAACTAGTCTCTTCACAAGGTTCTTTCTTCTTCTTACTACTTCTCAGTCTTTTTCCCCACCAATACTCTCACCCCAGTCTGTCCTGCAGCCATCACTGTATTGTATCTCCCTAGTTCTCCCTAAGTCTGCAACTCCTACCCTATCTAAGCCCCTTTCCCATCCCCCATTATCCCATTTCCTCTCCTATTTCAGTCTCCCTAGTACAGTCATTTCCACCAAGCTCAGAATCCTTCTGCCCCCAGGGGCCAGAACATTGAGAATACTCTGATTCCATTCAAATGCCCATCTCTTAATTTCCTCCCTGCTCTCCTATATCAGCCCAACCTTGCCTAATCTCTTCATACTCTCCTATATCCCTATTCCCGTGGAAGCTGCTCAACCCCTCACCTGGCCCCTGAGCCCTACCAGGTATCCAGCTTCTTCAAGCCTACCTCTGTCTCCCCCAAACACTCCAGCCCATATCAAAATTACTGTAATTCCTTCCCAAAGACTCAAGCTTTTCCATTTTTTCGGGACCCTCACGTTCATTGACTATTTTACAACCATACATTCCAGTTTCTCATAGCTCTCCTCTGTACCCACCCTGTTTGTACCCAGTGGTTCCAGCCACCTGAGAACCACAGGACTTCTGTTCATTCCAGATTGCTGGGTCCATAATTTCCAGAGTACCTGAGTTCTTTCAGTCCAGTCAGCTCTCATTTTCTCTCAGGCTCCCAGACTTTCCCTTTTATCACTACCTCCCTTCCTGTTCTACCAGTTGCTGTACCACCTCAAACCTCTTCTGCTCACCATCCTGAATCCCTACAGGCCCTCTTACCCTCCATTTCTGCATGTCTACCCATGTGCTCTGTCCCACCTAGTCTCTCTTAGCCATCTCCTAACCCCTTTCTGTGACTGCAGTTATTCTTGATGCAGTGTCTCTCCAACTCTCTGTTGCTCCCACTTTCTTCCCAGACCCTCCACAGCACCGAATGCCTCCCCAGACCCCCAATACCAGTCTCTTTGAATACAAGCCAGTTTCTAACAGGTCCCTTCAGCATCTCTTCACTCTTCCCATCTTCATTCACAAAATTTTCCACCCAGATCTTCCCAGGTCCCTGTCCCAATCTCTATCAGCCTCTCAAATTCCCACCCCAGAATGCCCCAGAGGAAGATTAACTCAATCTAGCTCAGTTCTGAGCAGCCCCATTGGTCCGCTCCATTCATTCCATTTCTGTATTCCTTCTGCAATGCCCCTTCTTCCATTTTACTTCTAAGGTCACCCCTTTAATCCCAAGGAACTTTCATAACCCTAACTCAATCTTGCGTGGTCAGACGGCCAGGACCCAAATGTGTAACCTCTGGATATCAAAGTTACTTCTGGGACTTGAAAACTCTAAGTCTGCAGGTTCTGTTGTTTGTAGTTTTGTGGTTCTTCCCTTTTAAACTTCTGGCTTTTTAACTTTGGCTTCTGAGAGCTTTTTGTTATATACTTCTGATGTTCAGATTCTGTGTTCTCTACCTTATAGAGGGGATGTAGTTAATACTGAATGAATCCCTGTTTTCTCATCTGCACAATAACTGTCAGATGCAGAAAGGGGGTAACCAGCGAGAGCTACTTACAGCAGACCCTCAAAATGGAGAACTGGAGGGAGACATCTCTCCAAATGTGTATATTATAGTCCCTCCTTGCTCTCTTTTAGGGAAATGGTATTGTATAGAAATGCTAGCTTGATAAATGGAACCTGGCTTCAGAGCCTTGTCTCAAGGCACTTTCTAACTCTGTGATACAATGCTAAAAAAATGAGCTGAGAAACCCCCATGCCCACTTGCCCTGATTAACTCTGTTTGTCTGTGGGTTTCATACTAGAGATTAATTTTTATTTTTTCACTTAACAAATGACCTATGAGGAAATTAATACTATTAATCCCATTATAAATAATGAGAATGAATTTAATAGATTTTATTTTTAGTTTTTATTTATTATTTTTATTTTTTATTTAAACAATTTTTATTATAGTGACATTGGTTAACAAAATCTAGTAAGTTTCAGGTGTACAATTTAATAGATGGTTAACATTGTGTGTTAACAGCCTATAGTTAAATTTCTCTCTGTCACCACATATTTGACACCATCTACCTTTCCCTTCCCCCTATCCCCTACTTTCTGGTAACCACTAGTCTATGGTCCATGTCCATGAGTCTCTTTATCTTGTTTGTTTGTTGCTTCTAGGTTAATATCCTGCATATAAGTATAATATCCTGCATATAGTTTTCAACTTTTTCTGTCTGGCTTATTTCACTTCGCATGATTATCTCAAGGTCCATCCATGTCACAAATGGCAGTATTTCATCTCTTCTTATGGTTGAGTAATATTCCATTGTATATATGTACCACAGCTTCTTTATCCAATCATCTATTGTAGGACACTTCCATGTCCTGGCCACCATGAATAATGCTGCTATGAACATCAGTGTGCAAATACCTTTTTGAATATGGGGTAAATATCCAGTAGAGGAATTGCTGGATCATATGCTACCATATGACATTATACATAGTTATTACAATACTACTGACTATATTACCTATGCTATACTCTACATTCCCATGACTATTTTATAACTACCAATTTGCTTCTCTTAATTCTCTCCCCCTTCACCTATCCTTAAACCACCCCATCTGGCAACCATCAAAATGCTCTATGAGCTTATTTTTGTTTTGTTTGTTAACACTGTTCTCTAGATTCCACATAAGTAAAATCACATTACAATTGTCTTTCTTGGCCTGACTTACTCGACTTAGCACAGTATCCACTAGGGCCAACCATGTTGTCACAAACGACAAAATTTATTTCTTTATCTATTCGTCCATTGATGGACAACCAGGCTGCCTTCATATCTTGGTTATTGTAAATAATGCTGCAATGAACATATGGATGCACATGTCCCTTCAAAGTAGTGTTTTGGGTTTGTTTGTATAAGCACCCAGAAGTGGGATTACTGGGTCCTTCTTTGTCTCTTGTTATAGCCTTTATTTAAACTCTATTTTGTCTGGTACAAAGATTGCTACCTCAGTTTTTTTTTGTTTCCATTTTAATGAAATATCTTTATGCATTCCTTTACTTTTAGTCTGTGTATGTCTTTTGATCTGAAGTGAGTCTCTAATTGGCAGCATATATAAGGATCTTGTTTTTTATTTATCAGCCACTCTGTCTTTTGATTGGAACATTTAATCCATTTATAGTTAAAGTAATTGTTGGTAGATATGTAGTTATTGCCATTTTATTATTTACATTTTTGTTCTTTTTCTTAAAGAAGACCTCTTAACATTTCTTGCAATACTGATTTGGTGGTGATGAATTTCTTTAGTTTTTTTTTTTTTTTTGTCTGGGAAGCTCTGTATTTGTCCTTTGATTTTAAATGACCAAGACTTATAGACATAGACAACAGTTTAGTAGTTACCAGAGGGAAAAGGGTGTGGGGGAAAGTAGATAAGGGTAAAGGGGCTCAAATATATGGTGATGGAAGAAAATTTAATTTGGGAGGTGAACACAATGCAATATACATGTGACATATTTTTGAATTATACACTTGAAACCTATATAATTTTATTAATCAACATCACCCCAATAAATTTAATATAAAAAACAAACCAAAAAACCCCACAATGAAATACCTCACACCTGTTAGAATGTGTGTTATCAATCAGACAAAAAAACAAGTATTTGAGAGAATGTGAAGAAAAAGAAACCCTAATATATTGCTGATGGCAGTGTAAATTTATACAGCTATTATGGAAAACAACATGGAGCTTCCTCAAAAACGTAAAAATAGAGCTACCATATGACCCAACAATCACTCTTCTGTTATCAAACTTCCAAATTTGAAAACCTTTATTCATAAGGACATATGTACCCCATTTTCATTGCAGCATTAGTCACAGTAGCCATAACATGGAAACAACCTAAATGTCTCTCCATGAATTATGGAATAAAGAAGATGTGGTACATATAAACACTACTCAGTCATAAGAAAAGATAAAATACTGCCGGCAGACAACATGATAGATTTCAAGATAGATCTTGAGAGTATCATGCTAAGTGAAATAAGTCAGATGAAAAAAGACAAGAACAATGTGATTTCACTCATATGTGGTATATAAAACAGAAAGCAACAAATGAACAAACAAAAGAAACAAACTCATAGACAGAAAATATTATGGTGGATAACAGAGGAGAAGGGGGTGGTGGGAGAGGTTGTAGAGGATAAAGGGGGTCAAATATATGGTGACAAAAAGAGACTTGACTTTGGGGGAGTGAGCACACAATGCAATATACAGATAATATATAGAATCATACACTTGAACCTTATATAATGTTATTAACCAATGTTACCATAATAAATTAAAGTTAAAAATGTAAAATAAATGATATTAACCATAGATCAGTCTAGGTCAATTGGTTTGATGAATGCTCCATTTTTCAGATTTGTTTATTTGATTCCTCATAATGTTACTTGATTTGGTTGTCTGTCTTTTATATTTCATGTATACTAAAAATTAGGTCTGAAAAAGAGTAACAAAAAGCCTTTTTTATGAAGCACTAGGTAGTAAATATTTTTGACTTAATGGTTTTACAGCCTCTTGACTGACACTGTAGCATGAAAGCAGATGTAGAGAATGCATCAATTAAGGGGTGTAGTTGTGTTCCAATAGAAATTTATTCACAAAAGCAGGCAGCTGCCTGGATTTGTCCTGCATGCTATTGTTGCCAACCCTTGGACTCAAAACTGGATTGGATCTAGATTATGCTGATTTGTCAGTAATTGTTTATTTACCACAAATGTGATGTTGTAACTTCACCTCTTACAGAAAATATATAGTGTCAGGTTGCCCATTATTAATGATGTTAAAGCTGATCATTAAGTTCTGATGGAAACTATCAGATCTCGACATTGTAAATGTACATATTTGCCCTTGTAATTAACAGTAATCTCTGAACTGATTCCTTAGCTCTGTGGGCTTTGCCTGTTCTCTAGCAAATATTCCCCCAATACTTTTAGTGGCTTTTTATGAGATATTGAAATAAATCATAATCATCTAATTTTGTCATTTACATTTATTGGCTGATATTTTAGCTATCACACTGGACTTATGAATATTTTTTCTTTACTATGTTATAATCATTTATGGTCATTTTCCTTCTTGTTTAGATTGATACATATTTGTACAATGGGGGCCCACGGGGGATTTCTTTTAGGTGTAATTGCTCTGGATTTAGAGCTTGCCTGGATCACATGCTGAAGATGAAATAATGTTATGTATAAATAAATGCATGTTACAAAATGGTTGTAGCAATATACACATTTTTCCACAGTTCACCTTATAAAATGTAAAGACACAGAGATTCTATCCATACAGTTTTGATTTTATGCTGAGGGAATTTTATTTCACATGCAAACTCTGTGAAATCCGGAATTAAATCTGTTGTGATCTGAATGAAGCATATTATGAGTAATAAAAACATAATTTTTTGAATGAATATATTAGTAAGTTTTTAGAAATGAAGAGTGAAGAAATTGGGGCATGAAGGTAGGGTATCCAACTGTTCCAGTTGCCTGTAACCAAGGTGTTACCTTGGATGTAAGACTTTCTGTACTAAAACCAGGAAAGTCTTGAAGAACTGGGATTAGTTGTTTACCCTATATTCAGATATGGGAAAATTATCCTCTTTCTTGTGCTATTTTAAGAAAGTCATTTGAATTTTCCTTGTTAAATATATTCAAATTGAGGAACATCTTTGTAGAAAAAGAGGTTGAAGCAGAGGGCTTGATCCACAGCACCTGAAGAATTGAGTCATAACTCCTTGACTGTGCTGGGAGTGAGCTGAGCATGCTGTGTAAACCAGAGAACCATAATTCTCTAGCAATTAAATGTTAAACTTTTCCTGCATATTTTCTCCCACAATGGTGTCAGTGTCTGTAAGAAACATGAAAAAGTGTTTTCTATACTCTTCACCCAAAAAATGACAATTCAGAATTTCCCTCATTTTCCAGGAGACAAGATCATCTGGTTCAGTACTTATCCTAGGAAGAAAAGTGTAAAAATGATACTGTGTTAAAAATATGCAAGACTTGTACCCTGAAAACAATAAGACATTGTGAAAGAAGTCAAAGAACCCAAGGAAATGGAAAACATCCATGTTTATGGATCAGAAGACTTCATTTAGTTCAGGTGGCATTACCCTCCAAGGTGATCTTATTAACATCATTAATAATGGGAAACCTGACATTATATATTTCCTGTAATTCTTATCTAATTCTCAGTTAAATTTTTATCAGAAATTGACAACCACATTTGAAAATTTATATGGAACTTCAAGGGGTCCAGAATAACTAAAGCAATCTTGAAAAAAACAAAAACAAAAACAAATGTGTATTGTTAATTCACCACTTTAAAAACTCCTATGAAGCTACAGTAATTAAGATAGATAACCAGAATAGAAACAAGATCCAAAATAAAAGATATTCTGTGTTCATGGATTGGAAGAATCAACATAGTTAAAATTACTTTATTACCTAAAGCATTATACAGATTTAATGCAGTTCCCATCAAAATCCCATTGTCATTTAAAAAAATATAGAACAAAAATCATCAGATTTGTGTAGAAGCTCAAAAGAGCTCCAATCACAACAGTCACCCTGAGAACAAAGGATGAGGCTGGAGGCATTTCTCTGCATGTTGTAATGAAGGTAGAAAGGATGCTGTTGAGAAGGTGAGACTGTGCATGGTCCAGAGAGAGAATGCATGAGCACTAATGTAAAGTTATGGAGAGTCAAGAGTGTTGGGAACCAAAATGTAATGGAAGAATTAGCCTTAAAAAGTAGGAAGCACATTTTATCTGTGGTAACAAGATAGAACGAAGAGAGAATGAAACACGTGCCAAATGCCTGGTGGTCTTAGAGCACAAGTTGAACTCATTTCATCCTGCTGGCTTGATATTCAGTGGAAGAAGATGATGGGAATACCTGCTGGAAGAGGAAAGAGTTAGAAAGATGAGACATTTGAAGAGTAGATGGCTAGGGAGCAGCAACTGTAGAGGGTGAATAATCAGGTGAATGAGAGATGCAGAAGGCTCACCAAGAAGGTTGGTGGGCACATGAAGTTAGGGTAAAGTTGAAGAGGCAGAAGTCATTGCATGATTAATACAAATCCAATGAGTCTCACTTTCTTCATTTATGAAAAGGAATGTAATACTTACCTCCCAGTGCCAATGTAAAGAACATGTAAACAAAACATATAAAAAACTATTTTGTAAATCAGAACACACAAATGCTTGCTAGGATCATACTGCCTGGATTTCTCCTTTGATCTCTACAATCATCCTTCCTGATTACCCATGTGAGTATGTGCTGATAATATCAGGAATGACTGCAGAATTACAAAGAAAGTCTCCAACCCAATCTAAAACTTATTTCACTTAAGTATTATGACTATATAGATTATGCATTAATTGTTCTTTACATAGAGGAGTAGCATGGAATGACAGGTTAAAGGATGGTGCTGTGACTCTGAGCAGTTTGAGCATCACTGCTTTAGATCATTAGTTCTTGCTTGTTGAACTGACCATAGACCCCCGCTTATGAGGAAGTATTTTCCATTTTCTCACCAAGTAAAATTGAAAACCACATGTACCATTTAGTGCAAAGTGGATGCTCAATGCATGTGAGAATAAGATAGTAATGGGCGAGGATCAAGGTGAACATAGAAACACAACAAGTGAAAGTAGGTGATGCCTACTTTCATGACAAGGAAATGCCAAAATTTAGTGCAGAAGTAAACCCAGTGGGTATCCCTGCTATATACCCAGGTCATCTATCCAGTGTGATTGGCATGAGCTACTCAATGGGATCAGTCAGTGAAGTTCTCTAGGGACAACGAGCAATATGTGATCTTACCACGCTGGGATTGGAAACTTCGGACATAACAATGCTGGAAAGGGTGTACTTCTTAGACTCAGCTTTGGTTTTCTGGACTCCTTTCAACCATTTCCTGTATTGTTCACGGACCTGCAGAGGTAAAGCATGCTCTGAGTCAGCTCAATGAGAGGGGTGAGGATGGAAAGAGTTGTGGGTAGGAGTCAGACAGTGGTACCTGCTGGCTGAGGAGGCAGTACACCAGGAAGATGAAGACCCCCTGTAGGCTGTTGATGATGGTGAAGAGGTAGGCCATGGCATGGGCAGCTGGACCCACCTGCAGGACCCCCAGGCACCACGTACAGCCCAAGATGAAGAGCTGAGCTGTCGCTTTAAATGTCAGCATCCTGAGTAGGAGGAGAAGGGAGGCCCATGGTATATCCAGAGCAACAGAATCAAGGCCATTTTCATCTCTGCCCATGGATGCCTCTGACTGAGTTATGATCAACTTTAGTCTTTGCTCTCAATTATTCTTTCAAAAGAAATGCTATTTGTGTCCAGAATGGCATTTGACTTGGACTGAGGACAGCAGTGACACTTAATAATGTGGGTTTTAAATAGATCCTGATGTTCCATAAATATTCCCAATTTCATTCAACTGTTATTTCTGAGTATGTTCTGTGTACCAGACTCTGTGCCAGGCATTGAAAATAACAAAGACAAGATTTCTGTATCACAGACTTTACAGTGCAGTGGAAAGACTATAACAAACAGTCACTTATACTATTTGTGAAGTGTGGGGTACCTCTGCTTGGTCCCATTCAGTATTGTTCCCATCTTCTCACTCTCTATAAACTGACCTAGTTTTGCCCCAAATAGAGGCCATTCATGGTTTGCTAAGTTGAGGAAATGAAAGGACATCCCTAGCCTTTTAGAAGATGTGATACTTGGATAAGGAACCTGATTTTACCAGGTGGAGGAGTGTAGAGGGCAGAGGGAAGAGCATCCATGAAGGTGTGGGAAGGAAAGTACATGCAGGGTTCTGGGAACAGTTATGTGATTTACTAAGTATTTATAAAGATGTAAATGTCCCTTGGAACTTTTTCATAGAGCCACAAAAGTAACCCCTGTATATCCAAATATAGTCAGTTCTGTCGGTAGCTGAGGTAGTTTTATGCTGGAGTCATGAATGGATGAAATGTGTTGTCTTAGTTGTCAGTAGAAAATCATAGTATTGGAGCTGATTTCCAAGGAAGGTGGCTCACCTCTTCCCCCAGCCCCTCAGCACCCCTGTGGAAGGACACCTGAAGCTTGGAACCATATGGTCTTGCTTATAAACTATGCTTTATATATATGATCCATCTCACCTGGTATTCTGGAGGGTGGACACATTACTGTTGAGTGAGGAGAGCTTGATTTTCAGAATCCAGAAGGTCATCAGAAAGAAAGCCAAATTAATCTGCAAAATACCCACAAGGCATAGAATGCATTTCACATCTATAAAACTCCCTCCTGTCTTATCCATCACCTAACCCAGCAGATAAGAAGCTTTCTTATTACACAGCACTCATAGAAAACCAGACCAAATAGCCAGGAATCTGGGTACATTCTTATCCTGTAACTGGGGTGACCAACTTGTCCCAGTTTGCATGGGAATTCCCAAGTTTTAGCATGGAAAGTGACATCTCAGGAAACCCCTCTGTCCTGGTTTAAACTGACATCATGCCTCTTGGGAGCACCCTTAATTTTGGGCAATGTGGAATGACTGCTCTCCTTGCCTGTAACCCTCCTTATACAACTGCTCTTTGATTGGCCCTTGGCTGGGCAGGAAGAATGTGCTGATGTCATTTATTACTCACAGAGAAGATGATGCAGACGGGGCCAAGGAATGTCCATATAAATCCTTTGTGTGTGTGGAGCCAGCATCTAAGAGAGATGGAAAGAGATCGAAGACTATGTTAACCTTTGTGGATAAAGAATTGATAAATAAATATACCTCATCATAGTTTCCTCCTTCCTCCTTTATTATTAATGTTGTTATTGCTTTTTTGTTGGTAAAAACATTTAAGCTAAAATCTACCTTCAGTGAATACTTAAATATGCAGTATAATATTGTTAGCTATAGGCACTGATCTATAGTACAACTCCTGAACTTATTTATCTTTCGTAATTGAAACTTTATGCCTTTGATGGTGGTGATGGTTTCTTGGGTGTACACTTATCCCCAAACTCATCAGGTTGTACACATTAAAAACATACAACTTTTTACACATAAATCACATCTTAATAAAATGGTTTTAAAATAAAGATAAATTCTTTTCAAAAAGCTCTTCTGAGTCTTGCACCCCAGAAATGCTTAGAGAAATAAATATAAGTTCTCAGAAGAACTGATAAATTAATTTCTGGTTTATTAAGCAAATAGTGACTGTCTTTTCTGTGTCAAGATTTGTTCTTGTCTTGAATATTCACTTGTGATTAAGACAGACTGAAATTAGACAATAGGAACAATTAAGACAAAGAGTTTTATGATTAAGTATTTGGAGCTATGAGAACCTGTGGCTGGATTCATAGCCTGGTCTGGAGTACATGAGATTAGATAGTTGAGAAGGGTTCCCTGAGGGAACTCACTGTGTTTATGCTGAGATATGACAAATGAGCAGGTGTTGAGAAGGTGAACAATTAGGGACATGCAAGAAGAGAGCATAAGAAGATGTTAACTGTAACCTGACACAGTGCTAAGGCATGGTTCATGTATATTACATAATTTATCCCTCATGACAACACAAGGACTCACATAATCACAGGTCAGGCATCTTAGGCTTAAGAAGGCAGAGTCAGTAACTCAAGGCCACACAAGTAGAAATGATAGAATTGGAACTTGATCCCAAGTGAGGGGAATTGTGAGTGAGGAGGAAGGTGTGAGGACCATGGAGAAGGTTAGATAGATACACCAAAAGAGAAAGCTACTAAGGCAGTGTTGGTGAACTGCAGCCAACTTGGTAAACTGTGGGCCCACTTGGCCTGCCACTTGATTTAAAAATGTGTTTCACTGGACTACATTTACACTCATTCTCTTACATGTTGTCTTTGGCTGCTTTTGTGCTAGAAGGACAAAGGTGAAGATTTGCAATGGAGACCATATGGCCCACAAAGCTGAAAAGATTTAGTCTTTGACCCTTTTCAGAAAAAGTTACTGACTTTTATGCTAAGCTACCTAGGAAGGCCAGCTGGCCAGGCCTCATCTGATGCATGTGAACATTAATTTTAACAGCATAGGAGTATGTTGTGAACACCGAACTGTCTGGGTTTGATCTCAGCTCTGTCAGCAAACAGCTGTGTGATCTTGGCCATGTCAGTCCTCTCTGTGCCTGACATGGCATTTTACTAGTTTCTACTTCAGAAGGTTGTTGGGAAGATCCTTTGACTGATACATGAAAAATACTTAGAACACTGATTGCCCAACAAAAGTGATTTCTAAATCTTAGCACATGATAATTTCATCATCTATATCAGCATCCATTGTTACTTTTAATTAGGAGAGTGAAATAGATTATACCAACCAAAGCCATCTCTTCATTTACATTTTGCTTTCTAGAAGATTTAAACAGTTCTCTCAATTAATATGATGAATATTATATTAATATACAGTTCTAATATATAAGAAGCAATTAATAGTATTACAGTCATTAATATGACATGCAATTAGTATTTAAAATAAATCTAAAAGATGAAACACAGCCACTACCTGTTACTTTAAAATTATTACTATCTCATTAGATTGGGAAAAAAAGGCTTAGATGATAGAGGATTGTTCATCCTCCTTCGAACAAATCAAAGTTGTGACAGAAACAAGGAGCAATGAGCAAGGAAAGTCACCTGGGATCTAGATGAACAGAAGCATTAGGACTAGGAGATAAATAATTAATCAACCTGCAAGGGTAGAAGGAGGCAAAGACGGGAGGCTTCCTGGTTCTGAGTGGCTGAATGGGACAGAGGCTGTGGCATTCTGCAGTTGCAGACTCCTCTTAAAAGGGCCATTTCCACTTTTGTGGTGATGAAACTGCTCGTTCTAAGCACCAGTGCTCATCTGGCTTCATGGCGGGTGGAGCACCAGGGACTTACAGGGGGACACTGAGTTGTCAGACTGAGGGCCAGAGGCAAAGATCTCTCTTGAACAGAAGTACTGGCAGTATCTATTGTTCCTCTGTTGAGACCTCTCCACTCTCAGTTTGCAAAGGCAGCAGCCATCATAGTTGAGACATAATCAAACTGGATAACAGAAGTCATTCAGCCCAGAACATTCTCTGAAAGTCCTCGTCACCCAACTTGCAGCCCCACCCGACACATCCAGCTGTGTCCTTGGAGAGTCAGGTGCTCCTTGCTGAGTAGCACCAAAATTCACACTGGTGGCAGCTGCCTCGGTTTCTTATGTGTCTTCTTGAGGCTACTATAAGCACAGCATCTGTGGATTGCTTGTCGAATTTTAACAGGTGGCACCTGAGGGGCACAGGCTGGGGCTAAACTTGGCCTGCAGCTAAGCCCCTCTCAGGACCGCACCACTCTTCACCTACTACACAAAGCTGCACTAATAAGATTGGGAGACTTAGGAGATTTACTTAGTACATGGAAACAGACACAGACAGCCAAAATGGGAAGATAAAGAAGCAAAAACCATATGACAGGACAGAACAGAGATCCAGATACAATGGAGTCAAGTAATCTAACAGATACAGAGTTAAAAGCACTGGTTATAAAGATGCTAAATGAACTTAGGAAAAGTGTAGATGAATTCAGTGAGAACTTTGAAAAGAGATAACATAAAAATAGAATGGAAATTATAAAAGGGAACCTGTTAGAAATGAAGATCACTTAAACTGAGATAAAGAGTAAATTAGATGCACTAAACAGAGTGGATAAAGAAGAGGATGGAACCACCAACATAGAGAATGGGGAAACCAAGGACACTCAATTAGAATGGCAAGAAAAAAGAAGACAAGACTATAATAATAATTTAAGGAGCCTATGGGATACTATAAAATGTAAAAATATCTGTGTCATTGGAGTATCTAAAGGACAAAAAGACATTGAAGAGCTATTTGCAGAAATAATGATGGAAAACTTTCCTCAACTGATGAAGGAAATAGACATACAACCCCAGGAAGCTAAAGGAGTCCCAAGAAAGAGGAATCCAAAGAGGCCCACATTGAAACACATTATAATTAAAATGTTAAGTACAAGGAGAGAATCTTAAAAGCAGAAAGAGAAAAGCAGTTAGTGACCTAGAAGGGCGCACTCACAAGACTGGCAGCTGATTTCTCACAAGAAACTATACAGAAGAGAAAGGCTTGACACAAAATATTTAACATGATGAAAACCCAGAATACTTGAGGTAGAATACTACAACCAATAATACTTTATTCAGCAAAGCTAGAGTTGAAGAACATATAAAGAGTTTCCCAGACAAAAATAAGCTAAAAAAATTCATTAACACTAAACAAGTATTACAGAACATGTTGGATGGACTTCTTTAAGAAGAAAAAACATGTATCAAAAACATGAATAAAGAATAGTAATAACTACATTCCTATCAACAAGTACCTAAAAAAAAAAAAGGAAAAGAATTAAGTGCTCTAACCAAAAGATAGGGTGGCTGAATGGATAAGAAAACAAGACCCCTACACATGCTGCCTACAAGAGACTCAATTCAGATTAAAAGATGCACACAGACTAAAAGGAAAGGGGTAGAAAACGATATTGCCTTGATGAACTTGGAGGGTATTGCGCTGAATGAAATGGGTTGTATAGAGAAAGACAAATACCACATGATTTCACATACACGTGGAATGTAAAGAACAACGAACACAAAAGTAAATAAACTCATAGATACAGAGCATATTTTGAGAACTACTAGTTGGGAGGGGAGTTGGGGGGTACAAAAAAGGCAAATGGATTAAGAGGTACAAATGGATAGTTGCAGAATAGACATGGAGATGTAGAGTGTAGCATGGGGAAGATGGTTAATAATGTTGTAATAAATATGTAAGGGGGAAGTGGTGTACTAAATTTAGTTAGGTGATCACTTTGTGAGTTATGTGGATCTCTGATCACTATGCTGTACAACTGAATATAGTATATTTTTGTATGCCCACTATAATTGAAAAAAGCCCCATTGAATTATACGTTGTAAATATAGCAACTAAATGTCTATTATATTTTAATAAATCCACAAAAAACAAAGTTACTATTGAGAAAAACATTATTAATATATCATTGTTAGTGTACATTATTAATACAATACATAATATTATATCAATATATAATTATTAATATACAATATAATAAACTTTTGAAACAATAACATTTTTAGATTTCAAAATGGTCACTTCAAAGAATATAATCATAAAACCAGGAGGATGCCTTTGGGTGTTTATGTGACTATCATATTCTAGTGAAACTAAAGTGCTAAGTTGATCCTCTGCAGGCCATGATCATGTGGAAAAGATTAAGACAGTGAGAATTTGCACTTACCGGGTGGGTGTGCCATAAAGGTGAGGTCTGGATGCTGCAGAAATGACCACGATCACCGCTGGGACTCCATACCCCACAGGGAACATGAACTTCTTCATGAATCTGCTCACGTTGGAGTAGTTGACCACAGTCAGGTTGCGGGCAGTGAGGAAGAGGTTCAGGCCCTCTAGCAGCATCCAGGTGAAGGAGGCCAGGTAGAGGTAGTGTAATGTCCCTGCGATGATGGCGCACAGCACCTGGGTGAGAAGTAGGAGTCACAGGGCTACAGACAGTCAGGGTAGAGAGTGCCCACTGGATCTCTCCTACACCTTGTCATTGGGAGGACTCTGATTTATATGAAGGAATTGTTAGCAAAGGCATGATCATAGTTATGCTAGTCAATGTGAAAGTGGCTACTGACTCCTCTAACCTTCCTCAAATCCAAGGCCATTTTATTAAGGTGTCCAATGCAGCATGGCCCCATGAACTCAGCATCCCCTGGGCAGGTTAGGGGTCTTTTGGGACAGTGTCAGTACCTTGATCTCTGTTCTGTCGATGGCCATGAGGAAGAGCAGGTGGGCCAGGAAGAGGCAGAGAGAGAGCTGCAGGTGGAGTGAGGTGCTGGTGTTCTGGATGGCTTTGCACATCAGGAAGGTGAGGGCTGCCAGGAGGAGGCATAGCAGAGAGAGGCTCAGCCCCATGTAAGTGAACACAGCCAAGGCAGGATCCTCCTCCTGGGACCAAGCAAAGAGGAGATCAGTCGCACTTTTCTGCTCTGGGGTAATGACCTTTCCACCTTATAGTTTTATTTTTGGGTATAAGAAAATCAGGAATGGAGGAGCCAGGTAAATTTTCTGGGTTCTGAACTCATTAATTCAGACCATGGAAGAAGCAAGGTATGGAAGAGAACTTACTGAAGACAAAGCTCTAAAACTTGTATTGTTTCTTTTCCTTTAGACTTGTAGGTATGACTAGGCTTATAGTTTACCATGCGAAGGTCACAGAGGCATGAAATTCCAGGTTGAGCACCATCGTCTGTTTTCATTACATGGTGCTGTGTGACAAAGTCTGTACCTGGAGACTCAATGTCCAGGCATCATCTCCTCACCCAAGACTCCACTCACCTCATCCCAGCACCACTTGTTCTTTGCTGGTCACTAATATTTATAGATTTAGAGGTGGATCCTGGGTTAAAGGAGGAAAACTACTATGTTTTTGATGGTAGTAGCTTAAAATTTACACTTTCTGCCTTTTTTTGCAAATCCAACAGAGCAAATGGTTTTTAGAGAAGGAAATATGAATGTTTTTTACGTAAACATTTTTTTATTCTGCTCATTACAAAAAACAGAAAAATTTCCTAGATGCTGTATTTACCTCCCAGATGAGAAAATATTCAATAATTTGATAATAACCTTTGGTGAGGAGTGAAGAATCACACACCTTCACAAATGTTGGTGGGAGTGTTCACAGGTGTTACTTCTATATGCTGAACTGTAGAAACATTATGAATTTGACCCAGTATATGTCCCAGCCGCATATTCAAACACAAGAACAATGAAGTGTGTGTAAACAACTGTAACATTATTTCTATTTCAAATGGTCAGAAACAAAATGCCCACTATGAGGGGCCTACATATATAACTTACAGCTTATTCATGCAATGAAATGTATGTAATGTGGCAATAAAAACAAATGAAGTGTCTCTTTGTAGACTGGAATAAAATTATCTCTTAGATATAATAAATAAACAAAATGCACAACAGTGAAAAGAAATCTCCCCCGTATCTGGGAAGTGAGAAGGACCAAAGAACAAATGCATGCATTACTTTTACATGTATAAAACATCCATAGAAGAGTGCAGGAGAAACAAACAACATTCATTGTTTGAAGCAAGAAGAACTTGGTGTTTGGGGTTAAAGGTGAGGTAGAGAATCATTAGCATTTTCTCTCTAGTTCTGTTTGACTATAAAATGCAAATATTTTAACTCTTCTGTAAATATAAGACAATATGCAAAGAAAAGTATGAATATTGTGTCATCTAGCAATGTGGCAGGAGGAAACATGGCCTTGAAGTGTTCAAACTCCTGGAGAATTTTATGAAGTCTGACCATTTGGCTATGATCCTTTTCATGCTTATTTTCATGTGGGTGCCACATTAATTTTAATAAAGGTCCCATTAATTGATATTACCTGAGAGAGTTTCTGGTTTTAGTGAACCAGAGAAAGTAACCAGCTCACCTGACCAGGGAGAGAAGGATAACATGGCTCCAGATTCGCCTGTGTACACAGGCTCCTCTGGCACCTCTGAATGCTACCATCTCCTTTCAGCAGCCCCTAAGCATCTTGGTCCTAAAGACCCTTGTGGCAAACAGAATTCTAATTTGACAACCATATCCCCAACTGCTTCAGTGCACATCACTACTATGTTTTCGGTCAAATGGCAGTCTAGGTTCTGCTGTAAAAGCATTTTGCAGGTGGAATTCAGGTCTCATATTAACTCACTTCAAGAGAGGGTGGGTCAGATTTAATCTTAGGAGGCCTTAAATGATCTAGGCTCTTGAGAAGAAGCTTCAAAGTGTGAGAGAGTTTTGAAGTGAGGGAGCTCTTGCTGTCCTCCAGATAGAAACATCTTCTCATAGAGGACCACACGAGAAAGGATGAGAGTAGCCTATAGGAACTGAGCATGATCCCCTGCTGCCAGCTAGCAAGAAAGTTGGAAATCAGTCCTACAACCACAAGGAACTGAATTCTGCCAGCAACCAGGGAGCTTAGAGTAGGACACAAAGCCGCAGGTGAGATTGCAGCTCTGGTTGACACAGTCTGTTCAGCCTTGTGAGACCCTGAGTGGACAATTCAGCTACACCATGCCAGACTGCTGACTCGAAGAAACCATGAGACAATAAATTAGTGTTTATTTTTAAGGTGTCATGCCTGTGAGAATCTGTTCCACAATAATGGACACTAAATGCAGCCCTCTGAGGTCTCTCACCTGCACATCGTAGTGGGCCATGAGGACGGCAAAACTGCTGAGGTGGGTGCATTGGCACGTGGTGCTGGTGTCTCTGGTGCCCACCACCCAACAGCCTTTGGTGGACCAGTAACCACTTCTATTCTGGCCGTGCTCCCAGAAGACACAGAACACCTTCTGCCTTGGCGTAGGGATCACCAACTGTAGGAACAGAGATGTGAATTGGTGGTTCTGGGTACTCAGAAATGCTGTCCCAAATATAGCTTGTAAAAGCTTTCTTGGAGAGCTAATGTTCCCCTGGGGGAATCCCCTGATCCCCAAGGCTATGCCTAGGACTTAGTCTTATTTTATACCCACAGCCTCATCCCAATAGGACTTACATGCTGGAAGATGAAGGTGACTGAGGAGCTGAGATTCTGAGTGCCATTATTGCTCACAAAGGCAGAGACAACATCAGATAGGAGGATGGGAGAGACTTCATGCAGCAAGCCCTTGTGTGTCTCATGCAGCACTGCCTGTTCCTCAGTGTTCAGGACCAGGGGGGCCTCAGCCATCAACCTGCCAATCTTTGGAGTGGAGACAAGGCTCACCACAGAAGGGCCTGTAGGACAAGACCAAGATTGCCATCTTGGAGGGCTGAACAAACCTCTTCTTCGTCAGGTAGACTTTTTTCTCATGGCCTCACCATAGGGCACACTTCTCTTTAAACTTTAATTCTCTATTTCAGGGGTCCTTAACCCCAAGGCACCAGTCTGTGTCCTGTTAAGAACTGGGCTGCACAGAAAGAAGTGAATAGCGGGCAATCTGTATTTGCCTCTGCTCCCCAGCGCTAGCATCACCGCATCAGCTTCACCTCACATCTTCAGGCATTAGGTTCTCATAGGAGCACCGGTCCCTGGTGCCAAAAAGTATGGGAACCACTGCTCTATTCGTCACATTGTTGGTTATCTTGTTCTACTGTGAAGCCTCTGGGACCTTATTTTCATCTTAGCCATTACCTGATTCAATAGATTTCTGCACTGCATCCAAGTTAAGCAGCATCTTTGCCTGATTAACACTCAAGGTGATATTCCTGTGTCCTTGCTCCAACACCTTCATGGAAATTTCTGAGTTGTGGGAGTTACATAAGGGAGTTAGATTAGTAATTGTGCCTATTATGGTTGCTATAACACCTTACTATATATTTTTAATGTATTACATAAATATATTATATATTCTCTTTTATAATATATATAAATATTATGTCTAATAATATATATATGTCTAATAATATTTATATATTAATTATATATTATGTTATTTATAAATATCTGTGTTATTTGGTACATATAATAATAGTATTACACAGAATATTTGCTATATGTAACAATGGTATATATCTTATGTGAACTTACAGAAGATTGTAAGAGAATATCATATGAAATTATTCAAGAACAAATTAGATAACTGATGAATTGGAGAAATTCCTAGAGACACACAAACTACCAAAACTAAATTAAGAAGAAATAGAAAATTGGAACTGACCTATAATAGGTTGAAACAGCAATCAAAAACTTCCTCAAATAAAAAGTCCAGAACAGAGGGCTTCATTTTGAATTCTACTAGCCATTTATGAAAGAATTAATACTGTTCCTTTACAAACCCTTCCTTTAAGTAGAAGAGGAAGGAACACTACCTAAATAAGTCTATGAGGCTACCATTACCCTGAAAACAAAGTCAGATAAAGACATACAAGAAAACAAAACTGTAGACCACTATCTCTTATGAACAGAGATATAAACAGTTTAACAAAATATTAGGAAAATAATTTTATCTAAAGAAGCTCAAGACTTGTACATAAAAAACTACAAAAATTATTGACAGAAAGTAAAAACCCTGAGTATATCAAAAGACATCCTGTATTCTGGGGAGTGCTTCAAAATGACATAGATGATAGAGACTCTGTTCATCCCTCTGAAGACCAAATCAAGTTTGTGATGAAAAAAAGGAGCAGCAGCAAAGAAATAATGCCTGGGATCTAGATAAACAAGCCATACAACTAGGTAGAAGTCCAAAAAAGCAGTCTGCAATGGCAGAAGGTAGGATGGAGTGAGGACGTGGGGCATCCTGGTCGTGAGCGGCTGAATGAGATGGAGGTTGAGGCAGCAGCAGTGGCAGAGGCAGACGCCTCTTAAAGAGGCTGCGTTTGCGAGCGAATTTTCGCAGCAATGGACCTGCTCACTCCGAGCACTATCACTGGGCTGGCTGTCCTGGAGGGACCAGGGACTTATGGGGTACACTGAGTAGTTGGAGTGAGGGCCAGAGGCGAGGCTCATTTGATATAGAAGTGCCGGAAGTATCCATTGTTCCCTGTTGAGTCCTCCCTCCTCCCAGTGCACAGACATAGTGCCTCCATAGCTGCGATATCATTAACTGGATAACAGAAATCACTCTGCCCAGAGGACTCCTTGAAATCCTACCTCCCCCAATCTGGGCCCCACCCAAGCCACATCCAGGTGTATCCTCAGTGAATCAGATGTGCCTTGCTGAGCAGTGCCTAGATTTACACTAGAGGCAGCTGGCCTCAGTTTCTGGTGTGGCCTTTTGAGGCAACTGTAAGCTCAGCATCTGTGAATTGCTTGCTGAATCTTGACAAGTGGCCCCGGCAGGGTAGAGGCTTGGGCTAAATTTGGCCTGCAGCTGAACCCCTCTCAGGACTGTGCCACTGGACACCTACATCACAAATCCACACAAACAAGACTGGGAGACTTAGAAGCTTTGCTTAGTACATAGAAACAGACACAGAAAGGCAGCCAAAATGGGAAGAAAAAGAAGCAGAAACCATATGATAGGACAGAAGAGAGATCCAGATATAATGGGAGTCAAGTAATTTAACAGACTCAGAGTTCAAAATATTGGTTATAAAGATGCTCAATGAACTTTTGGGAAAAGTAGAGAACTCCAAAAAAGAGATAAAAATGGAGATGGAGATTATGAGGGAATTGGTCTGAAATGGAAAATACATTATCTGAAATGAGAAGTTTCAGATATTAAATAGAATAAACAAAGGAATGAACCAAGTGAATAAAGAAGAGGATCATATGCCCTATCCAGAGGACAGGCAAGGACAGGAAAGGCAATCAGGACACTCAATTAGAATGGCAAGGAAAAAGGCCAAAGACTATAAAGATGATTTAAGAAGGATATGGGACACTATCAAAGCTCCAAATATTGAAGAAATAATGATGAAAAACTTTCCTAACCTGGTCAAGGAAATGGACATAAAACTCCAGGAAGCTCAGAGGATTCCAAAAATCAGGAGTCCAAAGAGGACTCCAAGACACATCATAATTACAATGCCAAAGGTTGAATACAAAGACAAAAGTTTAAAAGCAGCGAGAGAAAAAACAAATAATTATATATAAAGAAAAACCCATATGACTGGCAGTTGACTTCTCAAGAAAGACTATGCAGGACAGAGGGGTTTGGCAAAAAATTTTTGAAAGGAAGAAGACCCAGGAAATACAACCAAGAATAATTTATTCAGCAAAGCTATCATTTAGAGTTCAAGGTTGCATAAATAGCTTCTCAGACAAAAATAAACTACAGAAATTTATCACCACCAAGGCAGAATTACAAGAAATGTTGGAGGAATTTCTTTAAGAAGAAAAAACAAGCATCAAAAACAGGAATGAAGACTACTGGTAACAACTACATTTCTATCAATAAGCACCTTAAAGGAAAAAGAATTAAATGCTCCAACCAAGGGAGGCAGTGGCTAAAAAAATAAGAAAACAAAATACCTACGTATGAAAAAGAAAAGATAGGAAAAAGATATTTCTGTGATGAACCTAGAAGATATTTCAGTCAGACAGAGAAAGATAAACACTATATGATTTCACTTATATGTGGAATTTAAGGAATAAAAAGAAAAAACTAATCAAAAAAGGAGTCACAAATATGGTAGACAATTTGGTGATGGACAGAGGGGAGGGAAGTTTCGGGAGCTGGGAGAATGGGGTAAAGGGTTAAAGAAGTACAACATAGCAGCTGGCGATGGTCATGGGGATGGGAAGCATTAACACATTGGCTAGGTCAGGGGAAGATGAAGGGAGGGAGGAACAAATGGGGGGATCATTTTACTAACTATATAGATGTCTAACAAATGTACTGTATAGTTGAAACTAATAAAAATTAAACAAGAAAATAAAAGACATGGTGTTCATGATTTGGAATACTTAGTATTGTTAAGATGACAGTAGTCCCTAAAGTGGTCTACAGATTCAGTGGAATTCATACCAATATTACAACATCATTTTATTGTTTTTTAAATTAAATTTATTGGGAGTGACATTGGTTAATAAAATTATGTAAGTTTCAAGTTACAATTTAATAATATGTCATATATATATCGCATTGTGTGTTCACCACCCAAAGTTAAATTTTCTTCTATCACCATGTATTGAACCCCATTTACTCTTATCTACCTGTGTTTACCACCTTTCCTTCTGATAACCACTAAACTGTTGTCTGTGTCCATGAGTATTTATTTATTTATTTATTTATTTTTGCAGAAATGGAAAAGCTTATCCTAAAATTCATATGGTATCTCAAGGCGTCCAAATACTCCAAATAATCTTGAAAAGAAAACATAGAAGAATAATACTTTCTAATTTCAAAACTTACTACCAACCTACAGATCAAAACAGTATAGTACTGCCATAATGATACACATATAAACCAACAAAACAGAATGGAGTCTAGAAATAGATCCATTTGTCTATGTTCAATTCATTTTCAGCAAGGGGTGCTAAAACCCTTCAATGAAGAAAAAATACTCTTCTACGGGTGGTGCTGAGATGTTGGGCTATCCACACACAAAAGAAGGAATTTGGTACCATACTTCATATAAAATAAACAAAAATTAATTCAAAATGAGTCAAAGGCCTATGTTTAAGAGCTAAAGGAAGAACAATTAGGAGAAAACATTTCTGCAAATCTTTATGATGTTGGATATACCATTAGAATATATGAAGAACTCTTACACCTCAACAAGCAAAAGCCTACCAACCTAATTAAAAAATAGGCAAGGAACTCGAGTAGACATTTCTACACAAAAAAAATTAAAAAATGTTCAACAGTGACATGTAAAAATTTTAAACATCATTACTCATTAGGTATATGGAAATAAAAATTATAGTGAGATGCCACCTGACATGCACTAACAGGCTATGATAACACCAAAAGCAATGGAAAGTAACAAGCGTTGCTAAGGATGTGGAGCTTAGAACCCTTGTACTTTGCTGGTGGCATTGTAAACAGAAAAGTAGTCACTTTTAAAAATAGTTTTGTGATTTCTCAAAAAGTTGAACATAGAATTACTATATCACTCAGAGATTTCACTCCTAAGTTATGTACCACAAAGAGTTGAAACAATTATTCAAACAAAACTTGTACACCAATATTCATAAGTAGCAGTTTAATGGAAAGGGAGAGAGGGGGTCAAATGGTAACAGAAAAAAAATTTAACCTTGAGTTAAATTTTTATATTTCGCAATTTACATATGATGTATTATTAAATTGTACACTTGAAATGTACATAATTTTGTTAATTAATGTCACCCTCATAAATTTAATAAAAATGTTCATACCAGCATTATTCACAATATTAAAAAGAAGACAACAGCCCACATGTCTATCAATGCATGAATGGATAAACAATATCTATATACAATTGAATTTTATTCAGCCATAAAAAAGAATGAAATAGTGATATATGCTACAACATGGGTGAACCACAAAAACATGCTTGGTGAAAGAACCTAGGCTATAAGGTCGCATATTGTGTGATTTTACTTATATGAAATGTCTGGAACAGGCAAATCCACAGAGATAGAAAACAGGTTTGTGGTTGTCAGGGACTGGGAGAGGGAGGAATGAGAAGTAGCTGCTTAGTGGGTACACTGTTTACTTTTAGGGTGATGAAATATGTTAGAAATAGATGTGATGGTTGTACAGTCTGTGAATGTACTAAATGCCACTGTATTGTACATTTTGGTTTTAAAATGGTGAATTTTATGTTACATGAATTTTACCTCAATGAAACAAATCATACTTATGTATCAAATAATACTAAATTTATATACTTCCAAATTTAATTGTTTCCTTTGAAGCCATTTGTATGTATTTTAAATTCTTCATTATAATTATTTCATCTGCACAATTTATTTTATAATGAATATATATTATTTACAGGTTTACTCATTATTTTAATTGAGGTATAATTGATATATTACATTAGTTTCAAATGTATAACATAATGTTTTAATATTTGTTTATCTTGCAAAAGGATCACCACAATAAGCCTAGTTAACATTTGTCATCATACATAGTTATCAAATTTTTAAAATTTGTCATAAGAACTTTTAATATTTATTCCCATAGATACTTTAAAATATGCAACACAATTTATCAACTATAGTTGACATGCTGTACGTTATATCCCCATGATCTATATACTTTGTGACTGGAAATTTGTACCTTTTGACTCTCTTCATTTTATCCACTCCCTGACCTGCCTCTGGCAACCACCAATCTGTTCTTTGTATCTATAAGTCTGTTTTTTAGATTCCACAGATAAGCGATATCATACAGTATTTGTTTCTCTGTCTGACTTATTTCACTTAGCATAATTTATTCATTTTTTTCAAGCTTTTATTTTAATTTGTTTATGAGTGTAACACTGAGATACAAGCATAGTAAATCAGGTTCAAGAGGAATGGGGGAGGAATGGGATGGGGGATAGGCCAGAGCAGAGCCTAGGGACAGATGGGGTACTTACCTGTGCCTCCAGTTGTATTCAAGGTCAATGACTCATTGGACAGGGCAGTGCTCAGTTTTCTCAGGACATCCTCCATGCTAAAAAGCAGGTTACTGGCCACATAGTTCTGCTCTGAACTGGGCTGGGTCTCCAGGTCCTCAGGGTTCTCCAGCAGGTCATCAACCGCCTGTATGACATCCTGGGGAGATGGGGATCAGCTAGTGGGCATGTGCTAGAGAGGCTACATGAAGGCTCTGCCCACTCAGCCACAGAGAACAGGACCTAGAGACTGTCTATTTGGGGATAAGTTGGTACCAGATGGGTCTTTGTCCCTGTAATCTAGCTACTCAGGTCTTAGCCTTCCGCATGAATGCCAAGGGTGATGCAAACCCATTAGACAGGAACAGCAAGAGAAAATTGTTAGTACAAATACCTGCATGTCCACTCTTTTCACCCACTGCAGGAGAGGCTGGGGTCTTGGAGCAGGGTTCCATTTTGTTGGGGTCTCTGCTCTAAGACCAAGGCTTCCTCAGGCCTCTATGGGATACCTCCACCTGCCTCCCCTAGGTCCAGCCTGTACCTGTATAGTGTCCAGGGTTGCGGCTGAATTGTAGTCTCTGCCAAGATCTTTGATTTTTCCTAATAAGTGGGAGAACTTCTGGGGAGAGGGGAGATGAAGTAGTCAGAGACTCACAGGTGAATGGGGGAACTTGGGGAAAATGAGTGGGTGCTGCAGGAGGCATGGAAGTATCTCCTACCTCCTCTTGGTCCCTCCTGGAGCCACTCACCTTGCTGTTGATTCCAGGGGGTTGATTCCAGGTGGGGAATGAGATCCCTGGTGAAGATAAAACAGTGTTTAATTAGGTGTGTGTGCATGTGCGTGCATGTGTGAGTGAGTGAGTGTGTGTGTGTGTGTGTGTGTGTGTGTGTGTGTGTGTGTGTGTGTTGGAGAAAGGGTCGGAGGCCAGGTCAGGCAAGATTGCTTCCCAGATTGTTATTTAGTACTTCATAAACCCTGGAATGGGAATAGAAGCATCTGGAAGGCCCCACTGTTTCCCTCCTTGTTAGTGGGCACCTTTTCTTACTCACGTGGTGGCGTCTTATGGGTGAATGTGGTAGCCTAGATGTTCTTTTGTCCAGATGTGAATGAACTCAGTTTGAGTTTTACCTGTCTGCCACCCCCAATGCCCTTAGCTTTCCTGGGAAGCTCCAAGCTGGGGTGGGAGAACATCATAGAGTTACCTGTGCCCCAGGCTGAGCACTGGGACAGAGGCTAGAGTGGACCTTCTTGGACACTGAGTGTAGGAGAAGGAATGCATTTCACAGCCAGGATCTAACTGGCTCCTTGTTCTGGCCTTTGTCCTAATTTCCCCAGGGAAGCTGCTCACTGGCTGAGTTCTCCTTGGAATCCCTAGGATCTTGTCAGGAAACTGCTCTCTGCTTCTCAATTACACAATCCATCTTGATAGAGATGGACTAAGAACTGCCTGTGAGACAACCCCCTCCCCCACTCCCAATCCTCCTATGAAGATGAGGTTATAGGGCAGAGGCAGGGAGGATAAAGAAAGTGCTGGACAGGCTGGGCCAACCAGACAGTGGCACCGGGTCAGCATTGGACTTTAAGCTAGGCATCTCTGGGTGTCTTTTACTGATGCCCAAAAAGATATCCCCTGGACTAGCAGGAAGTAGTGAGAACCCACATCTGAAGAAGGCCAGCAAAGGTGAGGGTTAGCTGGTGGAGAGGGGAGCAGAGTCTGATGGTTGGGGAGTGGCAGCCGTTCCTGTCATCTGGCCCCTTGATCTCTCTTACCAGGGACACAGACCTGTGTACCCTTCCAAGTGAGGCAGTGATCCCCGATTTTGCTCTCTGTTGCCATGTGTTCTAGATGGAAGTCTCTTCTGTTGACCAGATTCTTCAAGTTTGTGTGTGTGTGGGATGTTCTATGATATTTCACTCAGATCTGACACAATATTCTCCTTGGTTCTGATCATCTGAGCTGTCACTACGTGGTGAACTGAAATCATTGGGGATGTTCAGGAAGAGATCACTTGTGTGGGAAAGTTGCTGGAGGCTGAGTGGCTGAGAAGTGGGGTCAGGGCACCAGGGTTCTTGGTCAGGGACAGGGATGGCCAGGGAAGGTGTTCCTGCCTCCAATCTCCCCACTCCCATGTTTCTGGGCAGGGTCCCTGCATCCATCATTGCCTGGGAGTTCTGAGAGTGTACCTGCAGTGTTAAAGCCCTTGGAGGCTTTGGCGGGGGATGGTCCTTTTGTTCTGGTGGTCACTGATGGTGGCAAAGGAGACAGATGCTTTTCTGGAACACAAAACAATGTGAGCTCCTGAAGTATGTTGAATGTCATCTCACTCTTTTGTTTTATGAATGTAAGATGGCAGGTGGACAAGGGATAAGTTCCAAATATTTAGAAGTGACCCTCTGTGGAGGGTTCTGTGTGGGGTTCAGAGTGGGTGGGTGACATGTAGGTGCTCAGGACAGTCTTTTCATGCCTGCAAAAAGTGGGGTAAATGATCTCATATCTCACGGACAAGAAGAAGAAAGATGTGGGATGGTTTTACCTTTACACGTGTTCTCACTCTCATTCTTAAACTTTGTTCCCTTAGAAACAAGCTCATATCCCGGGCTGCACATGCAGTCGTAGCTCCCCTCTGTGTTCTGGCAGGCTGCAAATTTTCCACAGGATACTGTCGTGGGTGGTTGGCACTCATTGATGTCTGAAACACAAAAAACAATTGTTGCTTTCCTTTGGTGTGAATTCTCACAGAGCAGAGACTGTGGACTCCAGCCTGACCCTCTCATGGGGACTGGACACAACTCGCTCCTATGTGGCACTCCTGGGGCTGGGCTGAGTAGAATCAACTGTTTCAGAGCCTGCTGACTGCTCTGCTTATCTCTGATCTTGGCTGTGCCTAAGGATGCCTAGATTCAGACACTCTGATGTGTCATTATGGGGACGAAAAGAGGTCTGCAACTCCCCTACTGACTTTGAGGGGGTCGACTCTGACTCAGGCGCTGAACATTTTTATATGGTGTTGTTTGTGTCATTGGGTCTTCAGGTGGGCTCCACTCAGGGTGACAGTGGCATTGAAGACCACCCTCTATGCTGAGGTAATAGAGGCAGTCATGGTGGGGGCTGTCCGGGGTGATATCATCATTCACACCTGAAGATAAAGATAGGTGGTCCGGCCCCTGTTCATTGACAGCTCCCCTTCACCTCACATTACTCACAGTGGCCCAAAGACACACCACACTCCTCCATCAGGCACTCTCTCAGCTTCCAATATCAGGTCTTTATTTCAGATGCCCCAGGATGTCTCTGGGGGGAGTATTCCTATCTCCACTTCCTGGATAGTTCCCTCTCAGCTCATCAGAGGCAGCAGGGATTGTGAAATGAGAAGCAGCAGGAAATCTGCTCATAGCTGAGTCACTCAGGGTGTTATCTGGCATCTTATATCTCTCTGTTCTCTAAACATGAGATAGAGATGCTGGTTATCCAGTCCTTTTTGAGTAGCTCAGGCACCAACAGAACAGTAGCCGGACACTGTTGGCTAAAAACAATGGTTTAATAAGAACTACATTTGAAAGAATGAATTATAATGAATGGACAGAATATTTGGTCCTGCGTATATCAGTCAGGAAAGCACAGACTTTAGAACCTGATAGGACTCTCAGACAGTTTCTCCCAGATCAGAGTTTCCTCTCAGAACTTGTGATATTCCTCCTAAGGCCCCATGCCCAGCCTGTGGGTGCTTCAGGACAGAGAGGAAGCATGAGGGATGCTTTTGCTCTCAGATGGTGGCAATGGCTGGAGACGTGTCTTCCAGGTTGAGTGGGTGAGGTGGAGCCAAGTGGGGAACATTTGGAAATTAGGTATGTGACATGGGAGGACATGATGATGGGAAATTTCTCAACATAATGAGTGTGCTCCCAGCAAGAAGTTGGGATCCAGTATGGTAGCAGGATCTCCATCTATGTCCACCCATTCTACAAAACCCCATGACACACACACATAGGAATGCACAAAAGATCCTTTAGGAATATCTCAGGGTCATCGGTGGTTGAGAAGTTGTCCCAACAACTTTTTTTTGTTTCCTCAATAAAATTTACTTTTTGCTCAATATTAAATAACACATGAATACTTAGAAAACAAAGAAAGTGTTAAAAAAGAAAATGAAAATCAACTATAAGTCTACTACACAAAGTACTTGGAAATTTTAGAGATTTTTTTTCATTTCAAAATTATTATTTAAAAATTACTAATAAGTATGCATCTATAACTATTTTGAGTTGTAGAAGAGAATTTCTTCATGTAAAAACCATGTAATTTTGCTGATGTCAGAAACATGAGGAGTGAGAAGTGTCCCTAAATCTCTCCCCTTGAAACAACAATAAGGTGAACATCTAAAACTCAACAAAAACACCCAACCTGTACACCAGCACATCTGAATGTAGGATCTGCATGTAAGAGCTACCACAGATCAGAAATCCAGGAGTTGAGCGGTAGACTGGGAGAAACAAAGAACCTGCTTCTCTCAACAAGAGCTTTCTGCAGGAGGAGGGGGATGAGAGAAGGTACAGTGGGTTCCCTGAACAGCCCTGCCTGAGAGTGTGGTGAACTCCATGCAGTGCCAGTGCACAAGGATCAGGGCAGAAAGCAGAGAAGTGGGGACAGCAGAGAAGTGGAAAAATGCAAGGCCAGCCAAAGCCCCTATTTCCCAATCCAGAGGGCTCCTACCCCCATATCCTCTAGAGTGAACACCATTGAGCCCCAGGGGAATCTGAACAAACAATACTGAAACTCTCTCTAATACTGACAGGGACTGAGACTAAGAGTGGCGAGCATGATTGAATATTTGTAAGAAAAAAAGGCTTTATGAAAGCTTTATGAAAAACGGGGATACAAGAGGCTTAGATGCCACCTTCTAGAAATCAAAAGAAAAATGCCTTCTTTGCAACAGGCTAAAAAGAGACCTTTGTATAACAAATCTTTCTGGAAAAAAGCAGAATGCACTTCCATTAATGTATAGGCAGAGAAATAGTCCATTAACCATTATGAACAACCAAGATGACAGGGCAGCTCAGAAAGAAAGAGACAAATCTCCAGAAAATATGCTTACAGACATAGAAATATGTGACTTAAATGACAGAGAATTCAGGATGGTAATGCTGAAAAAACTCAGTGAGATTCAAAATCATTTATATCAACATTTTCAGGAACTGAAAAAACAACCAGATGAGCAAAATAAGTTCTTTAGCAAGGAGATTGAATCCCACACATACACATACAAAAACAAATAGAACTTATGGAGATGAAGAACACACTGAAAGAGATGAAAAGTGAAAGAACAAACTTGGGAAACAGAGTCAACCAAATGGAGAAAAGGATTAGTAATATTGAAGACAGAAATCTAGAAATAAATCAGAAAGAAGAGTGAAACAGAACAATGAAAAGTAATGAAACAGAAATACAAACTAGCTGATACCATCAGGAGAGGAAACATAAGAATAATGGGTGTTACTGAAGGATCAGGGACTAGAAAGTATTTTAAAACAAATAATGAATGAGAATTTCCCAAATCTAAGGAATGAGTTGGAGCTTGGAATTCAAGAAATGAAGAGAACACCCAATTATCTCAAACCAAAAGGCCTTTTCTACAAAACACATTGCATTAAAATGATAAAAAATTAATGACAAAAAGAATTCTCAGGGCAGCCAGAGAAGATGGTAACCTATAAAGGAAAACCTATTAGATTATTGTCAGAAATCTCAACACCCACCTTACAAGCCAGAAATAAATGGAATCACTAAGTGGAAGGAACTACCAACATAGAATAATGTATCCAGCTAAGCTCTCCTTTAAATATGAAGGAGAAATTAAGACCTTTCCAGACATACAAAAACAGAGAATTCTCCAATATGATGACTGCATTACAGGACATACTGAAAGGGGTCAGCCTACCTAAAACAAAATGCAAGAAAGAAACTCCAAAAAACATAAATAGGAATAAGGCTATTGGCAGGTAGATAGAAGCAGAGGAGTGCAACCCTTACTAAGAACAGGGCATTATAAATTTAAATAATAAGAAGGGATTTGCTATAGCAAGATAGTAATGAATGTTCTGCACACTAGGGACAAAGTGAGATAACAATGACTGAATAGGGGAAGATTCAAAGATCCATATTTGCAAAGGAGAATGGAGATAAGGCACTTGCAGAAGAAAAGAGACAACTGTATATATATAACTATTCTTTACATATTTGTAATGGTTACAACATGCCAAAGGGTCAGGACTGAAGTATATAACATAAAACAAGAAGGACCAGAGGGAAAATCATAAAAGCCCTCCCCCACCAAAACACACACACACACACACACACACACACACACACACACACACACACACACACGGACAAGTAAGCAATGGAAACATTGAGCTACCAAAGAGTAAAAGATAAAATGGCTATAAGGAGACCTCATATTTCAATAATCACCCTAAATGTAAATGGACTGAACTCACCATTGAAAAAACACAGAGTTGCAGATTGGATCAAAAAACAGAATCCAACCATATGCTGCCTCCAGGAGACACATTTCAGCTCCAAAGACAAATATAGGTTCAAAGTGAAAAGGTGGAAAATAATATTTCAAGCAAATGGCATTCAGAGAAAAGTGGAAGTAGCGGTACTAATATCAGACTAAATAGACTTCAAACTAAAAAAAGATAAAGAAAGATACTGAGAGATAATTCATAATGATAAAGAAAATCATACACCAAAAAGACATAACACTTATTAATATCAATGCTCTCAATCAGAGAGCCCCAAAATATAGAAAGCAATTACAAACAGAACTAAAAGGAGAAACAGACCAAAACACTATTGTAGTAGGAGACCTAAATACTCCACTGTCAGATGTGGAGAGATCATCCAAACAGAAAATCAATAAGGAAATAACATCCTTAAATGACACATTCGACCAAGTGGTCATAATTGACATTTCAGAGCCTTTCATCCCAACACAGCTGCTTATACATTCTTCTCTAGTGCACATGGAACATACTCAAGGACTGACCACATACAGAGACACAGAGATAGCCTCTACAAATATAAGAGAGTTGAAATCATACCAACCATATTCTCTCATCATAATGCTTTGAAGTGGAGATCAACTGCAAAAAGGAAACAGGAAGAAGCACAAATAAATGGAGATTAAACATGCTACTGAAGAATAACTGGGTCAGATAAGAAATAAAAAGAGAGACCAAGAGATACATAAAAACAAATGATAATGATAGTAAAACATATTAAAACTTTTGGGACATGGCAAAACTGTCATAAGAGGGAAGTTCATATCATTACAGGCCTACTTCTAAAAACAAGAACAAGCTCAAATAAACAGCCTAATGCTTAATCTTAAAAAATTAGAAAAGGAAGAGCAAATGAGACCTAAAGCCAGCAGAAGGAAAGAAATAATCAAAATTAGAGCAGAAATAAATCAAATTGAAAGCAAAAAATATATAGAAAAAATAAATACAACAAAGAGCTGGTTCTTTGAGAAGGTTAACAAAACTAACAAACCTCTGGCTAGATTCACTAAAGAAAAAAGAGAAAGAACACAAAAAAAATCAGGGGTGAAAGAGAGGAAATTATGACAGACACCACAGAAATACAAAGAATCATACAAGAATACTATGAAAATGTATATAATACCAAATTTAATAACCTAGAAGAAATGGACAAATACTTAGAAAGATACTAGCTTCCTAGACTGAATCAAGAAGAACTGGAAAATCTAAATAGACCAATCAGCAGCATGAAAATTGAAACAATCATAAAAAAACCTACCAAAGAGTAATAGTCTCAGGACTATTGGCTTCACCAGTGAATTTTCTCCTCAAACTCTTCCAAAAAAATCAAAGAGAAGGCAATACATCCCAATTCATTTTATGAAGCCAATATTACTCTGACACCAAAACCTGGTAAAGATAACACACAAAAAAGAAAACTACGGACTAACTTCTCTCATGAACACAGATGCAAAAATCCTAATTAAGATATTAGTGAACCAGCTACAGCAACATATTAAAAAGATTATACACCATGATCAAGTGGGCTTCATCCCAGGGCTACAGGGATAGTTCAACATACGCAAATTGATTAATGTGATACACCACATAAACAAATTAAAAAATAAGAATCATATGATCATATCAATAGATGCAGAAAAAGCCTTTGACAAGATACAGCATCCATTTATGATCAAAACACTGAACAAAGTTGCTATAGAAGAAAAATACCTTAACATAATAAAGGCCATCTATGACAAACCCTCAGCTAACATTATACTTAATGGTGAAAAACTAAAAACCTTCCAAAATCAGGAAAAGGCAAGGCTGTCTACTATCACCACTGTTATTCAATATAACATTGAAGGTCTTATTGAGTGCAATCAGACAAGAAAAAGATATAAAAGACATATAAATAGGAAATGAAGAAGTCAAGCTGTCACTATTTGCAGCTGACATGATTCTCTATATAGAAAACCCTAAAGACTCCACAAGAACACTACTAGAAACAATAAGCAAACACAGTAAAGTCTCTAGATACAAAATCAACATTTCAAAATTCATAGCATTCCTATACTCTAGTTATGAAGTGTCAGAAAAAGAAGTTGAAAAAATAATTCCTTCTGTAATTGCAATAAAAAGAATAGAATACCTAGGAATAAATCTAATGAAACATGTGAAGCACTTATATAATGAAAACTGTAAGATCCTATTAGAAGAATTTGAAGAAGATACAAAGAAATGGGAAGATATTCCATGTTCTTGGATTGGTAGAATCAACATAGTTAAAATGAACATATTACCTAAAGCATTATACGGATTTAATGCAATCTCCATCAAAATCCCATCGGCATTTTTAAAAGAAATGGAACAAAAAATCATCAGATTTGTATGGAAGCACAAAAAACCCTGAACTGCTAAAGCCATCTTGAGAAAAAAGAATGAGGCTGGAGGTATCACTCTGCCTGACTTCAAATTATATTACAAAGCGATAATAATCAAAATAGCATGGTTTTGGCAGAAAAACAAACACAGAGACCAGTGGAACAGAATTGAGAGTCCAGAAGTAAGCACATATTTATATGGGCAAACAATTTTTGATAAAAGAGCTGAATCATGCAGTGGAGAAAAGAAAATCTCTTCAGTAAATAGTGCTGGGAAAAATGGAAAGCCATGTGCAAAAGAATGATACTAGACTGTTGTCTATCACCACACACTAAAATCAACTCAAAGTGGATTAAGGACTTGAATATAAGCTCTGAAACAATAAATTGTATAGACAGAAACATAGAAACTAAACTCATGGTCCTTGGACTTAAAGAGGATTTTATGAATTTGACCTCAAAGGGGAGGGAAGTAAAAGCAAAAATAAATGAACAAAACTATATCAAACTAAAAAGCTTCTGTTCAGCAAAAGAAATCGTCAACAAGGTAAAGAGATAGCCATTTGAATGAGAAAATGCATATAGCATAAATTTACCATCTTAACAGTTTATTTTATTTATTATTTTTAAGCATCTTAACTATTTTTATGTGATAATTTTTTTTGATCTTGTATTGTTGAAGAATAAAATCTCTTTAGTTTTAGAACTGGATTTAGGTCTACCACCTTATTAATTGTATGAGTTTGGATAATTCACTCAATCTCTTAGAACTAAATTACGATCTTTTAAAAAGCAATGCTACTTTGAAACCATAAAACTCTTAGAGTAAAACACAGGGGTTGAGCTCTTGACATTGGTCTTGGCAATGATTTTTTTTTTGACATCAATAGCAGAGGCAAGAAAAATGAAAATAGATAAGGGATAATGTCAACTAAAAAGCTTCTGAGCAAAGGAAATCATCAACAAAATGAAAGGCAACCTATAGTTGGGGAGAAAATATTTGCAAATCATATATCTGATAAGAGGTTAATATCCAAAATATATGAAGAACTTATACAACTGAACTAAACAGAAAAGAAACTATACAATCAAATTTAATGTGATACACCACATAAACAAATTAAAAAATAAGAATCATATGATCATATCAATAGATGCAGAAAAAGCCTTTGACAAGATACAGCATCCAAGAAAGACTAATCAAGAAAACCTGACTGCCCACTTCTCTTACTTCCCTCCCCTGTCTTCTCTCTCTGATCCTTGACAAAATGCTTCTGTGCTGCTCTCAGGGCTGAGGGCTCTGGGTGCCCCCCAATCACTCCCCACAACCTCTATATGCCACCATGCCCAAGCTGCCGTACCATCACATCTCTCGAAGAACGTGGTAATGATTTTTCCAGATGAAGAACTGAATCCCTGAGTGCAGTGACAGGCGGTGTCATTGACACATGTAGAGTGCAGGGGGCACCACCAAGCACAGTCTTCTGGGGTAGAGGCTAAGGGAATGGACATTTAGAGAGGATGAGATACTTTCTCTTATCCCAGGAGACCATCTCTGGGCCTCATTTGCAGAATAAGCCTCCTTTCTCCCCTTGTTGGTGAGAGGGCCCAGAACTCAGCATGCTCTCCCCATCTTATGTCACTAATGGGGCTGGCTGGGCAGTCTCACCTTTAAGGTTTTTCTCTGCAGCAATAAATGTCCCAAACAGCAATTCAAAGAGTCCTGGGGCAGAAAGACACATAGATAATAAAGATAGAAAAGTGACACTGCAATTTTAATTTCTGTCCACATGGTCATTGCTACCTGGGGTGGTGACTCTGGCCCTGCAGCCCACAGCTTTCTGGTGACTTCCCTTCTGTACTTTACTTGAAATTAAGGACTCAGTCTTTCCCCACCATTTCCTGAGAAACCCCAAGGAGTCAGTCACTGACAACCACAGCTCTCTTGAAACTTCAGGTGCTACAATATACATAGAATATACACAGAGCAGTTTCTTAGAAACTCCAGCATCTCTCAGTGTAGAAGGTAAATCTTGAGGGAGAAAGTCCTCAGATTCGTGTGCCTTTCCCCATGCCCAAGTTCTTTGTGTTCTGGCAATGGCAGATATCTACTTTGCAAAGGCTCCACTGTCTCCACCCTAAGTGGATGCCATTTCTTATTCACATGGAGGCATCCTAAAGATGAATGTAGTGGCATAGATGCTCTGTTGTCTAGATGTGGATGGAAGTGGCCTGAGTTCTCCCTGTCTTTCAACCCTGGCATCCTTACTTCCTTGGGAAGCTCTCATGTAAGGTGGGGACATCATGGCCACCTGTGTCCCAGCCTGAGTATTTGGACAAAAGCCAGGGTGGGATTATCTGGGAACCAAGTACAGGGGAAATGCTAAGTTCCCTCAGTGGTACCCATCGTGGCTCCCAGTGATGGCATTTATCTTGCCTCCTTCAGGGAAGGTGCTCTCTGCCTGAATTCTTGGATTCCTGGTGACACTGGTGGGACAATGCTCTTTCATCCATGCTAACTCTGAGACCCAGGCTTCAAGATTCATCTCTGAATCTGGCCCCTCAAGGGGCTTGCAGAAAGGGATGAGGAGAATGAAGATGATGCCAGACAGACTAGGACCACCTTGACAATGGGTGCCGTGCCATAGTGTTCAACCACGAAGCCTTGGAGTAGAGAAGATGCCTCTTCTCATCCCACAAAGGCATCCCCTGGACTGACAGGAAGTGGTAAGAATCTACTTCTGAGCAAAGCTAGTAGTGGATGAGAGATGGGTGGCTGAAGAGGGGAGCAAATGCTAATGGGCAGGGTGGCAGGGATTTCTTTCATCTGGCTCCTTGGTCTCCCACTAGGAATGCAGACTTTTGGGCTCACTGATGGGGCTTAAGGTCTATCTTCTGTTCCCCAGTGGTCTTGGCCCCAATGGAGTCTGGATTGACCTTTCTGGGAGAGAGTCAGGCCTGGAATAATGGTCCCCAATTATGTCTTCTCTTTCGTTCCCATCCAGATAGAAGTTTCTTCTATTTATCCAACTTTCTGAGTGTGTGTGGGGTAGTCCATGTCACTCTGCTTACCCCCACCACAATATCTTCCTGGGTCTTAATCATCTGAGTTTCACACAGCCCATGAACTGAAATTGTTGAGCTGGATTAGGATGGAGTCTTGCTTGGGGAAATAGCATCTCAGGAGAGGGGTCAGGATGCAAGGAAGGATCTTCACCAGATATGGTTGTTGGCCAGGGACAGGGCCCACTGAGGAACATGGGACCGCCCTTTACTCTTTCTACTCCCTTTACTCTTTCTACTCCTATATTTCTGGGTCCATAAAGGCCTGAGGGGTCTTGGAGTGCTCCTGGGTGGCCAATCCTGTGTGGACCCTAGTGGAGGAAGGTCTTACCCTGGCAGTCACTAATAAAGAAGAAAAAAATGGTTATTGCTCTGGAAACTCTTGAAGTAGAAGTATCTTAAATGCCACCTCTCACTTTGTTTTATGAAAATAAAATGCCAGGTGGCAAGAGGATGTTCCAAAATTGCATAAATAGTACTTGGAGGGACATTCAGAGTCTTGGTGTTTATAAAGGGTGGGTGAACAAGTAGGTTCCCAGGTCAGTGCTCTGTAGCCTGAAAAAAGGGGTGAGAATTCTTAACCTAATTAATGAGGAGATGGAAAAATCAGGGTTCTTCTTACCAGAACATGGTTCTTTAGGATCAATGCTGAACATTGCCTCAGAAGCAGGTCTATAGTTTGGGCTGCAACTGCAGTAGCTCTTCATGAAGTCCTGGCAGTCTAAATATATTCCACAGGACATTGTTGAGCTTGGATCATGCTCGCTGATGTCTGGAACACAACAGGACAAAATGTTACCTCTCAAAGGTCAGAGACCCTGGGCTCTAGTATGACCCCATTATGAGGACTGGACAAATGCAGGTTCAGGGTGGTACTCTTGGGGCTGAGCTGGCCTGGAGCCAGATGCTCAAGGAAGTCTGCTAACTGCTTTGTTCATCTCTGCTCTCTGGCTGGGCCCGAGGACACCTAAATTCAGATACACTGAATGATGTCATGATGGCGATGAAGGGAAGTCTACATTCACTTTTCTATGCCTTGAGGGATAGATTGAAGTTCTGACTCAGCTACAGATTCTTCTCTGTGGTGCTGTTTGCATCATTGAAAACCTGGGATTTGGTTCCGTTAGGACAATAGGAGGTTTGAAGGCCACCTTCTATGTTGAGGTCATGGGGAGATTCATGGCTGGAGGCTGTCCAGGGTGACATCATCATTCACACCGTGGATAAAACCAAGTGGTCAGGCACCTGCCCATTGATGGCTTCCACTTCCCATTACTCATAGTGGCCCAAGGACACCCTACTCTCCTCATCAGGCACTCCTCTAGCTTCCAATGTCAGGCCATTTTCAGATGCCCCAGGATGTTTCTGAGAGAGTCTTCCTATCTCCACTCTCTGGGTAAATTTCTTCCCACCCCATTAGAAGCAGGAGGGGATGTGAAATGAGAAGCAGTAGGAATCTTTTTCACAGTTGAATCACTGAGGGTATTTTCTGACATCTTATCTCTTCCTGTTTCTAAACATGAGAGAAAGGCGCCCATTAGCCATATCCCCTTTGAGTAGCTCAGGGATACAAGGAGCGGAAGCTGGACACAGTTGGCTAAAAACAACAAGTTTAATAAAAACTAGCAACAGAAGAATGAATCAGAGTTTAGAGACAGAATATTTGACCCTGCACACAGGGAACCAAAGGCTTTAGAGCCTGAAAGGACTCATGGAGTCATGATGAGTCAAGGCAGGCAATTGATCTTTCCCGGATAAGAATTTCCTCTTTAAACTCATGAATCTTCCTTCTAAGGCCCAGGCTGTGGTGTTAGCACCAGGACATGAGAGGGAATGGGAGGGACATACTTTTGTGACATTCATGTTGAGCCCCAGCCTGGGCAATGGGTCTTTCTTCCCTTGTTTTCAGATGACAGCAATGGCTAGAGGCCTGTTTTCAAGTTGGTGGGATGGGATGGAGTTGAGCTGAGTAGAGCTGGGAATAAGGTGTGCAGGATAAGAGTACATGATGATGGGAAATTCCTCAATCTGACAAGTGTGCTCTCAGTAAGGAGCTGGGACCCAGGTACAATAGCAGCAGGATCTCCATCCATGTCCACCTAGTCTACAAATCCCTATGAGAAACATATGCAAACTCACAAAGAACTTTTTAAGAATAACTCCAGAGTTATAGATGGGCTAGGCAATAGTCCCAACAACACCTTTTTTTTTTCTGATAAAACTTACTTTTCCAGGAATATTAAACAACACACAGACACTTAGAAAACAAAGAAAAATGTAAATAATAAAAAGAATCTTGAGATTATCGTGTTAAGTGAGATAAGTCAGACACAAAAGTTGAGAACTATATGATTTTATTCAACAAATGAACAAGACAAACAAATAAAAATTCATGACAGAGACAGCAGTTTATTGGTTACTAGAAGAAAACGGGGGAGGAAGAAGGTAAATAAGGGTAAAGGGAGTCAAATATATAGTGACGAAAGATTTGACTTAGGGTGCTCAACACATAATGCAATATATAGTTGATATAGTATTGAATTGTACACTTAAAATCTGTATAATTTTATTAACCAATGTCATCTAAGAGTATTTTGAATAGATAAAGACTATCTTGTTTAAAAACAATATCATTTCATTTCCCCCTTATTTTTTTATGGTGGTTAAATGTACATAAGCAAAATTTCAATTTGAAAACAACCAAAAGAAACAAAAAACAAAAACCAAAACACCAAAACTGTACACTAGCACTTCTGAGCATGGGTGTCAGGCAGTGATCTGGGAGTAATAAAGAAGCTGCCTCTCACTGCTGCCAGAGCTCCCTGTAAGAGGAGAAGGAGGGGTAAGTACACAGTGACTTTCCTGAACAAGCCTGCTTGGAAGTGCTAGGACTTGTACGCAGCAGCCCAGAGGGCCCAGGCATCAGGGCAGAAAGCAGAGAAGCGGGGTGGGACCGCAGAGAAACAACAGCTGATTTTTACTGTCCCTGGTTACAAAACTGAGGCTGAGCTGCAGCCTTCAACCTGCAACCCAGAGGGCCCCTCCCGCCATGACCTCCAAGACCATTCACCATGGAGCTCCCGAGGAATCTGAACAAATGCTGCCGAGACTGAAGCTACCTCTGCAGCCTCTGGAGCTCCCTGAAAGAGGAGGGGAGAAGAGAAGGAGTGTGAGTTCCTGCAGTGAGTTCTGCCTTGGAAAGCTGTGAGCTGTGGCTGGCCAGCTGCAAGGCACAGACATCAGGACAGAAAGAAGAGAAGCAGGGTGAGACCGCAGAGGAACAACAGTTGATTTTTGCTGGCGGAGGCTGCAAAACCAAGGCTGAGCTGCAGCCTCTAACACCCAACCCAGAGGGCATCTTCCCCGATAGCCTCCAAGCCCCAGGGGAATCTGAGCAAATGCTACGAAAACTGCTAGGGATCCAAGAGGCTTAGACACCACCTATTGGAAACTAAAAAAAAAGTGCCTTCTTTGCAGCAGGCTAAAGAGAGACCTTTATTTAATAAATCTTCATTCTTGAAAAACAACAGAATACACTTCCATTAATGCCCATGTGGCAAAATAGTCCATTAAACACCATGAACAACCAAGGTGACAAGACATCTCAGAAAGAAAGAGAAAAATCTCCAGAAAATAAGCTTACAACATAGAAATATGTGACTTAAATGATAGAGACTTCAGGAAGGTACTTCTGAGAAAACTCAATGAGATCCAAAACAAATTATATCAACAATTTCATGAATTAAGAAAACAACTAGATGAGCAGAGCAAGGAGATTGAAACCCTCAAGAAGAACAGAATAGGTATTCTGGAGATGAGGAACATACTGCAAGAGTTGAAAAATGAAATAGCAAGTTTGGGAAATGCAGTCGACTAAATGGAGGAAAGGATCAGTGATATCGAAGACAGAAATCTAGAAATAAATCAGATGAAAAAAGAGAAATCAAAAAATAAAAAATAATGAAACAAATACAAGAACTAGCTAATACCATCAGGAGATGAAACATAAGAATAATGGGCATTATCAAAGGCGAGGAAAAAGAGCAGAGACTAGAAAGCATTTTCAAACAAATAGTGGATGAGAATTTCCCAAATATAAGGAATGAGCTGGAGCTTGGAATTCAAGAAGTCAAGAGAACATCCAATTATCTCAACCCCAAAAGGCCTTCACCAAGACACATTGTAATAAAGTTATCAAAAATCAATGACAAAGATAGAATTCTCAAAAAAGCCAAGGAAAAGAAAAAGGTAACATATAAAGAAAAACCCATTAGATTATCTTTGGACTTCTCAGCACTTATCTTGCAAAGCAGAAAGAAATTAAACCAAATATTTAAACTATTAAGTGAAAGGAACTACAAGCCTAGAACAATGTATCCAGCTAAGCTTTACTCTACATATGAAGGAGAAATCAAGACTTTTCCGGACATGCAAAAGTTGAGATAATTCTCCTTTACAAGGCCTGCATTACAGGAAATACTGAAGGGAGTCAACTTACCTATAACAAAATAACAACAACAAAAATACATGATTAGGAGTAAAGTGACTATCAGGCAAATAGAAGCAGAGGAGTGCAACTAAACTCATGGTCCTTGGACTTCAAGAGGATTTTATGAATGTGACCTCAAAGGCATGGGAAGTAAAAGCAAAAATAAATGAATGGGACTATATCAAACTAAAAAGCTTCTGTTTGGCAAAAGAAATCATCAACAAGGTAAAGAGACAGCCATCTGAATGGGAAAATACATTTGCAAGCAACACCTCTGATAAGGACCTAATATCCAAAATATACAAAGAACTCATACCACTCAATAACAACAACAACAAAAAAACAAACGATCTAATAAAAAAATGACAGGAACATGAACAGACACTTCTTCCTAGAAGACATACAAATGGCCAACAAATATATGAAAAGATACTCAACATTGCTAGCTGTTAGGGAAATGCAAATCAAAACTACAATGAGATACCATCTCACACCTGTTAGAATGGCTATAATCAACAGGACAAGCAATAACAAATGTTGGAGAGGATGTGGAGAAATAGGAACCTTCATACACTGCTGGTGGCACTGAAAATTGATACAGCCACTATGGAAAGTGGTATGGAGGTTCCCCTCAAAACTAAGAATTGATCTACCATATGATCCAGCAAACCTTCTACAAAGACTTGAAAATTCATATCTATAAAGATATTTGCACACTAATGTTCATAGCAACATCATTCACCGTGGGCATGATATGGAAGCAACCGAAGTGCCCTACAATAGATGATTGGATAAAGAAGCTGTGGTACATATATACAATAGAATATTACTCAGCCATAAGAAGAGATGAAATTCTGCCTTTTGCAACAACATGGATGGACCTCGAGATAATCATGCTAAGCGAAATAAGCCAGACGGAAGAAGTTGAAAACCATGTGATATCACTTATATGTGGGATATAAATCTAAAAGCAACAAATGAGCAGGGCAAACAAACAGAGACTCATGGACATGGACTAGTGGTTACCAGACGACTATTAGTGGTTACTAGTGGGGTTGAGGAGGAGGAGGGATGTAGATAGGGTAAAGGCGATCAAATATATGGTAGCTGAAGGAAACTGAACTTTGGGTGGTGAACACACAATAGAATATACAGATGTCAAATAATAATGTACACCTGAAAATTATATGATTGTATTAACCAGTGTTACTCCAATAAACTTACTTAAATAAAAAAAGAAAACTAGACTCCTATATATGCTGCCTACAAGAGACTCACTTCAGATTAAAAGACACACACAGACTAAAAGGAACGGAATGGAAAAAGAAATTGCCTTGATGTACCTAGAAGGTATTGTGTTGAATGAAGTAAGTAAGATAGAGAAAGACAAATACCACATTATTTCATGTACATGTGGAAATTAAAGAAGAAAATAAACAATAACAACAACAAAAATGGAAACAAACTCATAGATACAGAAAATATTTTGAGGGTCCTAGATAGGAGGGTGAGTAGGGGGAATGGCAGAAAAGGGAAAAAAGATTAAGAAGTACAAATAGAAAGATACAAAATAGTCATGGAGATATAAAGTGTAACATATGAAAAATAGTTAACAATATTATAATAAATATATAAGGAGAAAGAGGAGAACTAGATCTTAGTGGGGTGATCATTTTGCGAGTTTTATAGATCTCTAAACGAAACTATTATTGTATACCAACTATAATTGAAAAAAACTTATTGAATTGTACAATGTAAATATGAGCAACTGACTTATATTTTAATAAAGCTGTAAAAATAAGTCACTAAATCTCTTTGAGCCCAAATTTAGTAATTAAAAAAATGATGCTATCCTGAAATCATAAAATTTATAGAAGAAAACAGTGGTGTTAACTTTTGACATCTGTCTTGGCAATTATTTTTTGAATTTGACACCCAAAACAAAGACAATAAAAATAAAAACAGTGAAGTGGGACTACATCAAACTAAAAATCTTTTGTACAGCAAAGAAAACTATCACCACAATGAAAAAGCAATCTCTAATTTGGAGAAAATATTTGCAAATTATGTATCTGATAAAGAGTTAGCATCTAAAACATATAAAAAAACTCATACAACTTAATAGCAAAAAATCCCCAAATGATCAGATTAAAAAATGGGTGGAAGACCTGAATAAATATTTCTCCAAAGAAGACATACAGATGGCCAACAGACACATGAAAAGATGCTCAACATCACTAATCATCAGAGAAATACAAATCAAAACCACAATGAGATATATCACCTCACACCTGTTAGAATGGCTATTATCAAAAAGGCAAGGGATAACAAGTGCTGGCACAGATGTGGAGAAAAGGGTCCTTGGGCACTGTTGTTGGGAATTTAAATTGGAGCAGCTCCTATGAAAAACAGTATGGAGCTTCCTCAAAAGATTAAAAATAGAACCATCAATTCTACTTTTGGATATTCATCAAGAAGGAAATAAAATTACAGTCTTGAGGAGATTTCTGCATCCCCATGTTCATTGCAGCATTACTTACATTAGCCAAGATACAAAAACAATGTATAAGTCCAACGACAGATGTATATATAAGAGTCATATATGTATACAGTGGAATATTATTTATCCAAAAAAGAAGGAACTTCTGCCCTTTATGACAACATGGATGGACCTTTAGGGCATTATGCTAAGTGAAATGAGTCAGACAGAAAAAGACAAATACAGTATGATCTCACTTATGTGGAATTAAAAAAAAAACCAAATACATAGACACAGAGAATGGGTGAAGTTGAGAAAAAATCCTAGCCTTGCTTGCTTCACGGCTCTGCTGTAAAGATGAGGTGGGAAACCACAATCATGAGTGAGTAGTAATTCCTAGTGAGCTTGAGCTAGTAGGAAAGCCTGAGATTCCAGACCCTGAGTCATTCTTGCCTCCTGTCACTTCCATTACTTCTTTCCTTTTTTTCTGCTATGAAAATACCATTACAATAACAGCAGTAACAATGATAAAAAGCTGGCATTTGTTGACATTTGCTCTGTATTCACCTTTAATTTTTTTTCAATCAAGTCACTATTAAACCTCACACTATCCATGTAGGGTAGGTAATAGTTATCCCCAATTTATAGACAAGCAAACTGTGGCAAGGAGAGGAGAAATAATTTCATGAATGTTAGAGAGACAGTCAGTGGCAGAGCTAGACTTCAAATCCACATAGCCCAGCTCTGCTGCGTAAGCTCTCAACACCCTACTATTGATCGTGAAAACCTGACTGCCCACTTCCCTTACACCTCCCTGCATTGTCCCCTCTCGCTGATCCTTGTCAAAGTGCTTCTGTGCTGCTTTTAGGGTTGAGGGCTCTGGATGCTCTCCAACTACCCCCCACAATCTCTGAATAACCCCCCACCACCCCCAAACCTCTGTACCATTACAACTCTCCAAGTGGCCGGTGAAGATCTTTTTAGATGCAGAACTGAATCCAGGAGCGCAGAGACAGGCTTCGGCATTGACACATGGAGGGTTTGGAGGGCACCAGTGAATACAGGCTGTTGAGGAAGAAGCAGTGGAGATGGAGACTGAGGTCAAAAGGCCTGAGGAATGGATGGAGCCATGGCCAACTGTGAGTTTAAGACTAGAGGAGGGAAAGGAAGGGAGGATGGCTGCTACTGCAAAAGAAAAAAATAAAAACTCTAGGCATTTAGGGAGATAAAAACAGCTTCTCTTATCTCCAGAAGACAATCTCTGAGCTTCCATTGCAGAATAAGCCTCCTTTCCTCCCAATTTGTGAGGGACCAGACCTCAGCATGCACTCCCTAGCTTATATCACTAATGTGATATAAGCTCTGTCTGGGTTGACTAACCTTTGTTGTTCAGGGCTGCAGCACCCAATGGCAACAACAGCAGCATTGACAATCCTGGGGCAGAAAAAACAGAGAAATGACAACGAAAAGAGAGTCAGCCTCCAATTTCAATCCCTGTAAGCATGACCATTGCTTCCTGTGGAGGCTGTTCTTGTCTTGCAGCCACAGCCTTCCAGCAACTTCTTGTGCTTTACTTAGAAATCGAGGACTAAGCCTCCCCCTCCCCTATCCCATATTCCAGGACTCCCCGAGGAATTAGTCACCAATAGACTCAGTCCCCATAGAATCTCAGGTGCTATAGGTAAGGGGACAGAACATTCACACAATAGATGACAGAGCATGTCTTAGAAACCCCAACCTCTCCCAATGGAGGGGATAAATCTTAATGGAGAAAGTCCTCAGATTGGCGTGCCTTTGCCCAGATCAAGGTTCTTTGTTTAATGTACACTTTCAGGGCATATCAGAAGGCCATGGGTATTGGAGTCAGACATTCCAAAGTTTGAGCTCTGGCTCACTATGATATCAGCAGGGACTAGAGCCCTGGAATTGAGAGAAGGGAGTTGATGAGCAGTGAGGAGTGAGAACTAAGGCACCTACAGATGGAGCCACTATCTCCTGGTCAGGTGTCCTTTCCAGCACCTGGCTCCTCCGAAATGATTGCTTGGCCTCCTAGAGAGCACCATTCCTCAGGCCTTTTTTCCTTTATCTTCCAGTTCAATCCTGAATGGGCTTTGTAGTATGAAAACCATTACATGTACAAAGGAATGTAATCTACCCCACAGGCAATAAATAGACTACCTATTAGAGTCTGTCTTCCCATTTATGTGAGCCAACGAACCCTATAAAAACCTTTTCAAGTCTGTGTGTCTTCATAGAATTTCTCTCAAATGTACCTGGCATTAAAATAATCATGTCCTAGAATTCAGTTGATAAGAAAAGAAATAGAAATGGCTATTTTCATAAAAACCAGAAAACAAAGTATAAGTAATGAGGACAATAAATAAGGAATACCTAACTAAGTAACAAGTATTATCCTAAGCATTGAAGGAAATAAAGACTAATCATAATTCAGCTAAACTTGCTAATACTGGTTTTAGTTAATTCACTGTTATTGTCTTTTAAATCATTCCATGATGCAAACACAAGGACAATGTATTTCTTAGCATAATATAGTTTTCAGATAGTTTGGTTATTTACTCTTCTCAAAAACAACAACAACATAATTTTATGTATCAATTTGGCTAGGCCACAGTACCCAGATATTTGGTCAAATTCTAGTTTAGACATTACTGTGAAGGTATTTTTTTTAAAGGTGAGATTAACATTTAAATCAATAGACTTTGAATAAAGCAAATTACCTTCCATAATTTGGGTGGGTCTCATCCAATAAGTTGAAGACATTAAAGGAAAAAAGACTGACCTGCTCTGAGGAAGAGGGAATTCTGCTTCCAGAATATCTTTGGACTTTGGATGCAACGTCAAATCTTCCTTGGGTTTCCATCCTACTGGCCTACTCTGTGGATTTTAAACTTTCCAACCTGCACTTTTTCATGAGCCCATTTCTTATGATCTCTCTGTCTCTGTCTCTCTCTTTATTGTTTCTGTTTTTCTGGAAAACCTGGACTAATATAAGTGGCAAAATGAGAAATTGTTAATTCTTCAAGTGTGTCCTAGGTCTCCTTTGAGATGTAATATAAGTGAGCTAGTATCCTCAAAATTTCTTCCCTCTTTACCTGATAGAGATAGTGGGAAAACAAGCCAGATATGAAGTAAGAACATAAAATATTTTCAAATTAATTAGAGAGTGCCCAGATAGCTTTCATTATTTATCACCATCATTATGATTCTACCTACCTGGCAGCAGTCTTAGATATCTGTTTCTCATAGTGCAGAAATCAGCATGCCAAGCCATGTAGGATGTCTGATCTTGGTCTGTGTGTGTTAAAAACACATCCTATTTTAAGTGTACCCTAGAGAAATTGACTTAATAAATCTCTGGTTTAGATTCTTCCCCCAATCCCTATCTTCCTCATAATTAACTTCTCAGAGACTCCAGTTCTTCTTTTTATGCTTGATTTTAGTGAAAAGGCTGGGAAACAATCCAGTTCTTTTTTTTTTTTTAAGAATTAAAATAACATTACAAGTATTTGTACCGAAAGCTTATTTGAGGGTGATTTTTAAATGCTTTTGATGTACAAAGATGTGATACTGTGTATTAAAAGATGTCCCCAACATGAAAAATCTTTCTAGTGGTCTTTTTGTCCTTATAAAATCTTTGGTCAGAGTCAATGGAGTTATCTATTTTTTTGTTTATTAACAATTTTTATTGAGGTATAATTGATCTACAACATTATATAGCTTCAGATGTGCAACATCATGATTCAATAATTACATAAATTGTGAAATGATTATCACAAAAAATCTAGGTAACATTTGTCACCATACATAGTTACAATATTTTTTATGATGAGAACTTTTAAGATCGACTCTGTTAGCAACTTTCAAATATGCAATACAGTATTATCAACTATACTCATCATTCTGTACATTTAATTTTGTGACTTATTTATTTATAACTGGGAGTGTGTATATTTTGACTCTCTTCATCTATTTCATACCAACCACCCCACACACATTCTGGTTATGGCAATCACCAATCTGTTCTCTGTATCAATAAGCTTTTTTGTTATTTTGTTATCTTTTTATTTTTTAGATTTCACATATAAATGAGATCATTGGATATTTCACATATAACTGAGATCATATGTTCTTAAGGTCCATCAGTAGTATATCAAATAGCAAGATTTCATTATTTTATGTGGCTGAACAATATTCTTATTCATGAATGGACACTATATGGATTCCACACTATTATAAATAATGCTGTTATTAACATTAAGTACATGTATATTTTTGATTTAGTGTTTTCTTCAGATAAATAGCCAGAAGCTGAACTTCTGTATTACATGGTAAATTTATTTTTAATTTTTTCAGAACTTTAAAACTTATTTTTAAATTGCTTTTTTTGCAATAAATATTGGCTCGGCTCACAGGAAGTTGCAAAAACAATACCAAGAGGTCTCATGTACCTCTCACCCAGTTTCCTGCAAAGGTAACATTTTTATGTAATGATAGTCAAATATTTAAACCAAGAAATTGTTACTTGGACAATGTGAGGGTTTAGTTCTGTGACATTTTATCACATGGGTAGAGTCCTGTAAGTGTCATTTTAGTCAAGATCCATAAATATTTAATTGTCATAACCTTCTTCCTTTTGCTATCCCAACATTCCTACATTGTGGCAGGTCTAAAATGAAGATATTTTTGGGGAAACTTAGCAGAGTGAGAGATGTCCTCAGGTCTCTCTCCTTGAAACAACAGTAAGCTGAACATCTAAAACTGAACAAAAAACACACAAACTGCACACTAGTACGTCTCAGTGTGGGATCTGAGCATAAGAACTACCACAGGTCAGAACCCCAGGTGTCGGGTAGTGGACTGGGAGAAATAAAGAAGGTGCCTCTTGCAGCCTCTGGAGCACCTTGAAGGAGGATGGAGAGAAGTGAAGGTGCAGTGACTTTCCTGATCGGCCCGGTCTGGAAGTGTTGGATCTTCCACGCAGTCAGCAACAGGGCCCAGTCATTAGGGCAGAAAGGAGAGAAGAGGGACAGGGCAACAGAGAAACAACAGTTGATTTTTACCAGCCCTGATTGCAAAACTGAGGCTGAGCTATAGTTTCTAACCCCCAACCCCAAGGGTCCCTCCCTCCATACCCTCCAAGACAAACACTGCAGAGCCCCAAGGGAATCTGAGCAAAAGCTGTTGAGACTGAGCTACCTCTCACAGCCTCTGGAGCTCCCTGCAGGAAGAGGTGGAGGGGAGAAGGTGTGGCAGCTTCCCTGAACAGCCCTGCCTGGAAGTGCCAGGTCTTCTATGCAGGCAGCAGCAGGGTTAAGTCATCAGGGCAGAAAGCAGAGAAGCAGGACAGGACCTTAGAGAAACAACACTTGATTTTTTACCAGCCCCAGTTGCAAAATCGAGGCTGAGCCGCAGCCCCCAACAGACAACCCAGAGGCCTCTGACTGATAACTCAGGAGTCTCAGGGAATCTGAGCAAATGCTACCAAAACCTTTGCTAACACTAACAGAGACTAAAACTGAGAGTAGCAAGTGTATTAAATACCTACGAGAAAATAAAAAAGACATTATTTACACTTTATATAATGCAGGGATCCAAGAGGCTTAGATGCCACCTACTGGAAACCAAAAGAAAAGTGCCTTCTTAGCAGCAGGCTAAAGAGAGACCTTTATATAATAAATGCCCAGAGAAATAGTCCGTTAAACACCATGAACAACCAAGGTGACAAGGCATCTCAGAAAAAAAAAAAAAGAAAATCTCTAGAAAATAAGCTTATAGACTTCAGGATAGTACTTCTGAAAAAACTCAGTGAGATCCAGAACAAATTATGTCAACAATTTCAGAAATTAAGAAAACAACTAGATGAGCAGAGCAAGGAGATTGAAACCTTCAAAAAGATGAAGAACACACTTCAAGAGTTAACAAATAAAATAGCAAGCTTGGGAAATAGAGTTCACTAAATGGAGGAAAGGATCAGTGCTATCAAAGACAGAAATCTAGAAATAAATCAGAAGAAATAAAAAAGAAACTGAAGAATGAAAAATAATGAAAGAGAAATACAAGAACTAGCTAATACCATCAGGAGAGAAAACATAAGCATAATGGGCATTACCAAAAGTGAGGAAAAAGAGCAGGGACTAAAAAGCATTTTCAGACAAATAGTGGATGAGAATTTCCAAAATCTAAGGAATGAGCTGGAGCTTGGAATTCAAGAAGTCAAGAGAACATCCAATTATCTCAACCCCAAAAGGCCTTCACCAAGACACATTGTATTAAAGTTATCAAAAAGCAATGACAAAGACAGAATTCTCAAGGCAGCCAGGAAAAAGAAGATGGTAACCTATAAAGGAAAACACATTAGATTATCATCAGACTTTTCAGTGTAGACCTTAAAAGTCAGAAAGAAATAGAATCAAATATTTAAACTATTAAGTGAAAGGAACTACAAGCCTAGAACAATGTATCCAGCTACGCTCTACTTTAAATATGAAGAAGAAATTAAGACCTCTCCAGACATAAAAAAATTGAGGGAATTCTCCACTACAAGGCCTGCACTACAGGAAATACTAAAAGGGATCAGGTGACCTAAAACAAATAACAACAACAACAAAAATACATAATTAGAAATAAAATGACTATCAGGCAAATAGAAGCAGAGGAGTGCAACCCTTACTAAGAAAGGGCATTAGAAGCTTAAATAATCAGACGAGAGTTGCTATAGCAAGATAGTAGTGAATATTCAGCATAAGAAGGGAGAAATTGAGACAACAGTGACTGAAAAGAAGAGGATTCAAAGATCCAGTTTCTCAAAGGGGAAAGGAGATACACACACGGAAGAAAATGGATGAATATCTATATATACACATACAACTCTTTTTCATATTAGTAATGGTAACAACATACCAAAGATTTAGAACTGAAGTATATAACATGTAACAAGAAGAACCAGAGGCAAACCCCACAAAAGCCAACCAAAATAAAGAAAACAGAAACACATAGACAAGGAAGCAATGTAAACACTGAGCTACCAGAAAGCAAAAAACAAAATGGCTATAAGAAGACCTCATATCTCAATAATCACCCTAAATTTAAATGGACTGAACTCACCATTGAAAAAGCACAGAGTTGCAGACTGGATCAGAAAAACAAAACCCTAGCATATGCTGCCTCCAGGAGACACATCTCAGCTCCAAAGACAAATATAGATTCAAAGTGAAAGGGTTGAAAATGATATTTCAAGCAAATGGCATTCAGAGGAAAGCAGAAGTAGCGGTTCTAATATCAGAAGAAATAGACTTTAGAATAAAAAAGGTAAAGAAAGATATTGAGGGACACTTCATAATGATAAAGGAAATCATGCACCAAGAAGAAATAACACTTGTTAATATCTATGCTCCTAATCAAGGAGCCTTGAAATATGTAAAGCAATTACTAACACAACTAAAGGGAGAAACAGACCAAAACACTATCATAGTAGGGGACCTAAATGTCCCACTGTCAGATATGGACAGATCATCCAAACAGAAAATCAATAAGGAAATAACATCCTTAAATGACACTTCAGTCCAACTGGACATAATTGACATTTCAGAGCCTTCCATCCCAAAACAGCTGCTTATACATTCTTCTCTAGTGCACATTCTCAAATATTGAGAACATACTGAGACACAGAGATAGCCTCAACAAATAAAAGAGGATTGAAATCATACCAACCATATTCTCTCATCATAATGCTTTGAAACCAGAGATCAACTGCAGAAAGAAATCAAGAAGAACCACAAATATATGGAGATTAAACAACATGCTACTGAAGAATAACTGGGTTAGAGAAGAAATAAAAAGAGAGATCAAGAAATACCTAGAAATGAATGATAATGATAGTACAACATATCAAAACTTTTGGGATATGGCAAAAGCGGTCATAAGAGAAAAGTTCATATCATCATTGGCCTATCTCCAAAAATATGAATGAGCCCAAATAAATAACCTAATGCTTCATCTTAAAAAACTAAAAACGGAAGAAAAAATGAGGCCTAAAGTCAGCAGAAGAAAAGAAATCATCAAAATTAGAGCAGAAATAAATCAAATTGAAAACAAAAGAACAACAACAAAAAAATGCAATAAAGAGCTGGTTCTTTGAAAGATTAATAAAATTGACAAACCCCTGGCTAAACTCACTAAAGAAAAAAGAGAAATGATACAAGTAAACAAATTCAGGGATGAAAGAAGGGAAATTATGACTGATATCGCAGAAATACAAAGGATCATGCAAGAATACTATGAAAAAGTATATACTACCAAATTTAATAATCTAAAAGAAATGAACCAGTACTTAGAAAAATACAATCTTCCTGGACTGAATCAAGAAGATGTGGAAAACCTAAATAGACTGATAAGCAGTATGGAAATTGAAACAATCTTCAAAAACTTACCAAAAAGTAAAAGTCCGGGACCAGATGGCTCCACAAGTGAATTCTACCAAACATTCAAAGAAGATTTAATGCCTATTCTCCTCAAACTCTTCCAAAAAATTGAGTAGGAGGCAATACTTCCCAACTCATTTTATGAGGCTAATATTACTCTGATACCAAAACCTGGTAAGGATAATACAAATACACACACAAAACTGTACACCAATCTCTCTCATGAACACAGGTGCAAAAATACTAAATAAGATACTAGTAACCATATATGGCAACATATTAAAAAGATTATACATCATGATCAAGTGGGCTTCATCCCAGGGACACAGGGATGATTCAACATATGCATATCATTAATGTGATACACCACTTAAATTATAAATAAGAATCATATGATCATATTAATAGATGCAGAAAAAGCCTTTGAAAAGAAACAGCATTCGTTTATGATCCAAATTCTTAACAAAATTAGTATAGAAGAAAAATACCTTAACATAATAAAGGCCATCTATGACAAACCCCTAGCTAACATTTTATTTAATGGTGAAAAACTGAAACCTTCCTTCTAAGATCAAGAACAAGGCAAATCTGCCCACTATCACCACTGTTATCCAATATAACAGTGGAGGTCCTAGTGAGTGCAATCAGACTAGAGAAAGATATAAAAGGCATCCAGATAGGAAACAATGAAATCAAACTGTCACTATTCGTGGATGACATGATTCTCTGTCTAGAAAACCCTAAAGACTCCACAAGAACACTACTAGAAACAATAAGCAAACACAGTAAAGTCTCTGGATGCTAAATCAACGTTCCAAAATCCATAGTGTTCCTATAATCTAATAACGACATGTCAGAAATAGAAGTGAAAAAAGTAATTCCTTTTGCAATTGCAACAAAAAGAATAAAATACCTAGGAATAAATTTAATGAAACACGGGAAGGACCTATATAATAAAAACTATAAGACCATATTAAAAGAATTTGAGGTAGATACAAAGAAATGTAAAGAAATTTTGTGTTGTTTGATTGGAAGAATCAACATAGTTAAAATGACCTTATTACCTAAAGCATTTTATAGATTTAATGCAATCCCCATGAAAAATCATTGGCATTTTTTTAGAGTGGAACAAAAAATAATCAGATTTGTATGGAAGCACTAATGACCCTGAATCGCCAAAGGCATGCTGAGAAAAAGAATGAAACTGGAGGTATCACTCTGCTTGACTTCAAATTATACTACAAAATGGCAGTTATCAAAACAGCATGCTATTGGCAGCAAAAAAGACATACGAACCTGTGGAACAGTATCGAGAGTTCAGAAGTAAACCCATTTTTATTGGGCAAGGAAGTTTCAACAAAATACCCAAAAACATACAGCGAAGCAAGGAGAGCCTCTTCAACAAATGGTGCTAGAAAAATTGTAAGACCACCTGCAAAAGAATAGAATTAGACTGTTGTCTAGCACTATACGCCAAAATTAACTCAAAATAGATTAAGGTCCTGAATATAAGACCTGAAACAATAAAATGCATAGAAGAAAATATAGAAACTAAACTCAAGGATCTTGGACTTATGAATTTGACCTCAAAAGCAAGGGTAGTAAAGCAAAACTAAATGAATGGGACTACATCAAACTAAAAATCTTCTGCTCAGCAAAAGAAATTGTCAACAAAGTAAAGAGACATCCATTCACGTGGGAAAATACATTTGCAAGTAACGCTTCCAATAAGGGTGTAATATCCAAAATATACGAGGAACTCATAGGATTCAATAACAACAACAACAACAACAACAGAAAACAAAGGATCCAGTGAAAAAATGGGCAGAGGACATGAACGGACACTTCTTCCTAGAGGACATACAAATGGCTAACAAATATATAAAAAGAGGCTCAACATCACTAGCTGTTAGGGAAATGCAAATCAAAACCACAATAAAATACCGTCTCACACCTGTTAGAATGACTATAATCAATAGGACAAGCAATAACAAATGTTGGAGAGGATGTGAAGAAATAGAAACCCTCATATACTGCTGGTGAGACTGTAAATTGATACAGCCACTATGGAAAGCAGTATAGAGGCTTCTCAAAAAACTAAGAATTTACCTACCATATAATCCAACAATCCCTCTACTGGATATTTACCCCAAAGACTTGAAAACCCATATTCGAAAAGCTATTTGCACACCGATGTTCATAGCAACATTATTCACAGTGGCCATGACATGGAAGCAACCAGAGTGTTCTATGATAGATGATTGGCTACAGAAGCAGTGGTACATATATACAATGGAATATTACTCAGCCATAAGAAGAGATAAAATATTGCCATTTGCAAAAACATGGATGGACCTCAAGTTAATCATGCTAAGCACAAAAAGCCAGATTGAAAAAGTTGAAAACCACATGATATCACTTATATGTGGGATATAAACCTAAAAGCAACAAATGAACAGGACAGAGACTCAGGGACACAAACAATGGACTAGTGATTATCAGATGGTAGTGGGTGGGGGAGGAGGCAAGAGGTAGATAAGGTAAAGGTGGTCAAATAAAAGGGGTTTGGGGGAGGGTCTAGTGGGTAAAAGGGATCAAATATACGGTAGCTGGAGGAAACTGTTCTTTGGGTGGTTATCACACAATAGAATATTTAGATGTCAAATTATAATGGATGCCTGAAAATTATATTTGTATTAACCAACATTATTCCAATAAACTTAATAAAAAATAAAAAATAAAGGGAAGGTATTTTTATTTTTCAACAATACTCAAAACAGTATTAGATTTATTATTGATAAAAGAAAATATTTCTGATGTGTTTTAAAAGATAAGAAGGCCTTGTAAGGGATGGATACCTTGTTACTGTTGGGTTGAGTTGGAAGTTCTCCCTTACAATCAGGCCTCTGCTTGAACCACCATTTCTTGGGATTATAAGGAGGCCTTGTAACTGCTTCCCAAATAGCAGCAAGTGACATGGCTGAGAGGGACTCTGCTAATGGGTGTGATGAAAATTCCAGCTTCTTCTCTGCTACCACTCTATTGGGGTGGGAGGAAGTGCTTCATTATAGTTGGGTTAGGGTAGAGCTCTGGGCTTCTCACTCGACCTTCCTTCGTTGATGAGTGTAATGGTGCAGCCAGTTTTTCTCTGTGGTGTTTGGTTGAAATAAGGACGTTACTTTTGAAATATTTTGTTTTGCTAAGCCTCTCCTTTACTGGTCTTTGCCTGAGGGGAACATATGCAAACCAACGTCTTCTTCCAAACTGGAATCTGATTATTAATGGACTGGCCTAGGTCAGGGCTGCCACCAGGGTAAGAATCAATAACTATGTTGGCAGGGACAACAGATACTGAAGATGCCAGTAGCCAAAGAGTCACATACTATACACTGGGTTCAGGATGACTTGCACACCCTGTTCACTGCACGGTTTTGGACCACCATGGACAGGAGTACCTTGAAACAACAGTATCACTTGATGATGCTGTATGTCTATGCTCACATTAATAGTAAACTGGGTAAATATTCCCATTACATTTGTAATAAAAATAAAATTGAGAGTGGTGTCGCCATAAGCTTTTACTTTTATTTTGGGCCAGTTTTTCAATTATTTATTCCATGAATTTTGCTTTAATCTTGCCTAGGATATTATCCTTCATTTTCTAATGTTTTAGTAATTTTGGTAGATTTTAGTATAACTGGAATTTGTTCAGTAAACAATATTTTCCAAATGAATAGACTGTTGTCCTGAGAACATTTATTGAAGACAATATTGTGACTTCCTTGACTTCACATGCCATCTTTCACACGTTGATTTGAAATACCATGTCTGTTAAACATTATATTGCTATATATGATGCATTCTTTATTTTGTTTCATTGGTTCATTTTTTTATTCCTGAAACAGTACCATATTTTAAAAAATGCCATAGTCCTGTTTCTATTGATGTTTTGAGATAAGTCTCTATATTTTATGTCAAATAAATCCAAATTTGGACTTAGATAAGGAAGACTTTTAATTAGAAAGACTATAACAATAGGAAAAATGCTGTGATCTTAGAAATCTGTGAGCATCTCAAAACTATAGAGAAAAAGATACATCTTTTATAAAGTAAGAGAGTAAGCCAGCAGAAATTGACAGAAACTGTGGAGGGGAAGTAAAGCAAATAAGGGAAAATGATGGGAGAATTGTGACAGCAAATGGGTCTCCCTGTGGTCAGCCAGTTCCTAAGAGAATCTGATGAGCAGGGTATGTTTCACATTTTTGTGCTTGCTCAAGCTTGTGGGTAAGCAGAGTTCAAGGACCTTTAGAAAAAAAAAAGCTTGATTAAAGTTTGGTCTAGATAAAGCAGAGGGTAAGAAAGGGTAATGTGAACACTTGATCACTTATTATTCTTTACAATTGTGCTGTCTCTTCTTTTACATTTTTCTTCCAAATAAACCTGGCAGTTTAGTAAGTTTCATAAAAATGTTTTAGAACTTTGTGATTGCATTGACTGTGTAGATTAATTTGCAGTTAGTAGCTCCCTTATAACATTAAGATTTCCCCACCCCATCAATATAATTCTCTATGTAAGTTATGATTTCTTTATGGTACACTTTATAGTATTGTCCTTGAGAAATTTATGTGTTTCTAGTAGAAATGTTTCTAGATATTGTTGAAGTTTTATTTTAAATATTCAAACGTACTTCTTATTGTATTTTATAATTAGTTTTTCCTTTGGTAAAAATTATTTCATTTTGATTTAAATTTTTTTAAATAAGAAATTTGGTTTTACTTTTTTAATTGAGATGATAATATTGGTTAGTATAATCATATAAGTTTCAGGTGTACAACATTACAATTCAATATATGTATACCCTATAGTGTGCTCACCACCAAAATTCTAGTTTACGTTTATCGCCATATACTTTACTCCCTTTACCCATTTTGTCTTTCCCCATCCCTTAACCTCTGTTAACCACCAATCTGTTGTCTGTATCTATGAATTTATCTTTGTTCAAAAACCACTGCATTTTGAATGTTGATCTTTCTATAGCCATGCTATTAACCTCTCAATATTTTCCAATGAACTCTCTGAAGTTTTCTTAGTAGACAATGATGCTATCTGCAACATAATGACTATTTTGTTTCTTTCTTTCAAGTACTTGTACTTCTTTTTTCTTTTTCATTGCCTTTGGTTGATCTTGGAGGTGGAGTAAAGAATCATGGGCCAATTTGGGTATCAATGTTGCCCTATGGTAAGTCCTGCTTTGTAAATGAAGGTAAAGGCTCAAATGGTTACCAAATGAAAATCTGAAATTCAACAAAAGATACCAGATATTCTGCAGAAGAAACTTCAAGAAGTATTGTGGGCAGAGCACAAGTTAAGAATTAAAGTTGGAATATATCATGTCTTAGACTGCTTTTCAGTAACTGTATTTTTTTCTCAAATTTTGCAAAGTCAGCTGTATTATGTATAATTTATATTAAATAAAACACTCTTTTTAATTATATGTTTTAATGAGTTTTAAAAAGGGAATATAATCATGATCATGATAAAGCTATAGAGAATATTCATCACCTTTAAAAATTCGTTTACCCCCTTGAATTCAACTTCCTCCTCCCACTTCTAGTTTTTGGCAACTACTGATTGTTACTATGGTTTTACTTTTTCTAAGAATACATTATAAATGGAAATACAGCATATACAACCTTTGAGTCTGGGATTTTTTAGCTTGGTTCAATGTTTTTGAGATTTACCTACAATATTGCATTATATCTATATCTATACCTATATCTATAATTTGTTTCTTTTCATTATTAGTAGTATTTTGTAATTTGTTTGCTTTTCCATTCTCTCAGTGATGAGTGTTGAGGTTGTTTCTAGCTTTTGGATATTATAATTAAAATTTCTATGAATATATTTTCCTCATTTTAATAAAAAATTTTGTCTTATTTTTAGTTCAAATATATAGTAAATTGGTTAGACATTTATATAGTTTATAAAATGTCCCCCCTGATTACTCTATCTTCCCTCTGGCTCTACACATAGACATTACATTACTACTGATGGAATTCTCTATGGCGTGCTTGCCATCACTGTGACCATCTATCAATTACTAATTTGTATTTCTTTAACACTTCACCCCTTTTTCGCAGTCCCCCAACTCTGGCTGCCACCAGGTTGTCCTCTATATTTGTAGGTCTGTTTTTGATTAGTTTATTCTTTTTGTTTCTTAGATTCTGCGAGATCATACGGTATTTATCTTTCTCTGTCTGACTTATTTTATTCAGCATAGTAACCTCTAGGTCCATCTGTGTCAATGCAAATGGTAGGATTTCATTTTTTTAATCTCTGAGTAATACTCCTTTGTATTTATGAGCCATAATTTCTTTATCCGATCATCTGTTGGTGGGCATTTAGGTCACTTCCATATCTTGGCTATTGTAAACATTGTTGTCATGAACATAGGGATGCATAGATCTTTATGTATTGTTTTGGTTTTCTTTGGATTAATACCCTGAAGTGCAATTGCTAGGTTAAAAAGGTTTTTCATAGTGGCTATGTGTTGGCTGGAAAATTACTGTTTGTCTATCGCCCATGGGAACATCACGCTCTAACAATAAGCTTTCTGCTTCTGTATCCCCAGCTTGCACAACCAACCTGTGGGTTGACAGTTAGTAAAAAGAAAAATAGACTTGTGTGTTCAAACAGGATGAAGAATAGGGGTTTAGGGCTTAAAAACCCTGTACCTCTACATTTCGGGGCTGCTTAATTTGGGGTCTGCATACCCCTGGCAGACCAAACTGGCTGAATAAAGAATGTGTTTCCTATAACTCACTGATTTCTGGTGGGCCATGTGTCTATTCGGGGCTGGCGGCTACAACAGCTATACCAGTAACTGTATTCTTGCCTTCACTTGAATAGAGCATATTATTAAAATAATTTTTAAAATTTATTTTTGATAACAAAACATGAATATATTCTTATAAAAATGTAATATAAACACAAGAGATATCTTACTGATCCTTAACTTACTATAACCTCCTTTTCAATAGATATTCTCTACCATCACAAAATTATAATTTGCTCTGATAGACAAAGAATCTATATTTTCATTTTGAAAAGTAAATAAAAATATATGCTTGTAAACATTCAAATGTTAATAAATATATACTTTTAGAATTATATACAAAATTATATACTAAAAATACACAAGAATTAAACTTCACTTTATATTGGAGATGTTGCTGGGCAAACATAGAAGTAGTTCAGTCTTTGTTTCTGTGAGCCCGCACTCCTCAAAATTGAAATAACTTTTCACTTAGCCACTTCTAATTGATCGTTCATTTGAGTGTTTTGTGCTTTTTCCCTGTTAAAGTTCTGCAGTGAATGTACTGCGCTCAGCCTTCTTCCTAGCTACCTACTTCAGAGGCTTTTAAGAGCAGAGAGGACTTCCCGTTGCCTGGTGGATAAAAAACACCTTAGCTAGAATTCAGTCCCTTGCCGCTGAGTCCCGGAAATTGGTATCCGCGGAATCTGGAAACTGGAAGTTTATGACTTGAGGAGTGTGGGAACCAGTCATCGGCTTCTGGTTCCAGAAAATTGGAGACGGTGAACCGACAGAGGAAATTGCAGTATCCGACGTCCAGGAATCTAGGTTCAGGATTCAGGAATGCAAAGCTTGGGTGTTGAGGATTCTGAGAACTTTGGAAATGAATGTTCCGTGTGCAGTAGATGTGAGAAACTGGAAGAATGTAGAGTTTGGAAAGGAACTGGAGGGAATGGAGGAAACTTTTGGGGCCAGAAGATGTGGTGTGGGCCAGAGGTGGTGTGGTCTGGGGCTGAAGAGTCCTGATGAGAGAATGCGAATGACCGATGGTGGGAAGAGGACAGGTCCTGTATGAAGTAGTTGGGTCTAATCTGGAGATAATGAGAGGGTTTAGAGATAGGAAACTAAGACATACGGTTTGAAGTAATTTGTCTAAGGTGAAATAAACAGCCCATAGCGGAGCCAGTATTTAAACTCAAGTCAGTATAAATTGGATTTCCCAGCACTGAAGAGTGTGGTAGATAGTGAATTTGGGACCACTGCTTGGGGCTTTGTTCGTATGTTGAGAAAAGTGCTGTATACTGTCTGTCTCAGGAAGCAGCTCAACATTTTCTAGCAGTGAAGACGTAATATTGGGGATGACTAGGTGTTGTTTGCTCCTCCTCCTCCTTACCCTGATCCAAAGGATATTGTATGCCTTATGGGGAACTAATGGTTTCCAGGGAGCGAGATTCCAGGCAGAGTAACTGGCATGGAAAATACAAACACCCCAAGAAAAAAATTGTGACTTGTCCTCATAATCCAGAGAAGAAGCCACATCTAGATATAAACACTTTAAAGTGAGAAGTGGATAGTTATCCACATATATGAGTTTCTTTCTTTTTCCTTTATAGCAATTTAGAATTTTATTTTTATTTTTTCAAATCACAGAAATATGAATATGTTTTTAAAATAACTTAATGTATATTATATATAAAACAAAACATGAAAAATTTCCCCAACCCCATTGCAGACTCCTCCCACACACAGGCACATGTGGATGTGCATTTTTCTTTCTCTTTGACAAAGGTACTCATGATTTACACTTTGTACATATTAATTTTTCTGAAAATCTACATAAATTTGTGTATCTATATATTTAAAAATCTTGTATCAAACTATGTGTAAAATTCTGTGACTAGTATTTTTAAATGAAAATATTTCTTTTTTCTATCTTCACAGTTCTCTATATTTTTCTACTATAATTGAACTCTAATTTGTTTAACTGTCCTTCCTCTATTAGTAAATATTTTAGTTGTGAGAGAATTACAAATATGAAGTATATGCATAGCTGATTATTTGATGGGTATATGGATGTAAAATAGAGCAGAGGAAGGTAAAGACCATATACCTGCTCATGAAATCCTTGAGCTGTTACTTGATATACAAAAGTAAGGCCCATGGTTAAATACAGAACTCAAGGTTTCAGTAGGAAGGAGTTGGATTCTTCCTGAGTAGAGAGAGGGAGTGTCTATGAATACTCATACATTACTTTTAACTGCTCCACCCAGAGCGTCATGGCCCTTGCACTGAGGTGAGAACTGTGGCTCTCTACATTAACACATATAAGGCTGGTTTCTCAGAGCTGCCTGTGTTTCCAGACTACTGTTCTTCCTTATAAGTTTTAGCATTATCATTTTTTCAGTATTTCTTTTTGATCTTTGTGTCAAAATAAAAATGAGTAGTTACTGAGAAAACTTGAACTATTCTTCCAAGCACCTAGACGATATATTTTCTTCTTTACACTGTTTTTGTTAAGTACATAAGTACTAGTGCTCATGATGTAATTTTCAGTCACCCACCACAAATGAAAGATTGTGGAAAATTTCTTCTTTAACTCTGTCTCAATCACAGTTCCCTCTGCAGAAATCTTATCTGTAACAAATAGGATGTGTATTCTCCTTATAAGCTCAAGGCACTCAACTTTGTATATTGGAGGTCTTTTCATGTCATTATATAAGCTATGCTATAGATATATGTATGTTCTTTTTTAGTCATTTGGGTGACATTGGTTAATAACATTATATAAGTTTTAAGTGTATAATTCTATGAAATATCATCTGTATATTGCATTGTGTGCTCACCACCCAGTCTAGTCTACTTCTATCAGCATATATTTGACTCTCTTTTACCATCTTTATCCTCCCCTATTTTCCTCCCTTTTGGTGATTTATTCTTTTTTATTCTCACAGACATACTCCAGTTTATTTTGCCAATGCTCTTTGATGGATGCTTGTATATTTTTTAAAAAATTAACAGCAATTTTTAAGTAGAAATTACAGTAAGCTGTAATTGAGAAGCACAAACCAGCTTAAAACAGTTCTAATGCTTTATATCTGACAAGTCATCCCTTTCCACAAACTGTAGGAATTTCCGTTTTCAGCAAACACATTTGCACTGCAAGACCTTTCCAGCTTTTTCAAGCATTGAATCCAGACTTGTTAGAATACTTAATTTAGAGTCTGCAGAAAACTCTAAAAAATGCTGCTTTTAATTTGGAAGTATATATTTTTCTCTTTTAAAAATAATTAGTAATTTGTGGAATTTTTATTTACAATGAATGGCTATTGATGTATTCATTTAATTACCCAGAAAAGAGATTTTGTTTTTGTATTGGATATAGTACTTGGGAAGAATTCTCCCAACCTGCTGTTGGGCTTAGTACCAAGATGTGAGAATGACCATGTTAATATAGTGGTTTCAAGGGGCAGCTTAGAAGAGAGAAGGAGAGTTACAAGACATTTGGGCCTCAGCCCACTTGATATTTTTATAAAAAATAAAGACATTATTATTTTAGAGCAGTTTTCATTCACAGTGAAATAGAAGAAGGTAGATATTGTCCTATATATCCCTTGGCCCTCCACATATATCTCCTCCTTTATTATTAGCGTCCCTCATCAGAGCTGTGCATTTGTTACAACAGATGAACCTACATTGCTACATCGTAATCATTCACAGTCCGTAGGTTATATTAAGGTTCACTCTTCATGTTGTATATTCTATTTCTTGCATAATTTTTAATCTTTCACTCATACAGATATAATATAAAGAACATTCTTATAAATATCTTCCTATGAATATGAGAGTGTTTCTCTAAAGCAGATTAAAAGAAGTGGGATTGCTGGGCCCTAATGTATGTGCTTCTTAATTTTTCATAGCTAATAACACATGCTGAGTAAGTGTCTATATCAAGTTACCCTAGTACCTAAAGGGAATATCCATTTCACCCTGGTATAACCAATACTGAATTTATCCAACCCTGTAGGTTTTTCCAGTCTAATGCCTGAAATATTAGCTTCTTGTATTAATTTCAGTTTCCTTGATTGCTCTATTTATTAGCATTTTGTTTTTCTGTTTATTACCTATAATTTTAAGTATTATTTCCTTTACCATCAAATTTTAGAATTTTTTTGTACAATGAAGATATTAATCTTTTATTAACATTGCAAATATTTTATCTTGTCCTCAAGCTTTAAACAATTTTTTTTTCATCTAAAGACTTATTTTAGTAAATCTTGTACATTTTTTTCTTTGCCTTTGGATTTTGATTAAAAAGATGCTATTAATAAAATTTTAAATTGTGACCTCTACTTTCTTTTGAAAATTTCCAAATGTTCATAATATTGTCCACTTTTTGTAGTACAACAAGAGTTCTTAACTTTGGGGGTAGCAGAAGAGAACATGAAGTTTCCTGTTGCAAGTTACTGTTTCTTGACATTCAAAATTATTTTATATTAGTTTCAGCTATATAGATACTGTCAACTATCTGAAAACTTTTTTAAAAAGGAGAAAAAAGGTGAAGGGGAATAAGAGGTTCAGATTTCCAGTTATAAGATAAATAAGTCATGGGAATGTAATGCATAGTATAGGGAATATAGTCAATAATATTGTAATAATGTTGTAGGTTACAGATGGTTACTAGATCTATCACTTCTTTAGGTATATAAATGTTCAATAAAGTGCACACTTGAAACTAATATAATATTGTATGTAAGCTATATTTTAATTAAAATGTTTTAAAAGAAGGTTACTTTTTTTTACATCTTATTTGTTGCTATAGAAATTTTCCTATTTCTAATAGTGAAAAGGGAGACACCTGTTTCTAGCATTTGTAAGGGAGTTTAGAACAGCCTTCGTCAAGCTCAGCATTATTGACATTTGGGACATGTAAAATTTTTTGGTTGGGCTGTCCTGTGCTTTGAATATGGCAGAATCCCTTGCTTTCCCTCACTACTTTCCAGTAGGTACCCCTCCAGCTGTGAAACCAAAGATGTCTCCAAAAATTGTCTGCAAAATGTTGCCTTGTACAAAATGTCCCCCAGGTGAGAACTGCTGCTCTAGAGCCATTAACATATTGATCACAGCTATTTAAAATTCAGTGTCTGTTAATTTACCCCTAAGTCTGGTTTTGTTGATTTTTTCATTGGTTGTTTTTTCTTGCTTTTGTTTGTGTTTTATGTTTTTTTTTTTAATTGAATGCTGGACAATGTGTGTAGTAGACACTGAAGTATATTATTTATACTGGCAATAGACAAACCTATTCTGAAAAGATAATTTTGAGAAGGCTCGAGACTGTCCAGTTGGAGTCACCCTGGCTTTCACTTTATTCTAGTATTACCTTGTTATTTTGTGTTTGTGGTGGGGTTGTTTTGACAGAAGTTTTTTTTTTCTTTTTCTTTTTTTAAAATCATTTATCTACCTTCAGCTGTAGACCTCTGTGTGACTGCACCTCAGAGAGGATCTTTCTGAATTCTTGCCACTCCCTCAGAGACTCTATACTCTCATGATTGATTTTGCACTTGGCTTTTAGCCATTCATTTAAAAATGGAGGTGACTTCCTCTTTACTATATGTATGGCATTTAGCAGAGCATGAAAAGATTACTTCTTTTCATCTTCTGCTATAGGTGATTCAGTGTTCCTGATGATCTCTCCTTGGATGAGCCTATCTTTCCTTAGATTTAGGCTACGGTCACCTCAGCTCTCTTATGGGTTCAAGAAATTAATGCTATTTTAGTTAATACGAATTTTTCTTACTGTTAGGCTGAGAGGGATACTCGTTTGAATTTTTTATTTTCTAAGAAGAAATACAGATCTCTATTTTCTAATGTTTAAATAATTTTATTTTATTTTTAATTTTTGATTTAAATCTATCACCATATAGTCATGTAAATTCATAGTTGCATAAAATATCTATTAATAAAATATTTCCTACAGAGTAAAAGCTTTTGATCTGGACATCTAGGAATTTTATTATGGTATTACTTTAATGAATTAATAACTAATTAATGTATATGTTTACTTTCCTGATTTATCATTTTACCATCTTTAAATATAGAATTTGGAAGAATGATACAATAAACACTCATATATGCTCCATCTGGGTTCAAAAGTAATTCATATGTTACCACATTAAAAGCTCTCTCAATTTATATACACACATGTGCATTTTCTTGCTAAAATATTTGATAGTCATTGGGTGACATCATGACACTTCAATAGTTCTCAACAAATATTGAAGCATTTAAAGTATTTCCTACATAACCATAATACTATTATATCCAAGAAAATTAACAAAAATTTCATAATAACTTTTAATGCCTAATACATTTTCAGATTATACCATTGGCCTCCAAAATGTCATTTATAACCACATATCTGAACTTGAGTCCCACCAAAATTGACACTAAATTCGATTTTATATCATTTTTTTCTCTTTTAACTAGTCACTTTTAAAAATGATAATGACTTTAGAAGAGTCCAGACCAATTAGTTTGTGGAATACCTCATACTTTAGGTGGCCATACAGGATATTGAAAAAAAAAACATGATTTTCTCATTTTATCATATCTTCTACATTTATTGGCTGATACTTTAGGTATCACTATTGAATCATAGAATTTTAAAATTTAATATGTTGTAATCATTTAAATAATTTTCCTTGATTTTAAAATGGTTATGGATTTGGTCAGTTGGAGCCCACAGGGAATTTCTTTTAAGTGTAACTGCTCTGGATTTAGATCTTCCTAAATCACATGCTGGTGATGAAATAATATGTTTTATGTAAAAACATGCTACAAAATGTGCAATAGCAATGTATACCTTTTTCCACAGATCACATTATAAAATGTAAGGATGAGATATTCTATTCATAGTGTTCTGACTTTACTCTAACTGAAAAACAAGTTATTTTTTTTCATGTAAGCTCTGAAATCAGAAATTAGATATCTTAAGATTTGAATACAGCACCTGTGAATAAAAAACCTCATAATTTTTGAGTTAATAAATTAGTAAGTCTTTATAAATGAAGAGTAAAGAAATTGAGGCATGAAGGTGGGGAGACCAACTGTCTCGGTTGCTGTAACCAAGGTGTTTCCTAAGATGTAGGACTTTCAATACTAAAATGAAGAATATCTTGGGCAACTAGGATTAGTCGTGTAGATATTTGAACATTATTTCTCTCTCTTATTATATTTTAAGAAAGTCATTTGTGTTTTCTTTATTAAAAATCTCCAACTTGAGGAACATCTTTGTAGAAGAAGTAGTTGAAGTAGAGGGCTTAACCCAAAGCAATTGGGTAATTGCTTTAGTTTGCTTTAGTTGGGCTGTAGTTTTTGAATGTGGTGGGAGTGAGCTGAGCATGCTGTATGAACCATATTCTTCAGCAGCTGAATGTCAGACTTTTCCTGCATAATTTCTCCCACAATGGTGCCAATTTTAAACAAACACAAAGAAGTACTTTTTATACTCTTTTCCAAAAAGATAACAATTCAGAATTTTCCACATTTTACAGGAGAAAATATCATGTGGCTTAACTGTTCATTACAATTCTTCCTGAAAGGAAGGTGTAAAAATAATACTGTGTTAAAAAGTTCAAGATTTGTACACTTACCACTAGAAAATATTGTCAAAATAAGTAAAAGAACCTAAAGAAATAGAAAACAACTCATGTTCATTAATCAGAAATTTTATTATAGTTAAGATGGCAATCCCTCTGAAATTGATCTACAGATTCAACGCAACCCCTATCAATATCTCAGTTAAATATTTCTTAGAAATTGATAAGCACATCTTAAAATTTATGTGGATATTCAAGGGGCACAGAATAGCTGAAATAATCTTGAAAAAATAATAACAAATTTGTAGAGTCAATTTCTCAATTTTAAACTTCCTACAAAGCTATAATAATTAATATAGATGAATGGAAAGAAGTCAAGAGTCCAGAAGTAAATCTTTATACTTACATGAATTAATTTTGACAAGGATGTCAAGATAATTCATTAGGGAAAATAATTTTTTAATAAGTGATGATTGGAGAACTGTATATCCACATGGAAGAGAATGTGCACCTTGCATCATATTAAAAACCTTACACCATTTAAAAATTTTAAATAAATCTAAATAACTAAAACTTAAAAGTCTTGAAAGAAAACATATGTGTAAATCTCTGTGACCTTGGGGTAAGCAAATCTTTTTAAAATATGACACCCAAAGCACAAGTGAACAAAAAATGGATAAATTGGACTTTATCAAAATTAACAACTTTTGTGTATTAATGGACACTATCAAGAGAGTAAAAGTCAAACCACAGAATGGAAGAAAATAATTGCAAATCATATATCTGACACAGGAATGTTAATGAAACATTATATATCTTGTTATCAGACATATATAGCATTCTTACAACTTGTCAATGAAAGATAAATGACTCAAAAATTGGCAAAGGATTTGACTATTTTCCAAAAAAAATGCAAATGTATAATAACCACATGAAAAGATCATAATCATTAGACATTAAGGAAATGCAAATCAAAACCAGAATGAAAAACTACTTCACACACTCTAAAGTATAAGAAAGACAAACAATAACAAGTTTTGGAAGGATGAGTAGGAAACTGAACCCTCATGTATTTTGGTCCTGCTCCTAGGGGTAATGGGAAACCATTTGGAAGATTGTTATGCAAGTGCTACATGATCACATTTTTGTTTTGAGAATATTACTCTGAATTTTATGCGGAAAACTATTGGAGGAGGGAGAAGAGTAAGTGAGGGAGACCAGTTATGAAGATGTTGCAGTCCAGCCAAGGAAACGTCAGCCGAAATTAGGGAGAAGGTGATAGAGGTGGTGTCAATAAGACATTTGTGAGCTGAAGAGGAAATTGTAGCATGGTTTAGCAATGGATTGGTTTGGGGGTAAAACAGGGTAGAGTCAGTATAACATCAAGGATGTTTCAGGTCCCTGATATTCCAGGTGCAAGGAGATAGATGGAGATGACACTTAAAGAGATGAGAAATCCTGAAGAGGATTAAGTTGGTAAAAAAGAAAAAAAAAGATAAGTTCTGTTATGGCCATGTTGGGCTGCTTCTGAGACATCTAAGTAGTAGTGCCATGTAGGCACTGGGAAATAGTGGTCTGGAGCTGACAGATAATTCAGAATTGGAAAAGTATATTTAGCCATCATTTCTTTATGCAGGGCCTACAGTCTCTTTAGACAAGATTGTTTGTTTTTCTGTAATTACCAATTTGCATTTATACAAGAGTGTAAATGAGAATAGAAATGTTTCCAGAACCAATCAAGTACAGTAGTTGAAATATAAAGAAGATGAAGAAAGCTCAGCTAGAGAGATAGCCTTATATATAGAGATAGAGGATGTTGAGAAATAGAAACCAGGGACACAAGAAGAGTATTTCAAAATGGGGGAAGTAACCACAAAATTCAATACTGCTAAGATAACAAAAAATATTTGTCAGTGGAAGTCATTGGAGGCTTAAGAGAGAGGTCTTTTGGTGGAATAATGGAGTGAAAATCCAGTTTTGAGTATGTAGAGGTAGACATGGAGGAATCAAATCTTTGACAATTTTTAATGAGAGACTTAGTATGTTGTAATTAAAGTAGAATGGATGCTGTTGAGAACCAGAAACTGAATATACTAAAGGGAGATTATAAGAACAATAATATAAATTTATTGAGAAGTCAGGAGGGCTGAGAATAAGTGAAGGTGGAAGGATTAGCTTTAGAAAGTGGGAAGCACATTTGGTCTGTGACAGCAAGATGGAATGAGGAGAGAATGAAACATGCCAAATGCTTGGTACTTTGAGAGCACAAAGTGGACCTTGTTTAATCCTGCTGACTTGATTTGCTGTGGAAGAAGCCGGTAGGAATGTCTGCTGGAAAGAGGAAAGAGAAAGATGAAATCTTTGAGGAGTAGAGGGCTTGGGAAGTAGCAGTTGTAGAGGGAGAATAATCAGGTGAATGAAAGAAAAGCAGAAGACTCGCCAGGCAGGGTGGTGGTTTAGGGAAACTGAAGTTTAGGGAAAGTTGCAGAGGCTGAAGTCATCGCATGATTTATACAAATCCCATAAGTCTCACTTCATCTGCGAAAAAGAATGTAATACCTCCAAGTGCTGATGTGACGAGCATGTGAACAAAAAATATAAAAAAGGTTTGTAAACATGAACATACAAATGCTTGCTAGGATCACACTGCCATGATCTCTCCTTTGATCTCTGAAATCATCCTCCCTGACACCCATGTGGGTATGTGCTGATAATATCAGGAATGACTGCAGAATTTCAATGAAAGTCTCAAACCCAACCTAAGACTTATTTCAGCGAAGTATTATGATTATATAGACTATGTTTTAATTGTTCTTTATATAGAGGAGTAGCATTGGATAACTTGGAATAAAGGATGATGCTGTGACTCTAAGAAATTTGAACATCACTGCCTCAGATCATTAGTTCCTGCTTGTTGGGCTTGCTACTGAGGAAGAGTTTTGTATCTTCTCACCAAGTAAAATTAAAAACCACATGCACCATCTCACAAAAAGTGGTGTTTTACATGTGTGAGGAATGAGAAGATGGTCATGTGCAAGTGTCAAGGTGAATGAAAGTAGAGGAAGATGCCCATTCATAACAGGAAATGTCTTTGAGTGAGTCTAGTATTAAACTAAGTGTAGGTTATCTCATGGCAACCCCTACTTTTGACCCAGGTTGTCCAGTGTAATGGGTATGAGAGTTTATTAAGATTAGTTAGAGAAGTGCCCTGGGAGCATTGTGTGATCTTACCACACTGTGTTTAGGGGCATCTGACATGGTCTTGCTAGAGAGGGTGTACTTCTCAGACTCAGCTTTGGTTTTCTGGACTCCTTTCAACAATTTCCTGTATTGTTCACAGACCTGCAGAGGTAAAGCATGCTCTGAGTCAGCTCAATGAGAGGGTTGAGGATGGAAAGAGTTCTGGGTGGGAGTTGAACAGTGGTACCTGCTGGCTGAGGAGGCAGTACACCAGGAAGATGAAGACCCCCTGTAGGCTGTTGATGATGGTGAAGCAGTAGGCCATGGCATGGGCAGCTGGACCCACCTGTAGGATCCCCAGACACCACATACAGCCCAAGATAAAGAGTCGAGTTGTTGCTTTGAATGTCAGCATCCTGAGTAGAAGGAGAAGGGAGGCCCATGGTGTACTCAGAGCAACGAAATCAAGGCCATTTTCATCTTCGCCCGTGGATGTCTCTGACTGAGTTATGATCAACTTTAATCTTTGCCCTCAATTATTCTCTCAAAAGAAATGCTATTTGTGTCCAGAATGGCATTTGACTTGGACTGAGGATGGTGGTGACACTTCAAAATGTGGTTTTAAAATATATTGTGATGTTTCATAAATATTCCCAATTCATTTAACTGATATTTCTGAGTATGTTCTGTATGCCTGATTCTGTGCCGAGTCCTGGGCATTGAAAATAACAAAGACAAGATTTCTGTTTCACAGACCTTACAGTGCAGTGGAAAGACTAAATCAGATGGCCATTTATACCATTTGTCAAGTGTGAGATACTTCTTCCTGGGTACCATACAGTACTTTTCCCATCTTCTCTCTCTGAAGTGATCCAGGGCATGCTTTGCCCAAAATAGAGGCTATTCATTGTGTGCAAAGTTGAGGAAATCAAAGGTTATCCATAGCCTCTTAGAAGATGTGATATGTGGATAAGAAACATGATTTTATCAGTTGGAAGAGTGACAAGGGCAGAAGGAAGAGCATTCATGAAGCTGTGGGCATGAAAGTACATGCAGGGTTCCAGGAACAGTTATATAATATTCTAGCTAACTTCTGTTTATCAGAATATAGTCAGTTCTCTCAGTAGCTGAGGTAGTTTTATGCTGGAGTATGAATGGACAAAATGTTTTTGTCTTGTGTGTCAGCAGCAAGTCACAATTATCTGAGCTGGTTTCCAAGGAAGGTGGCTGCATCTCTTTCCCCCAGTCCCTCAGCATCTCTGTGAAAGGACACTAGAAGGTAGGAACCATGTGGCTTTGCTCATGGACCATGCCTTGTAGGAAGGGGTGAGCCCCTCTGATCCATCTCGCCTCATGTTCTGGAGGGTGGACACATCGCTGCTGAGTGAGGAGAGCTTGACTTTCAGAATCCAGAAGGTCATCAGAAAGAAAGCCAAATTAATCTGCAAAATCCCCACAAGGCATATTGAATACATTCCATATCTGTAAACCTTCCTCCTAACTCATCCAACACCTAACTCAGCAAGTAAGAAGCTTTCTTATAACCAGCAGTCATAGAAAACCAGACCAAACATCAAGGAACCCAGGCACATTTTTGTCCTGTAACCAGGGTGACCAACTCATCCCAGTTTGCATGGGAATTTCCAAGTTTTAGCACGGAAAGTCGGACATCTCAGGAAATACCTCTGTCCTTGTTTAAACTGACATCATGCCTACTGGGAGGCCCCTCAGTCTAGGGCAGGTGGAATGCCAGCTCTCCTGCCCTGTATCACTCCTTATACACTTGCTCTTTATTTGGCCCTCAGCTGGGCAGGAAGGATGAGCTGATGTCATCCATTACTCACAGAGGAGATGGTGCAGACGGGGCCAAGGAAGGTCCATGTAAATCTTTTGTGTATGTGGAGCCAGCATCTAAGAGAGAGATGGAAGGAGATCGAATACTATTTTTGCCTTTGTGGGTAAAAAGATTGATAAATAAATATATACCTCACCTCCCATAATTTCCTTCTTCCTCCTTTATTATTAATATTATTATTATTTTTTTTGGTAAGAACATTTAATCTGAGATCTACCCTCTTAGTCAGTTATAAGTATATAATACAGTATTGTCAGTTTTAAGCATATGCTCTATAGATTTTTCAAACTTAATTATCCTTCATAATTGAAACTTTGTATATGCCTTTGATGGTGGTGATGTTTTCACAGGTGTATACTTATCTCTAAACTCATAAGATTTTATACATTAAATATGTACAGATGTTTACATGTCAGTCTCACCTTAATAAATTTTTTTTAAAACCATTTAAATTTTGTTTAAACTGTCTTTTAAGTCTTGGCCTTCAGAAATGCTGACAGAAAAATGAATTAAAAAAAGATTGATAATTTCTCATTTAGTGGACAAATATTTTCTCTCTTCTGTATCAGGATCTGTGCTTGGCTCCCAGTTGCAATTAAGATAGACTGGTCTCAGTCCTCAGAGTGATCCCAGCTAGGTGAGAAGGTTAACAATTAGATAATAGAAGCGAATAAGATGATGAATTTAATCATCAAGTATTTGGAGCTATGAGAACTTATACCAGAATCCATAGTCTAGTCTGAGGTACAGGAGATTCAGATAGCTGAGAAGGGGTCCCTGAGGGAACTCACTGTGTTTATGCTGAGATATGACAAATGAGCAGATGTCGAGAAGGTGAACCATTTGGGACATGAGAGGAGAGCGTAAAAAAATGTTAACTGTAACCTGACACAGTGTTAGGGCAGAGCTCATATGCATTACATAATTTATTCCTCATGACAACACAGACTCAGATGAACACAGGTTGGGCATCTGAGCCTTAAGGATACAGAGTCAGTAACTTAAGACCACATGGGTAGAAATGACAGAATTGGAACTTGATCCCAAGTGAGGGTAATTGTGAGTGAGGAGGGAGGTGTGAGGACCATGTAGAGAGTTAGATGGATGCCCCAAAAGAGAAAGTTACTAAGGCAGTGTTGGGAAACTGCAGCCTGTGGGCCAAGATGGGTCACCACCTGATTTTGTAAATGTGTTTTTCTGGAAACAGTTACACTCATTACCCTATATCTTGTCTTTGGCAGCTTTTGTGCTGCAAAGACAGAGGTGAGTAGTTGCTACAGAGACTATGTAGCCCACAAAGCTGAAAAGATTTAGTCTTTGGCTCTTTACAGATGAAGTTGCTCACTTTTATGCTAAGCTACCTAGAAAGGCCAGCTAACCAGGCCTCATTTGATGCAGGTGAACATTAATTTGATCAGTTTAGGAGTATGTTGTGAACATCAGATTGACTATCTTCATTTGATCCCAGTTCTGCCACCAACCAGCTCTGTGATCTTGGCCATGTTAATAATCTCCGTGTCTTAGTAACAATTATTTCATTATATAAATTATCCTCTATTTCTTTTAGAATTAAGAGAAATTGGTTACACAAATCAATGCCATCTCTTCATTTAAAATTTGCTTTCTAGAAGATTTAAAGCAGTCCCCTTAGTGGGGGGAGATTAGGAGAAAGATGGAGAATATAGTCAATAATATTGTGATAAATTTGCATGCTGACAGATGATTACTAAATTAGGATGATCACACTGTAAGGTATAGTTAATAATATTGTGATAAATTTCCATGGTGAACATGATTACTAGAATTAGAGTAATCACATTTTAAGAGATAAAAATGTCGAGTCACTATATTGTGTACTTGAAACTAATATAATCAATAAAATATTATATACCAATTATATTTAAATAAAAACAAAAAACAGTCTCTTAATGAAGACAATAAATATATTAATATACATTTACTAATATATGAGATGCAATTATTATATTAATAAATAGTCAATATAATATAAGATTAATATTTAAAATAATAAAATATAAAAGAAAAAATTGTCACCTCAATTATTTTAACTATATATTAATTTATAATCATTACCAATATATTTATATACACAAAAGTATATAAATATAATAACATTTAAAACAATGTTACATCTCTAGGACTTAAAAACAGCTAGCTATATCAATGAACACAATCTTCCACCACGAAGACATCTTTGTATTGAGTTTTTCTCTCTTTATCATATTCTCATGATATTAAAGTGCTACATTGGTCCTTTGCTGGCTATTGTCATATGGAGAAGATGAAGACAGTGGGAAGTTGCATATATCGGGTTGGTGTACCATAAAAGTGAGGCCTGGATGCTGCCTCACTTTTATGGTACACCCACGATCACAGCTGGTACTTGGTAGCCCACAGGGAACATGAACTTCTTCATGAACCTGCTCACGCTGGAGTAGTTGAACACAGTCAGGTTGCGGACAGTGAGGAAGAGGTTCAGGCCCTCCAGCAGCATCCAGGTGAAGGAGGCCAGGTAGAGGTAGTGTAAAGCACCTGTGATGATGGCACACAGCACCTGTAGGAGGAGCAAGAATTACCAGGTGAAGTGTGGTCCCATGACCTCTCCTACACCTTGTCATCGGAAGAACTCTGATGTGTATGAATAAGTTGTTAGAAGAGGGTTGGTCATCTAGTTATATCAGTCAGTGTGAAAATAGCTACTCACATCCTCAAACCTTCCCAGAACCCAAGGCCAGTTTTTAAAGGTGTTCAATCCAGCATATACCCATGAACTTAGCACACCCCAGGCAGGATAGAGGTCTTCTGAGTCAGTGTCAGTACCTTGATCTCTGTTCTGTTAATGGCCGTGAGGAAGAGCAGGTGGGCCAGGAAGAGGCAGAGAGAGAGAGCTGCAGGTGGAGTGAGGTGCTGGTATTCTGGATGGCTTTGCGCAGCAGGAAAACGAGGGCTGCCAGGAAGAGGTATAGCAGAGAGGTTCAACCCCACACAGGTGATCACAGCCAGGGCAGGATCCTCCTCCTGAAACCCAGCAAAGAGAAGATCACCATCACATTTTTCTACTCTGGGGTAAAATTGTGATTTTCAAAGTGCACAGACTAGAATGGCAAAACAAAAACAACGGTGTTGAGTATAGGCACAATGGAAAAATTGGAACTCTCATACACTCTGGGTGAGAATACAAGAAATAACATCTATTCTGGAATGGAGTTTGGCGTTTCTTATACAGTTAAACATACACTTACTATATAACCCAGCAATTCCATTTCTGGGTATTTACCTAAGAGAAATGAAAATAAAAGTTCACAAAATGAATGTTTAAAAATGTTCATAACAGCTTTATTCATAATAGCCCAGACTGGAAACAATACAAATGTTCATTGAACTGGAGAACAGATAAACAAATTGTGATAAAGTCATACATTATGATTATCTGGAGCGTTAAAAAAGAATGAACTATGGTTACACAGAACATAACATGGGAGAATCTCATAGACATATTGAGCAAAAGAAACTAGACATGATAGAGAATGACTCTACTGAATGATTCTAGCACAGTCAGAAGTAAAGTATGGTGATAAAAATCAAACCGATTGTCTTAGGGGTGAGGACGAGAGATTTTCAAGACTGCAATTGTCTTGAAAGGCATTCTGGAATTATAGAAAGTGTCTATGTCTTAATTGGGGTTGTAGTTACAGAATGGTTTATTATTGTCAAAACTCATGTACTGTATATTTATAATCTATTTTTTCTTGCAAATATGTTGCACTCCAGTAAAGTTGATTAACCAAATGAATTACTTGAGGGTCTGAGGTCTAGAAGGGAGATAGGGCTCCTATGAACTTATTCTACTCAGTGGTACCCATGTAATAGAGTAACCCTCCTTCAAAATACCAAGCCTTTGAACCATATTAGCTGCATTTTGATCCTGAAATCTGTGCATCACTAAATTGCCTGACCTCAGGCAATTGGGGTGGGTAAGAAATGGTGCAAAAATGGAGTATCACTTTTTGGAGTGTTTGTACCAGCTCAGCTGAAAAAATATTCCTGGGCAGGGAAAAATAAGATGGTCCACAGAAATACATACATTTATCTGTCTCTCCTATTCCCCTCCCATTTTTCCCCATTCCAAATCCTAGTCTTTTTCAAGTTTTAAAGGAAACCTTTATCTGAAAAAAGTCAATTATTTTGGTATTGAAGATGGTGGCCCAAAGTTGGTGTATATGTGTACACACACACACACACACACACCACTCTTGGAAATAATCCAAATGCCACAAGTATAATGAGAATAAAAACACTTAAAATTTTCTGTGAAACTAGAGAGTAAGTGGAATAGATGCTAAAATCAGAGAAAATTGACTGGAGGTGCACAGAGGAGGAAATCTAAATAATCTGTTTCATGATTGTTATAGTGGGAAAGATGAGGGCAGGAGTTTCCTTATACCAGTTGGTTTAGAGTTTTAGAGGATTTGAAACTAAGCACGTAATTTCACAAATAGGCCATATTTTCAGGAAGAAATTTGACTTCGTGGAGGAAAACACAGATTTTGCACATGAAATGACGTTGTACTTTGCTTGAATAAAATTTTAAAACCCACATGAAATCTCTGTGATACACTATAATATATCCATGACCATGTTTTTACAGACATATTAAAAATTACTCCTCCAGGAAAACCCACCTGCTTTCTTTTTTTCTTTTTTTAAAAAAATTTAATTAAGTTTATTGGGGTAACATTGCCACCTTAATAAATTTAATAAAAAAGAAATGTGAAATTGCAGAACTGAAAATAAAATGATTTAATCTTGAATGAAAAAAGAAAAAGAAATACCTTGTGTGGGTAGATGGGGGAAATAGTCAGGAATGATAGTACAGTTGCCCAATTTTAAAATTTAAGGAACCCGTTGACCAGCTATAGAAATTGTTGAAATATGGTGATATCTGTCAAAATTACAGCTATAGATTTGATCCATCAATGTTATGTAGAAGCAAAATATGGAAAATAAAATTTTTATCATTAGAGACTTGTTAAAGAGGTAGACTTGAGAAAGTTCTTTATGTATTGATATAGAATATTTCAATTATTATTTTTATTTTTAAAATTTATTTTATTTTAAAAATTTTAATTTGTTTCAAGTATATCGTACATTGGTTAGACATCTATATAGTTAGTAAAATGATCCCTCCCATGTGCTCCTCCCCTGACCTAGCCAATGTATTAATGCTAATTGCATTCCCTATGCTGTGCTCCCCATTCCTATGACCATCTATCAACTACTAATTTGTACTTCTTTAACCTTTCACTCCATTCTCCCTGCCCTCCAAACTCCCCTCCCCGGTGTCAGTCACCAAATTGTCCACTATATTTGTGAGTCTGTTTTTAACTGGTTCTTTTTATTCCTTAAATTCCACTTATAAGTGAAGTCATATAGTGTTTATCTTTGTCTGACTTAAATACCTTCTAGGTTCATCAAAGCAATATCTTTTTCCATTCCCTTCCTTTTCATATGTAGAGTCTTGTTTTCTTATCCTTTCAGACACTCTATCTTTTCCATTTAAGGTATTTATTGATAGGAATGTAGTTGTTGCCATTCTTTATTTTTGTTTTTGATACATGTTTTTTTCTTAAAGAAATCCCTCCAAAGTTTCCTGTAATTCTGGCTTGGTGGTGATAAATTCCTTTAGTTTATTTTTGTCTGGGAAGCTCTTTATCTGTTCATCAACTCTAAATGATAGCTTTGCTGGATAAATTATTCTTGGTTGTATATCTTAGGTCTTCATCTTTTAAAATATTTTTTTGCCAAGCTCTTCTGTCTTGCATAGTTTCTTTTGAGAAATTAGCTGCCAGTCATATGGGTATTCCCTTAAATGTAATTATTTGTTTTTCTCTTGCTGCTTTTAATATTCTTTCTTTGTATTTATACTTTGGCATTTTAATTATGATGTGTCTTGGTATGGGCCTCTTTGGGTTCCTGGATTTTGGAATCCTCCGAGCTTCCTGGGGTTTATGTCCATTTCCTTCACCAGGTTAGGGAAGTTTTCCATCATTATTTCTTCAAACAGTTGTTCAACATTTTGGTTTTCTTCTGTTACACCAATCAGATGAATATTTGGAGCCTTAATAGTGTTCCATATCCTCCTTAAATTATTTTTATGATGTTGGCATCTTTTTTCTTGCCATTCTGATTGAGTGTCCTGATTGGCTGTCCTATTTTATAGTTAGGGCATGTGATCCTTTTCTTTATTCACGTTTTTATTCCTTTGTTTATTCTATTTAATATACTTCCCATCTCAGATAATGTGTTCTTCATTTCAGACGGGTTTCCTTTTATACTTTCTACTTTCGTTTTTATGTTTTTTATCTCTATGTTGTAGTTCTCACTGAATTTATCTACACATCCCAAAAATTCATTGAGCATCTTTATAACCAGCGTTTTGAACTCTGCACCTGTTAGATTATTTGACCCCTTTATCTGGATCGCTGTTCTGTTCTATCATGTAGTTTCTGCTTCTTTGTCTTCCCATTTTGGCTGCATTTCCATGTCTATTTCTATGTATGAAGCAAAGTTCCTAAGTCTCCCAGTCTTATTAGTGTGGATTTGTGAAGTAGGTGTTCAGTGGCACAGTCCTGAGAGGGGTTCAGCAAGCAATCCACAGATGTAGTGCTTATAGTTTCCTCAAAAGGCCATACCAGAAACCGAGGTTAGGTGCCTCCACTAGTGTGAGTCTCAGCAAGGAGCACTTGACTCGCTGAGGATACACCTGGATGTGGCTTGGGTGGAGCTGTGAGTTGGGGGAAGGTGGGGTTTCCTATATAAAGAATCATGTCATCTGCACAAAGTGACAATTTGACTTCTTCATTCCCAATTTTGATGCCTTTTATTTTTTTTTCTCTTGCATGATTGCTCTGGCTAGGACTTGTAGTACTATGTTGAATAACAGTGGTGAGAGTGGCATCCTTGTCTTGCTCCTGATCACAGAGGAAAAGATTTCAATTTTTCATTAATAAGTATGATTATTAGCTGAAAGTTTGTCATTTGCAACAACATGGGTGGATCATAAGAATATTAAGTTAAGAGAAATAAGTTAGACAGGAAAAGTTGAGAACAATATGATTTATTTTTACACATAGGATATAAAGAGGAAAGCAACAACAAATAAACAAGATCAGCCAACAAACAAAAACTCATAGACACAAACAGTATGGTGGTTACCAGAGGGAAAGGCAGGAGTGGGGGAGAGGTGGAAGAAGGTAAACAGGGTCAAATACATAGTGACTTGACTTTGGGTAGTAAACACACAATGCCCTATACAGATGATGTATTAAAGAATTGTACTATTGAAACCTATGTAATCTTATTAACCAATGTCACCCCTATACATTTAATAAAATTAAAAAATAGAGAAAACAACAACAAAAACTTAGCTAATCTCTTCAAGAACAGGTATTATAATTTCTGACTTATATATGACTTATATAATTTCTGACTTATATATCAAGGCCAAGTGTTGGGGCCAAAGTATGATCACAGCTCTGATGACTGTAACAATACAGCTCTTTCAAGTTATTATTTACGTACATTTCTTGAATGCTTTCCATGAAGCAGGCACTGGGGTACAGTAATGAAATATATTGTGCACCCCTGAAGTGGGTGGTTTCTGCATGGTGACTATTCCTTTTCACATTTTTTTGATTTACGTTGCATTTGTCTACAGGTCTGTCTGCCCATTGGAGAAAAAATTCCAGGCAACAACAGGGTCTATTCTTCACAGTTCTTTTTAAAGTCCCTAACATACAGTTCAGAGCAATAGTAGACAATCAAATCATACCTATGATGAAATTATTGTCTAAATACCACTAAAAGAGATTTGAAAAGTTTAAAGATTAAAATATATTCATAAAGAAATGCTCGACATGGATTAAGAAGAAGAAAAGGGATAAGAAAAGCAATTGGCACACTATAGGAACCATCCTGCAGCATGTTTTTTCTATTACAACAGAACTTGGAAAGCATTCTAATTAAGTTTATCAAGAGCTTTCTTTCTTTCTTTTCTTTCTTTCTTTCTTTCTTTCTTTCTTTCTTTCTTTCTTTCTTTCTTTCTTTCTTTCTTTCTTTCTTTCTTTCCTTTCTTCCTTCCTTCCTTCCTTCCTTCCTTCCTTCCTTTTTTCCTTCCTTCCTTCCTTCCTTCCTTCCTTCCTTCCTTCCTTCCTTCCTTTCTTTCTTTCTTTTTTTCTTTCCTTCCTTCCTTCCTTCCTTCCTTCCTTCCTTCCTTCCTTCCTTCCTTCCTTCCTTCCTTCCTTCCTTCCATCCATCTGTCCATCCATTCGTTCTTGCTTGCTTGCTTGCCTGCTTTTAGCTCTATTTATAATCACCCCAAACTGAAAGCAATCAAATGCCCTTCAATGAGTGAATTGTTAAACAAAGGGTGGTATGACCATACAATGAAATATTACATAGCAGTAAAAAGAAATGAACCATTGATACACAAAACAACATGGATAAACTCCAAAACCATTACACTGAGTGAGAGAAACATGACTCAAACACATTGTATTATTCCATTTTATTATATGATATTCTCAAAATACAATACTATAGGTAAAAAAAAAAAACAGTTTAAGAATTGCCAGGGGGTGGAGGTAAGGGTGACTATAAAGAGACAGAAGGAGGAAGCATTTTGAAATAATGGAATTATTCTGGACCCTGATTATAGTGATGGTAACCCAAGTCTGGATGTGTGTTAAAATTCATAGAACTGTCCACCAAAAGGAAAAAATAAGTCGTGAAAAGGCTCTAAAACTTATAATTATATGGCTTTATCATATGTTAAGCTACTCCCCATCAACAAATGTCACTTGTTTCCAATCTTTAACTTGCATATTATGTTGCAATAAAGAAGCTTCTAAATGTACCCTAATGCGGAGTAAATCTGAACAAGAAAAGGAAATGGGAGGAATGGGTCCTAAGAGACCCAAAGGTGCTCTTTCTTGGGCTCTGAAACTTCGTAACAACAATTTCAAAGCAGTCCTCACTGTTGACAGGATGAGATTGGGCATAAGAGTGGAGACAGATGGAGGGAACATGTGACATGGGAAACTACTTACCTTGGCAAGTGCTCTCCTTCTCACTTTTGAATTTGGTGCCTCCTGAAAAGAGCTTGTACCCATAGGTGCACTCACAGTAGTGACTTCTCTCCACATTGTGACAATCCTCAAAGCTTCCACAAGACACATATCAAGGTGGGCCACATTCGTTGATATCTGGAACACAATTGGAAACTGCTAGGAATGGCCAAAATTCTGGTTGGGATTAGTAGCAACAAGATTTAAATGATTTTACCCCTTGCATTTTCTTTCTAAACAAAATAATGTGTTTATAGGAAAAAACTGGAAAAGGAGAAAATGCAAAGAACACATAAATATGCAACCACTGAGACTAAAGCAATTTTTATCAAGGGGAGAATAGTATAATAAACCCACAGGTAGCTATTACTGAGCTCCACCAATTATGAAAACTACATCACTATTTTTCTACCTGTTCTCCACCTCTCATGGAATCAGACTATGGCTTTGGTTTGTGCAAATTCTTCCAGAGTTTTAAGATATTTTGTGACTACTTTTCTATATCAAAATAATAAATAAATATTAATGCCTATAGAATATTTCACATTTTATTCAACTCATGACCAACTGAACAGAACTCAGAATGCTGTAGTTTAAGATGTAGGTCCAGGTTCTCCCACTTCCTAGTTGTGTGACTTTGAACAAGTCACCTTTCAGGGCCCACATTTCCTAATTTATAATATGGCACCAGCATTGACTTTCTCAGAGGATGCTTTGTGCTTCTTAGGAGACAATGTTTGAGAGTTTTTTGAACTTCAAATTAACACTATTTAAATTCCAACTGTATTACTGGCTATAATAGCATGAACAAGCTACCTCTCAAAGTCTCAGTTTCTTTATTTATAAATAGAGAATAATAACACTATCCACTCATTTAGTTATTATGTAGTTTAAATTAATTTTAATGTCAGAAATTGTTTTTTACAAAAAAAATTTAAAGCACACAGGAACTTGATGTGTTGATATTATTACTATCCCTGATATATAGATAAGAAAGTTGAGATACTGGGAGGCAAAACCATTTGCTTGTACTCATATAGCTGGTCAGTAATACAGCTGGAATTCAGACAGTTCAGCTCCAAATCTCAAGCTCTTAACACTATACTCTTTGGCCATCAGAACCGATCACCCTGTTTCTTGGCTCTTCTCTCCTACCCTTGACAAAGAGCTTTAGTGCCAATTCAAGGGCTGGGAACTCTAGATGCTCCCCACATTCGATGACCCTTCTGCCCTTCCTCAGCCTCTTACCTGTACAGACCTCTGAAGTGTTGTTAAAGATGGTCCGTCCAGACAGAGAAGTGAATCCAGGATCACAGCGTCAAAAGGTAGCATTGGTACACTGGACATTCTATGGGCACCGAGCACAGGGAAATGTGGGAAATGGATATCTGGGCTTGAACTCCCTTATAAAATGACAGCTGCCAGTTGGGAACAATGGGATGGAAGGAGGAGAGGGAAGAAATTCCCGTCTTCACACAAGGAAGAACCCTCAGTAATAAACTCTATATCTGGGGAAGAAGCTGCATCATTTTTTCAAAGCCCAAGAAGACCAGCCCTCTATATAAGTCCTTGTTAGTATGAAGTTCCTTTCCTCAGCTTCAGGTGATTGATAGGGTTTGTTTGAACAGACTTACCTCTAGTCTTCTGAACAATAGCTCCCAATGATATTAGCAGGACCCAGAGCTCTAGAGCAGAGAGAGAGAGAGGAGGTAAATATGGCTGAGAAATGAAATCCAAAGCATTCACAGGAATAGCTTCTACCACCTGGTTAAATGCAGTCTCCCCTATGGCCCCATGGCTTCTAATAGTATCCCAGTGTTCTCTTGTCCTTTAGACAGGCTCCTAGACTTTCCCACAGGACCCTGGGGGACAAAAATTTTTTCTTTAATCTTCCCAAGGTATTGATAGCAGTAAGCTTTTAATATAAGGATCAAAATCTACACAGATGGGAAATGACAGGCACACATATTAGATTATCTATTCCCATCCATTTTACATGATACATCTTATGAGGAAACTCCTTGGATCTGGCTGTCTTTATTAAGATACAAATATTAGTTTTTTATTATTCAGAATCTTTCTTTTTTTGAAGTGGCTTAAATCAATTTTCACTTGCAGGCACCCTGAGATTACACCATTGTTATTGGAGTTGTAAACAAGTAAATTTGAATTCTAGCTCTGCCACTCACTGGCTCTGTCACTTTCTACAAACTGATCTTTATTTTTTAGAATTTTTACTGTTTAGTAGAAAATTTCTACTAAATTTCATACTAAAAAGTAGAAGAACAGTCAACTGAATCCTCATGTATCAATCATCCTGCTGTCATAATCGTAAATTTATGGCCACTTTTTATTTCATCTGTACCACTACTTATTCTCCAGCTCCCACTGGATTATTTGGAGACAAATTACAAGAATCATTATTTCTTGGGAAATAGTCTAAGAACAAAAATATTTATAGGTGATAATAAAAAAATTATAGATACTACATTAAGAAATCCCAAAATAAAACCTCAATTTTCTGGTTTCAAGTTCAAACCACTTTCTTCTTTGAAAGGTTAATAGAAATAAACAAATGCCTTTTTTGTTATTATGCTTCTGAAGAATAGTGCAAGAACAATCTAGGAATCAAGCAGAGAACATAGACATTTCTCCAAAAGGATAAAGACTACTAAAATGATTTAAATTAAAGATCCTATCAATTATACCTACTTGTATAAAGTGCAAAATATCTGTTCCTCATTGTGAAGAAACATGAAGTCTGAGCACTGGGGAATTTTTATCTTGAGCTGTGACACAATATTTCCTGTTGAAGCAAATAACATATGACCGAGAAGAACTGACTCAGAAAAGAACCGGCCTGGATGCTTCCTTCCCCATCCCCTTCCCCTGACCAATTTAAAGTTATCAGATCTCTCTGTTCTGCTTTGTATCCTTTGGTTAGCATTACTACTGTTTGGACTGCCAGCCTCCTTGCTGATGTTTCTTAATTCTTGATGATGAAAGACTGATGCTAACTCTATTTATAGGGTCTTTAAAAATAGTAAATATGCCAGGCCTAGGGCAATGATATAGCCCAGTACTGGTTGAGCAAAAGTAAGACTATTCAGAGTAACTTCTATACCCTGGGTCTTATATATGTTTTCATTCTTGTTCTTCCCTGTTGCTTTTACTATAGTAATACCAATAAAACAGGATTGTGTTGAGATAGAAAGGTGAGAAAATTTACAGTTATTAATTTTATCATATCAGGCACATCCCTTAAGATTTTTGTAAGATGGATATAGTTATTCTCACTAGGGTGTTGGGAAAATTCAACAAGATAAAATAGGCAAAATACTTGACACATTACATGGTCTACTAGAACTACCTAAAAATAATTTCCTTTATACATTTCTTTATGAAAACAATTAATCATGGAAATTTAGTCATTTCCATTATTTCACCAACATTATATTAATTCATATAAATTTTTGCTTTTAAATTCCTTAAGTTCCTTAAAATTGTTCAATTGTCTCTACATAATCCCAAAATAAATAGAGCTAGTATTGATAATATACTTAATAACTTAAAACCTTTATATCTTATATTTATTATTTTATTATTTTATTTTTTGCTGAAATCACTGGATATGTTTATTTATTTACCTTTATTATTTTTATTTTTAAAAATATATTATTTGTTTTCCTCCTTCCCATTTCCCCCTCCCCTCTGATAACTACTAGTCCATTGTCCATGTCCATGAGTCTCTGTATTTTCTGTTTGTCCATTGCTTTTAGGTTTATATCCCACATATAAGCGATATCACGTGGTTTTCAACTTTTTCTGTCTGGCTTATTTTGCTTAGCATGATTATCTCAAGGTCCATCCATGTTTTTGCAAATGGCAGTATTTTATATCTCCTATGGTTATCCTATTGTATATATGTACCACCACTTCTTTAGCCAATTGTTTATTGTAGGGCACTTCAGTTGCTTCCATATTTTGGCCAATGTGAATAATGCTGCTATGAACATCGGTGTGCAAATATCTTTTCGGATATGGGTTTTCAAGTCTTTGGGGGTAAATACCTGGTAAAGGAATTACTGGATCATGTGGTAGATCAATTCTTAGTTTTTTGAGGAACCTCCATACTATTTTCCATAGTGGCTGTACCAATTCGCAGTCCCACAAGCAGTGTATGAGGGTTCCTTTTTCTCTGCATCATTTCCAACATTTGTTATTACTTGTCCTGTTGCTGATAGCCATTCTAACAGTTGTGAGATGGTATTTCACTGTGGTTTTGATTTTCATTTCCCTAATAGCTAGAGATGTTGAGCATCTTTTCATATATTTGTTGGCCATTTGTATGTCCTTTAGGGAGAAGTGTCTGTTCAGGTTCTCTGCCCATTTTTTAATTGGATCTTTTTTTTGTTGTTGTTATTATTGAGTTGTATGCATTCTTTGTATATTTTAGATATTAGGCCCCTATTGGACGCATTGATTGCAAATATATTTACCCATTCGGATGACTGTCTCTTTACTTTGTCGATGGTTTCTTATGCTGAGCAGAAGCTTTTTAGTTTGATGTAGTCCCATTCATTTAGTTTTGCTTTACTACCCTTGCCTTTGAGGTCAAATTCATAAAATCCTCTTAAAGCCCAAGGTTCTTGATTTAGTGCCTATGTTTTTTTTTTCTATGCATTTTATTGTTTAAGGTCTTATAGTCAGGTCCTTAATCCACTTTTAGTTAATTTTGGTGTGTGTTGATAGACAACAGTGTAGTTTAATTCTTTTACAGGTGGCTTTCTAGTTTTCCTTGCACCATTTATTGAAAAGGTTCTCCTTTCTCCACTGTATGTTTTTGGCTTTTTTGTGGAAAATTATTTGCCCATATAAACATAGGTTTACTTCTGGACTCTCGATTCTATTCCACGGGTCCATGTGTCTGTTTTGCTGCCAATACCATGCTATTTTGATTACTGTCTCTTTGTAGTATAATTTGAAGTTGGGCAGAGTGATGCCTCCAGCTTCATTCTTTTTTCTGAGGATTACTTTGGCAATTTTGAGTGTTTTGTGCTTCCATACAAATCTGATGATTTTCTGTTCTATTTCTCTAAAAAATGCAATGGGATCTTGATGAGGATTGCATTAAATCTCTATAATGTTTTAGGTAATAAGATCATTTTGACTATGTTGATTCTTCCAATTCAAGAATACGGAATATCTTTCCATTTTTTATATGTTTCATTTAATAGAGTCTTGTAGTTTTCATTATATAAGTACTTCACATGTTTCATTAAATTTATTCCTAGGTATTTTATTCTTTTTGTTGCAATAGCAAAAGGAATTATTTTTTCCACTTTTTTTCTGACACTTCATTATTAGCGTATAGGAATGATATGAATTTTTGAACATTAATTTTGTATCCAGAAACTTTACTGTATTTGCTTATTGTTGCTAGTAGTATTCTTGTGTAGTCTTAAGGTTTTTTATACAGAGAATCATGTCATCCGCAAATAGTGACAGTTTGGCTTCTTCTTTTTCTATTTGAATGTCTTTTGCATTTTTATCTTGCCTGATTGCACTTGCTAGGACCTCCAATGTTATACTGACTAGCAGTGGCGATAGTGGACAGCCTTGCTTTGTTCCTGATCTTAGAAAGGAGGTTTTTAGTTTTTCACCATTAAGTAAAATGCTGAGGGTTTGCCATAGATGACCTTTAAGGTACTTTCCTTCTACATCAATTTTGTTAATTTTTTTTTATCATAAATTAATGCTGTATCTTGTCAAAGACTTTTCTGCATCTATTGATGTGATCTTATGATTTTTATTTTTAAATTTGTTTATATGGTGTATCACATTAATTTATTTGCATATGTTGAACCATCCCTGTACCTCTGGGATGAAGCCCACTTGATCGTGGTGTATCATCTGTTTAATAGGTTGATTCACTAGTATCTTATTTACAATTTTTGCATCTGAGTTTTCTTTATTTGTGTTATCTTTACCAGATTTTGGCCTCATAAAAAGAGCTGGAAAGTATTGCCTCCTACTCATTTTTTTGGAAGAGTTTGAGGAGAATAGGTATTAAATCTTTGAATGTTTGGTAGAATTCACTGGTGGAGCCATCTGGTCTTGGACTTTTACTTTTTGGTAGGTGTTTGCTGATTGTTTCAATTTCCATATTGCTGATCAGTCTATTTAGATTTTCAAGTTCTTCTTGGTTCAGTCTAGGAAGATTGTATTTTTCTAAGTACTGGTCCATTTCTTCTGGGTTATTAAATTTTGTATTATATACTTTTTATAGTATTCTTATATGATCCTTTGTATTTCTGCTATATCAGTTGTAATTTCTCCTCTTTCATCCCTGATTTTGTTTATTTGAGTCCTTTCTCTTTTTTTCTTTAGTGAGAGTAGCCAGGGGTTTGTCAATTTTATTAATCTTCTAAGAGAACCAACTCTTTGTTGTATTATTTTTTCTATTTTTTAATTTTTAATTTTATTTATTTCTGCTCTAATTTTATGATTTTTTTCCTTCTGGTGACTCTAGGCTTGATTTGTTCTTCCTCCTACAGTTTCTTAAATGAAGTGTTACGTTGTTTATTTGGGCTCAGTCTTTTTTTAGAGATAGGTTTGTAATGATATAAACTTTCCTCTTATGACTATTTTTGCTGTGTCCCAAAAGTTTTGATATTTTGTACTATCATTATCATTCATTTCTATGTATCTCTTGATCACTCTTTTTACTTCTTCCCTTGACCCAGTTATTCTTCAGTAGCATGTTGTTTAATCTCCATGTATTCGTGGTTCTTCCTGATTTCTTTTTGCAGTTGATATCTAGGTTCAAAGTACTATGATGAGAGAATATAATTGGTATGATTTCAATCCTTTTATATTTGTTGAGGATACTTCTGTGTCCTAGTATGTGATCGATTCTTGAGAATGTTCCATGTGCACTAGAGAAGAATGTGTAAGCAGCTGTTTTGGGATGGAAGGCTCTATAAATGTCAATTATGTCCAGTTGGTCTAATATGTAATTTAAGGATGTTATTTCCTTATTGATTTTCTGTTTGCATGATCTATCCATATCTGACAGTGGGACATTTAGGTCCCCTATGACGATAATGTCTTGATCTGTTTTTCCCTTTAGTTCTGTTAGTAATTGCTTTACATATTTCCAGGCTCCCTGATTGGGAGCATAGATATTAATAAGTATTGTGTCTTCTTGGTGCAGGATTCCCTTTATCATTATTAAGTGTCCCTCAGTGTCTTTCTTTACCATTTTTATTCTGAAGTGTATTTCGTTTGATATTAGTACCGCTACTCTTGCTTTTCTCTGAATGCCATTTACTTGAAATATCATTTTCTCCCCTTTTGCTTTGAGTCTATATTTGTCTTTGGAGCTGAGATGTGTCTCCTGGAGGTAGCATGTGACTGAGTTTTGTTTTTTGACCCATTCTGCAACTTTGTGCCTTTTTATTGATGAGTTCAGTTCATTTACATTTAGGTTGATTATTGAAATATGAGGTCTTCTTATAGCTATTTTATCTTTTGCTTTCTGGTAGCTTGGTGTTTCCATTGCTTTCTTGTCCTTATGTTTCTGTTTTCTTTATTTTGGTTGGCTTTTGTGGGGTTTGCCTCTGGTTCTTCTTGTTTTATGTTATACACTTCAGTTCTGAATCTTTGGTGTATGGTTACCATTAAGAATATGAAAAAGATAGTTTTATATATATAGTTATCCATTTTCTTCTGCCTGTGCCTTGTCTTCATTCCCCTTTGGAGAATTTGGATCTTTGAGTCCTCCTCTTTTTAGTCATTGTTATCTCATTTGTTCCTATGTATACTGAATGTTCATTACTATCTTGCTATAGCAATTCTCTTCTTAATTAAGCTTCTAATGCCCTATTCTTAGTAAGGATTGTAATCCTCTGCTTCTATTTGCCTAATAGTCACTTTACTCCTAATTATGTATTTTTGTTTTCGATGAACTGACTCCTTTCAGTATTTCTTGTAGTGCAGGCCTCATGGTGGAGAATTTCCTCAATTTTTGTATGTCTGGAAAGGTCTTAATTTCTTCTTCACATCTGAAGGAGTACTTAGCTGGATACATTATTCTACATTGGTAGTTTTTTTCATTTAATAGTTTAAATATTTGATTCCATGCCTTTCTGACTTATAAGATCTGTGCTGTAAAGTCTGATAATAATCTAATAGGTTTTCCTTTATAAGTTATCATTTTTGTCTCCCTGGCTGTCCTGAGCATTCTGTCTTTGTCATTGATTTTTGGTAACTTTAATACAATGTGCCTTGATGAAAGGCTTTTTTGGGGTTGAAATAATTGGGTGTTCTGTTGACTTCTTAAATTCCAAACTCCAGCTCATTCCTTAGATATGATATATTCTCATTTACTATTTGTCTGAAAATGCTTTCTAGTCCCTGCTCTTTTTCCTCGCCTTTGGTAATGCCCATTCTCACGTTTTCTCTCCTGATAGTATCAGCTAGTTCTTGTATTTATTTCATTATTTTTCATTCTTCGTTTTTTTTTTTATTTCTTCTGACTTATTTTATAGATTTCTGTCTTTGATATCACTGATCCTTTCCTCCATTTGGTTGACTCTGTTTCCCAAGCTTGCTATTTCATTTTTAAACTCTTGCAGTGTTTTTTTTTTTTAATCTCCAGAAGGTATATTTGGTTCTTTTTGAGGGTTTCAATCTTGCTCTGCTCATATAGTTGTTTTTTCAATTCCTGAAATTGTTGATATGACTCTTTTTGGAACTCACTGAGGTTTTTCAGCATTACCATCCTGAATTCTCTGTCATTTAAGTCGCATATTTCTATGTCTATAAGCTTATTTTCTGGAGGTTTTTTTCTTTCTTTTTGAGATGCCTTGTCACCTTGGCTGTTCATGGTGTTTAATGGACTATTACTTTGCTTGGACATTAATAAGAGTGTATTCTGCTTCCCCTCACCTCCAGAAAGATGATTTATTATGTAAAGATTTCTCTTTAGCCTGTTGCAAAGAAGGCATTTTTCTTTTGGTTTCCAGTAGGTGATGTCTAAGCCTCTTGGATCCCTACCTTCAATCTCAGTCTCCATCAGTGTTAGCGACAGTTTTAGTAGCATTTGTTTAGATTCCCCTGGGACTTGGGCAGTGTTCAGTCTTGGAGGATATGGAGTGTGGGACCCTCTGGATTGGTATGTAGTTTGGTGTTTTTTATTGACTTTTAGATGTTCATCTTATTGCTGTTTCAAGGGGAGAGATCTGGGGATGTCTCTCACTCTGCCATGTTTCTGATGTTACTCTGAAAGTAAATCTTTAAAGTCTTAAAGTTAGGTCATGCCAAGAAGCAGGTGAGCCCCTTGAATTATTCCGGCTTGCCACTTGCTCTCCCCCTCCAAGTGTTCCTAAAGGCCTCAGGAGGGCTGTAGCTAGTTGCAAATCAGTGCAGGACCCTGGCAGTGGCCCACATTTATTTTATTGATACTTCTTCCTGGAGAGTTCTTACCCCTTCTCCATCGCAAGTATGGTAGAATTATAAACTTGTAGGCACAGGCTTCACTAATCTCCAACTGAAAAAGTTGACCACATTTGGATTCTTTCACCAAATTTCGGTACCACCTCAGGTTTTATTTTGAAATTCTCTAATGATGGATTATGATCATCTTTCCTTATGTTTATTTTCTATTTATATATATTTTTTGTAAGATATCTGTTTAGATCTTTTGACTATTTAAAAATATTTTTTTTGTTTCCCATTGTCGCATTTTAAAAGTTTTCATATATCTTGATATGAGTTCTTTATCATGTAAGTGTTTTGCAAATACTATCTGCCAGTCTGTGACTTTTGACTCTCTCAATAGTGTCTTTCACAAAGCAGAATTTTAAAATTTCATAAACTCCAACTTATCAATTTTTTATTAATGAATTATGTTTTTGGTGTTGAATCTAAAAACATGTCTTTGAACTCAAAGCCACCTAGTTTTTCTACTATGTTTTTTTCCTAGAAGTTTATAGTTTTGCAGTTTATATTTAGGTCTATGATCCACTTAATTTAATTTTTGTGAAAAGTGTAATGTCTGTGTCTAGGTTCATTTTTATTTTTGTGTATGAATATCTACTTGTCTCAGCACTATTTTTTTTAAACACTATCATTTCTCTATTGTATTGCCTTTTATCTTTTCACCCCCTTTACCTTTATCACCTCCCTACCATATAAACTTTAGAACCAGTTTGTTAATATCTAAAAAGTAGTTTTCTGAGGTTTTCATTGAGATTGCATTAAATATACAGATCAAGTTTGAAAGAATTGATATCTTAACAATATTGAGTCTTCTTATCAACATGGAATATCATTTCTCAATCATTTAGCTCATTTTGATTTCTTTCCTCTGAGTTTTGAAGTTTTCTGCATGTAAATACTATGTGTATTTTCTTAGATTTCTACTCATGTATCTATTTTGAGGGAACACTATTTTAAATGAGAATAATTATTTTCTACATTTCTTATCCTATTGTCAGCATATAGGAAGCAACTGATTTTAGTACATTTTACCTGTAACCTGAAATCTTGCTATACTTGTGTCCAGGAGTTATGTGGTTTGATCTTTAGGATTCTCTATATAGATATTCTTATCATCTAGGAACAAAGACAACTTTACTTATTCCTTCTGAATCTGTTCATTTTATTTCCTTTTTTTGTGTGTGTCTTATTGTACAATAAGACAATGTAAATTAGGAATAGTGAGAAAAGACACCCTTGTTTTGTTCCCAATTTTAGGAATAAAATGTCTAGTTTCTGCTGGTTAAATATGATGTTAGGTGTAGGACACTTGTAGATGTACTTTATCAAGCTGAAGAGATTTCCTTCTATTTCTACTTTGCTAAACTTATTATGTATTGTCTGGTTTCCTTAAGTGCTTTTTCCTGCCCAATTTATAAGATTGCATAAATTTTCTCCTTTAGCTTATGATGTGGTGGATTACACTAATTTGATCTTAAAATGTTGAAAAAGTTTTGCATTTCTGGAATAAATCTTATATGGTAATGCTGTATAATTTTTCATTGTTGAATTCAATTTATCAATGATTTGTTGAAGAATTTACATTTACATTCATGAGAACTATTATTCTCTAGTTATCATTTCTTTTAATGTCTATCTGATTTTGCTCGAAGTGAGTTAAAAAATCTTTTCTCTGCCTGCAAGTCTGTGACTTGTATTTTCTGAAAGAGATTGTCAAGAATTGGTACCATCTCTTCCTTAAATACTTGGAAGAAATTAGTTATATTTTTAATTTTTTATTGTGGTAAATATATTTACTAAACGATTTATTATTATAACAATTTTATCTGTACAATTCACTGGCATATGTGCTAAAGGCACCAAATCTGAACAAAATGTATAAAAATTAGTGAAGTAATTTTTTAAAAACACAAATCACATCATTTCTCTTAATTTCTTGATCACTGCTTGAGGATAAATTTGTGATGCTCTTGTGTCTGTTCCAGAAGTTTTCAACAGTTACATGGAACAAAGAAATCAAACCTGTGTCTCAGAATTTATTCTTTTGGGACTCTCAGAAGAGGCAGAGCTACAGTCACTGGTCTTTTGTCTGTTCCTGTCCATGTATCTAGTCGTCTTCATTGCGAACTCTCTCATTATCTTGGCTGTTAATATTTACTCCCACCTCCACATTTCCATGTACTTATTTCACTCCAACTTGTCCTTTTCTGATATCTGTTTCACCTCCACCATCATCCCAAAGATGCTGTTGAATATCCAGACAGAGAGAAAAGTCATAACCTATAAAGGTTGCATCACCCAGATGTATTTTTACATGCTTTTTGGTGGATTAGACAATTTCCTCTTGACAATGATGGCCTATGACTGCTTTGTGGCAATTTGTCATCCACTGCATTACATGGTTGTCATGAACCCCAAGCTCTGTGGCATCCTGCTTCTTGCATCCTGATTATTGAGTATTCTAGAGTCTTTACTACAGAACTTAATGATTTTGTGACTGTCTTTTTGCACAGAGATGAAGATCTCTTGTTTTTTTTTGTAAACTTAATCAGGTGTTCCCCCTTGCCTGGACTGACACCTTCCTCAATGCCCTAGTGATGAATTTTGCAATTAGTCTTCTGGGTTTTATTTCACTCACTGGTATCCTTTTCTCTTACTCTAAAATTTTAATCTTTGCTTTGAGAATTTCATAAGCTGGAGGCAAGAATAAAGCTTTTTATACTTGTGGGTCTCATAGTTGTCTCCTTGCTCTATGGTATAGGCTTTAGAGTGTATCTTAGTTCCACTGACACCCAAAACTCCAAGGCAAGTGCCATAGCCTCAGTGACATACACTGTAGTAACACCTATGCTGAACCCTTTTATCTATAGCCTTAAAAATAAAGACATAAAACAGGCCCTAAAAAAAACTCTTCAGCTGAGAAATATTCTCTACATTCAGTGTTTTGTTTCAGGATTAGAGAGTTGGTCATTAGTAATAGGACTTCAGAGTACTTGCAGAACTAAACCACATACTTTTACCATTTTTTATAAAGATATCTGCATTTATCTTATTTACAGTCTATTCTCTTAGTTTTTTATACATTATAAATAACTCTTTTAGTATTTATTTTAGAAAAATTTTGAACTCCCTGATTGTGTTCTATAAGGTCAGTATAGAAAATGCATTCAGTGCATGAACTTTTGCAGTAAAATGTTTAATACAGGAGATTGGATGCTTATCAAATTATAAGAAAGGTAGAACAATGAAGGTGTATTGCTGCTCCTGTCAGAGGAAAGCAGCTGCCTCTTAGATTATCTGCTTTAGGAAGAAAATAATTTGCCATATCACAGACTGTATACCAAGTGTGAAGATTTATGCTAACTATTTCAGAAAAAGATTACATGTGGAACTGGAATCAACATCTAATTAACTATAATAATTCACATTTCTCCAATATTTAATTATCTTTGGCACATAAAAAACATAAGTGGAGATAAAAATAAAAATTACAATCTGTGATCCTTCAATTATTCTGTCACTAACATATGTGATTCCCTTAGATTTGTATTATTGCTTTTTTAAAAAATGTTTTGATAAGCAGGACCACTCTTAGGACATATCTCTTGTCAATTCCTACCATAATAGTCCTCACTTACAGATCATAAAAGTAATGTGGATATTCTATCAATTTCCAACTTTGTCTTTTCTAAATATGTATTTCAAAGATGAAAGAAAGAAAGAAAGAAAGAAAGAAAGAAAGAAAAAGAAAGAAAGGAAGGAAGGAAGAAAGAAAGAAAAAGGACAGAAGGGAGGATGGACAGAAGGGAGAAATAAAGAAATGATGGAGGTAAAAAATAAAGAAAGAAATAGAAATAATGAAAGATAGTAAGAAATAAAAGAAAGAAAGAAAAGTGCTTATTTCTAACATTTACCAGTTTCCGGGGTACAAATACTCTATGGCCATTGTTAAGCAACCGATGTGATGTAAAGAAGGAGTAAGACAGAGATTTACACAACTGGTCCACATGAAACATTGTGAGCCAGCTCCTCACAAACTGCTTTTGAGTAAGGTTAGGAGGAAAATTGTAAAATAAATCTACACAGTTCAGTATATGTCCCAATTATTTGATTGTTCCCTGACCTAAGAATCTAAAATCTCTAGTTTGACATTTTTTTTTTTCTGTAACCTCTCCAGTGCAATTAAAATCACCTAGACACTCCACGTTTCTTGAATTCGGATTCCCAACAACATCATTAATCATTATGCCAAAATGTCACTTCAATAAGCAGTTCTTTCTGAGTGACTGCAGTTGGTATATAATGAAACAGTTTTTCCACTGTTAGCTATGAACTACTAGCATACTGTGCAAACAACATCACCACGCTCTTAAAGCTATCAAGCTGAAATGTCAATTCTCAGATGTTTATTTTGGAAAGCATATTTTTTTTTCAGTCCATTCTCATATTAAATTATTTACCTACCTAGGTTATTTTCTTAAAGCGGAAACATCTTCAAACTATTTTGAGCAGAATTTTTGTAAATATGTACTCACAAAATTGTTGCATGGCTGCTGAAATACCTTTCAATGTCAGGGAATGACCCTTAGAAGAACATTGTAAATTGGGCTGGCTAAGAAAGTTGGTTTTTCTTCTATCATCAGAAAAGTGGTGATATTAAGAGGACTTCACTGAAATTGTTGACTCCATGAAAACACTACATTTTTTGAAATCCAAGTAGTAGGAGACACTTATGTGCTGTTAAATCTGCACATAAATAAAGAATATGCACCCAGCTTTTTAGCACCCATCAAGATATCGCCATAGAAATTTGATTCCATTTTTTGTTCTAAACAACTCAACACCTCTCCAATCTTGCTTGGTAGCAGTGTGAATAAAACATGGAATCTACCTCACTTTTGTCTTCTGAATCCCCCATGTGTACATTTTGAACAATATCCCAATAGTTACATCTGAAACTTTAGGTTCCCATAAGACTGAGGACCTACTACTCCAACTATTATCCTTTGCAGTACAGAAACACAAACCAGAAGGAGAGAGAAATTGGATGCTGCCAAACCACCATATCCCCACACCCTGATAACATGTAGACAAGATGGTGGATGCCAAACTTCCTTTATACTTTGTATGCATTTTAGGAGAGGGTGATTGTATCTCTATCAAAATTTTCTAAGACTTTTCTCCATTTCCTTTCTAATAAAAGATGACTTGCAGATTACAAAGTGAATGAAAGATAAGAGACTTTTATAATTTTAAAAATATATTCTCATACCTCTTTTTATTGTGGTAAAATATACAAAACATAAAATATCCATTTTAACCATCCTTAAGTATACATGCAATGGCATTTAGTATATTCACAATGTTGTGCAACCACTAACCACCAGACATTTTCATTACCCCAAATGGAAATTCTCTATTAAGCAATAACTCCTAATTTTCTCTTGTCTCAGTCTCTGATATCCTCTTTTTCTTTATTTGCCTATTGCCACCATTCTATTTCCATTTCATCATTTCTCTATGTTCCTTGCATTATTCTAAGATGACCTTTCTACAGGGTGAGACTGATTCTGGATGTCACCTGCCATAAACTCTACACTGACTCTCCACTAACTCTAGAATTAATTAACAGTCTTATAATCAAAATGTAAGACTCTATGTTATCTGACAGTGCCTCCATAGCTGGGTTCATTTTTCAGTTTTCATCCTCTGCCTTTTGTTGTTTATCATATACTAGTAGCTATTTTTCATTTCCTGTGTACAGTTTAAAATTTCATTATAATGCCCAGTTCCTCTTCTGTAGTATGTTCTTGGTATGTGTTTTTTCCCCCTTCTGTGCCTGAAATAGCTCCACTCCTCCTTCAAGTTTCAGTACCATTATACATTTGTTTTGTGAAGCCTTCCTTGACCCTCTCAGGAAGTCAATTTTCATTGAGTCAATTTCAGCAGGATTACAGTGTCATCTCATAAAATGGCATTTAATTATTTACATGACTTTCCCCAAGTTTAGACTCTGAGCTCCTTAAGGGAAAGAACAAAGTCCTATTATTTTCTTTATCCTTGGCATATGTTTTAGTGACTACCATACAGTAACAGCTTAATAAATATTTGTAGAAGACTGCAAAACCAGATAGCTGATACTTCCTACATGGTGGGAAAATGAGAAGCAGTGAAACAAGGGGAAATACTTAGGTGAGAAGGCCCCACGACGAAGGCCAATCCCAGTGGGAAAAAGAAGATATTTTGGTGTATCCAGAATCTTCCTCCAGAATCAGAGCTAGAACAGTTATTGTATGGCTCCTTCCTTATAGAAACTACATCTATAGAGTGATGACCTTCTACTGGGAGGAAAGAGTCCAAAGAGATAAGAAACCCAAAGACATCTCCCAGGACTAAAATAGGCACAAGTTTGTATTCTGTTTCTTTCCCCTAGCTCCTGGGAATTAAATCTCCCAGGGAACGCTGAGACAAAAGAAAACTTCATCAATAAGGCTCATAGGAATTCAACTCCTAAAGCCACAGAAGCTCTTAAATGCTTGTGCTAAATCCTCTCAGGTCTACTTTACTAATCTCAGATTGCGAGAAAGCATATTGTGTCTTCCAGAGGTCTCATGAATGGTTCCATCTCCCTGCCTTTCTTGGGGAAACTTCATTCATCGCACAGGGAGGAAACTACATGAGTGAACTCAGACTCTTCCATGTTAATATCTGGGTGACCCACAGCATCTTCTTAGGTACTGGGGAATGTGGTAATGGTGCAAAGGTTTCTTTATTTGTAGAAACTTGATGTGATACAAAAAGATAACGAGTAAAGAAAAATTTGGGGATACAAAATTCTGGCAAGTTAAAATCCTAAATTCTGGAGTTTGATGCTAAATGTATTAGAATACCTTCTTGCTCCCATCTGTCTCCTCTGGTGTTGGCTGTCATTCATGAGGCCTTCCTCTCTCAACAGAAGTTTCCGTTGTTTCACTATTTCTCTTTTCTTCCTATTGTTATAGGTGTCTCTTTTTAATATCAAATGGTTGAATTTGTTCTTTTTTAGTCATTCACAAATATTTATTGAGAAATTACTGTATGGTAGGCACTAACTTATATTCTGCAAATAAGGAAATTAATAAAATGTTGTTTATTCTCTCAAGGTGCTTATGGTCTAAACAGCGAGAGAAACACAGGTAAAAATAAGTAAATACAATATCCTGACATGGTACTCTAATTTGGAAGAAGTGAATCCTAAAAAATAGTAGATTGTTGCTAGGAAGACTATGAAGGCTTTATAGTCATGTTTATAAATGTACAGAGCTTTGAAGTGAGTGTAGTTATTCCGGGTGGGGAAAGTATGAGAGTACTCCAGGAAGGACAGCAGTAAATGTGGGGATGAAACAAACTCTATGTTGTGTTTAAGAAATGAAAAATGGTTCTTAATGTCTGGTTCTTAATGTGAGTTCAGGGCTGAAAAATTAAATTTGAGCCTGGCCCAGAATGCGGTGCTAAATAACAGAGAATCTTATATTCTGGCTACAGAATTGGCACATAATTCTGAAAACAGTGATGAGTCACTGTAGAATTTATATCAGGTGATGTCCATGATCGGGCTTTTCCTATAGGATGTCTTCGGGTCAAGGCAAGAAAGATGTTGCTGCTATAAAAGCCATAAAGAGACAATAAGGGCTGAAAATAGAAGAGTGGAAGGAGAAATGGAAGGTGGCAGATGAATCTATGAGGATTTGAAATAGTTATCCAAAATTTCATCATTAGACATAGGTATTTTATATTGCTTATTTTGTTTAATTCTTCAGTAACTATGTAATTGGTATCATCCAGATTTAGTGGATAAAGAATGTGAGATTTAGAAGAGTCATGCAGTGAAGTCTGGAGTCAGGCTCAGAGATCACTGTTTAAAAGGCTTTTGCAATTCACTAATAATTTTATTTTTAATAAACAATTTATGAACACTTATATATTTACAAGAAAATTATGAAAAAATTTACAGTAAGTTTCCATAAACCTGTACCACCTTCCCCTATTGTCAATATATGCTATTCAGAATGCATTACACTTAGTCATCATTTCTCTTGGGCTCCTCTTAGTTATAAAATTTTCTGAGGCTTTTATCGTTTTGAAGAATTTGATAGTTTTCAGGATCACTGGTCAAATATTTTGAAAAGTTTCCTTTGATTAAAATGTGTCTGGTGTTATCTCATGAATCGGCTGGGGTTATAAATTATTTTTTTAAGGGGGAGATCACAGAGGTTGCCATTTTTATCACTTCATATCAAGGATGTATACTGTTATCAATGACTTCATGTTGACCTTGACCATATGACCAAGATACTTTTTGTCAGGTTTTTCCACTGTAAAGTTATTGTTTTTCTTTCCTTTTCATACTTTACTTTTGGTAAGGAAGTTACTATGTGTTGCCCACACTTTGCTAATGGTAAGTTATTCTGCACATCCATGAGCGTGGAATATCTATATAAATGACTGGAATTCTTTTGCGTAGAAAATTTGTCTTTTCTCACTCTACCTATCATCTATCTATCTATCTATCTATCTATCTATCTATCTATCTACCTATTTATTTCATTATTTATACTAGTGTAAGTTTTAAAAAAATTTGTTGTGGAGTTTCTAGAATTAGCTCTCAAACATGATTAGATTTAAGGATGTGAATGGCTCCATTTTCAATAGTAAAGAGAGCATTGATAATCCACAGCATAAACTGATAACAGAGATTCACAAAATGTCACCATTGGATACTCCTAATCAGTGAAGGGAAGATCTAGGTGATTGTGTATATAATACTTTCAAACATTTTTGGCAAACTAATGACTAAAATGAGATTGAGTGATTGCTCCTAATATCAATGGAAAAAGTGAGAATAGAAAAAGATTAGCTCAGATATTTGGATTCTCATATTAAGTGCCACATGAATGCTCTAAAAACCTGTATATGTGCCCTGAAGTAGACACATATGTATCTGCAAAACTGAGATTGCTGAATATCTCTCATCCTGTGACTGGCTGAATTATAATGTAAGTTGAATGCCTAACCACAGAGGGTGTCTATAGTTAAAGTGAGAGTATCAAATGGGAAGGAATGGGATCCTGAATGTTACAATGGAATCATGTGGGAAGGTCTTGAGGAATCTAGTGACATTAAGCCTATAATTCTGCTGTCTTCTTTGTTATTGGAAGCCATCTCCTAACCCCCTGTGATAGCTACCTCCACATCCAGAGTGTGATTTTCTCTCTATCTCAGTGTGAGAAGATTAACCCTATTTTGCCCGAGGAAAGTTAGTTTCCTTTAAGAAAGTAATGGCCTTCCATGAAGTAGTTGCCATGCAAGACTACTGATTTTCCTCAGGAACTCCATTGCCCTTCTTTGTTTCTAAATTTATAAGTAGATGCAAGCACTAGCAGGCCCCTAAAGGTAAGGTAAAAAGTGTAATGTATGAGGTGCACTGCACTACAAAAAAACTACTTGGGTTATCTAATTTATACAGACAGAAATCCAGGGAACATGTGTGGAAATGAATATATTAAGAGTGTGAGATAATGGTGGCAGAAACATAAAGTTGGCTCAGGCTGAATTCATTGATATGAGCTCACTAAACAGAGATTCTGCAGCTTAGGAACTTAGATATCTAATAGTTTGTTTGATATATTGAAATATGGACCAGTGACCAATGGTGAATGAGTTGGAAATGCCAGACTTGCCTTGGTTTAATGTAGAATAAGGAATTAAAGGCTTAGGGAGATTGGAATGTTAGCATGAACTTGTCATTTAAGACCTACTTACCCACATGGAAAGAGTATAGGAGATACGCCTTTTGCCATGACTACAAAAAATAAATTTTTGAGAGGAGTCCCAATATCTGTGATTGCTCTTTTCTATAAACCTTACAGTGGAAATTTCAGCCACTGAATTAGAAAACCTAAATACAATGAAAGTATTTGGATCCTGGTGTGGCAGTAGGGGCGAAGTAGTGGTGTTCCACCACCAAAGACAAAATGGGACTGGTTACTGTAATGAATAGTGGAGTCAAAGCCACCATTGAAATAGTCTGACTTGTTCAGATGTGTAGTGTTGGCTAGCTGATCATAATGTTTGCAGAAGTAAAATAAATAGAAAGCCTACTCAATTTTTATTTGATCTCCATGAGCAAAAAAGTTCTAGATCAAGGAAACAAAAGTATAATTTAAATCAAAAGCAGAGTCACAGCTCTTCAATCAATTTCTATAACCAGTTAACAGATCTCAAACTTCTAGAATGAATGGTAGCAGTTCCTCTTGAAGAAGGACCCTGGTATACTGCCAAATATTTATCCTGTTAATCTTTTTCTTAACTTTTCACAATGAGATATGTCTTCAGTCTTTTACCTAGGTAACTGCATGAGGAAAAAGAAACTAATCAGACCTTTCAGGGATTACTGGAGAATGGCTTTGAACTGACACTAATTCTGAGAGACCCAAAATGTTACTATGGCCCTCCAGTCAGAGTAGAGGCTGATGAAGTTTAGGTGGTCAATGGAGTTTTAGATCAGTTTCATCTGACAGTGATCCCAGTGGATCCCCAGACCCATCTTGTGGTATTGTGCCAGTTCCAGAATGCATAATTGGAATAAGTTTGCTAAGAAACTGGCAGAATCACCACACTGGTTTTCTGACCTGTGGAGTTGGGATTTTTATGGTGAGAAAGGCCAAGTAGAAGTCACTAGAACTGCCTCTACCTAGGAAAATAGTAATTCAAGAACACTATCACATTCCTAGAAGGATTGAAGAGATTAGTACCATCATCAAGAATTTAAAGATGCAGGGGTGGTGATCCCCATCATGGCCTCATTCAACTCACTTGTTTGGCCTGTACAGAAAACAGATAGATCTTGGAGAATGAGTAGATTATCATAGGCTTAACTAGATGATGATTCGATGACTTCAACTGTAGATGCTGCAATCATAGCAGGTATTAATAAGATATTTGTAATCCAGAGGGTGGGAAATAAAAAAAAAAAATTCAGGGACCTTCTATCTCAGTGAGATTTCTATGGGTCCATGTTGTGAGGCATATTGAGTTTGATTTCTAACATTTTCCTGAAGATTTTTGAATGTGTGCTCATGTGAGATATTGTTCTTTAGTCTTCCTTTCTTTTAATGTCTTTGTCTGGTTTGGTATTAGGCTAATGCTCAATGAGTTAAAAAGTATCACCCCTATTTTTATTTTCTGACAGATTGTAGATCACCACTATCAATTCTTCCTTAAATATTTTGTAGAATTTACTAGCTTTCATTAATAATGTTTCTAAAAGACTGTTTAATGTATGAAAATATTTCTTATCATTATAAGACAAAGAAAATAGTTAGAAATCTTTCGTTCAAATCTTTAACTTTCTACATGTATTTTCATTTTTTCTTGATGTGTATTTATGAATAAATCTTGATGATGTGAGAATATAAGTCTTTTATGTCATAAAGGTTAAATATTACTATTATTTTATTCTGGGCATTATGGGGGACTATACATAGAAAATGTAATGTTTCCATTGATTCCTCAGTGCTCCCTCTCTCAATTATATGCAATCTTTTATCTCTTCTCTATGGTTACCTTCATAGGAATACCTGAATTATCAAATTTAATTTTCAAGGGAGAAGAAAGCTGATTCATTCATATTACAGTATGTCTTATAAAGGCTGATTCTTATGCCTTATTTGAAAGAGTGCATAATACTACTATCATTGCATTAGATGCGTGTATACAAAAGATATAGGAGAAGTTATCAGCAAAGGGGACAGAGGTTGATCATATATACCGAACTAAAATTATATTCCAAAACAAGATGCATAATTTAGACTAAATGAAAAGTTGAACAATAGAGAGTATAGTTTATAGACTGATGACATATATTTTTATGTACATTATACTTAATACATACAACTATATAAATATAACATAAGACATGATTTGCTATGATATGATGTATTACAATGTAATATACATATACATGTAAAAAACAGCAACTCAAATACAGGATTTCATGTGTTAGTAGCTTTCAATAAAAGCAAAATGTTCTAATCTTTTCTTCTTTCTCTGATCTTACCCACAATCTTGATCCAGATTTTTTTCAATTAGTTTTTAAAAAATTTTTATTATGTGACATATATACATAAATTAAATTACTCAACACACAATTCCTATTTATCAATATCTGAGTCAGAAGGTAAACAAGAAATACATGAATCCACAAGAATGGAATAGTTGGCAAGGAATTGAAATTGTTTATTGATGATATACACTTGTCACTGATTCTTATTCTGAGTGTTAGAACCAGGGACATTTAATGAACTTATTTTATTTTTTATTTTTTAAATTAAATGTATTGGGATGACACTGGTTAATAAAAATCATAGTTTTCAAGAGTACAATTCAATAACACATCATATGTATACTGCATTGTGTGTTCACAGCCCAAAGTTAAATTTCCTTCTATTACCATATATTTGACCCCCTTTACTCTTATTTACTTTCCCCTCACCCTCTCCTACCTTTTCTCTGGTAACCACTAAACTGTTGTTTGTGTCCATAAGTCTATTTGACTTGTTTGTTTGTTGCTTTCAGTTTTATATTCCATATCTGAGTGCAATCGTATGGTTCTCAACTTTTTCTGACTTATTTTGCTTAGCATAATCTCAAGATCCATCCAAGTTGTTGCAAATGACAGAATTTTGTCTTTTCTTATGGCTGAGCAATATTCCATTGTATATATGTACCACATCTTCTTTATTCAATCATCTATCATTAATAAATTTAAACAGAAACATACATTGACTTAACAAATGATTTGACATATAATACTTTTGTCTTTTATAAATTTTTCAGTTTGTGTAACATACACATAGCTAAAACAATTAAATAACCATAGAATCCTTATAATGATAAGATAATATTCTTAAGTCCCACATCCTCTTTACTTTCCAGACCTTCTTCCTAGAGGCAACAACTTAAAACTTTTATTTGCTTCTTCTGGTAGTTATTCCCATCTCTAAGTAATATACTATTTGCCTGCTTCTTGATCTATCAATTTCAGACATTATCTATCAACTTTATTATGCCAGATGAAGGTGTGTTCTCTTACATACACATGCACACTCTTCTATTAACACCTCCAATTATATCATAGCTTTTAAATTAAATTGATAATGTATGTATTATTTACTAGAAAGCTAAGAAGTATACTTTGATCACATTTGCTTTCTTTTTAAATTAAATCTATTGAGGTGACATTGGTCAATAAAATTATGTAAGTTTCAAGTGTATGATTCAATAACACATCATATATAACATTGCATTATGTGTTTTTTCATTCAAGTCACACTTCTTCTTTGCTATTCCTGATGATACCAGTAATTCTACCTCAGGGTCATTAACTGGCTATTTTTCTGCCCTAAATACTCTTCCTAAAGATATAGGCTGGAATTGCATCCTCATTCTTTTAAGATTATCTGCTTAAAAGGCGACCATAAGAAAGAACCTTTCTTCTTCATATTATATTATCTGTACCTTGAATTATTTTACTAATGATAATAATGATCACATGAGATAGTTTATTGATTTATTGATATTCTATTGCCACCCCAACACACACATATACTGTAATAGAACTTGTCAAAGACAGGTATATTTTAAAACATTAACTTCACTTCTGTATCAAGGAACTTCAACAATACTTCCCCAAAAATTATTGGTCAAAAATATTTGATGTATGAACAAAGAATGTCTCAGAGAATTTGTAAGGGAAATTGCCTCAGACAAATGTTGTGGACAAAGGGCTATGGTGGCTAGTCAGTGATTGGGTAATGGGAATTGTAACTCCACACTAACTGCACACAGGCTTCATTTTTTTGATGTAGCTTTTTTCCCTGATTCAAGCAGGCTTTACTTAATAGTATTATAACTCACTTTTTCTGCCCTTGTCCTTCCACCTTTGTATGCCTACTCCTTTGTTTTTTTTATTTATATTCCTGGATACCATCTGGAATAAAACCTGCTCTAGGAGAAATTATAGAGTTAACTGGATTAGTGTTAATATTAATCTTTTACGAAATGTTCAAAGAAAGCATAATAAATATAACTAAATTATGTAGGCAGGCCTAGACAACTAGAAAGCAAATGCATCATAAAGCTATTTCTCCAACTGGAGGAACTGAACACAATATCTTACTGCAGTGTTTAGCATTTCTTTATAAATTATTGTCTCATGAGTCCACTACTGGTAAACCAACAAAAATTCCATAGAAATGGAAATGAGAAGATTACAGTGAGGATTGTAAGTGTGATTGTTGCAGTTTTATTCTAGTCTTATGATTGTTACCATTAAAAAAATGTTTTTCCTTTCTTTCCTTACAATCTCATTCTCATATTTTAAGTACATAAAAATGCCTTGTCAACTAAAGTCTAACTTGTAGGAAAACAGTTTGCTTGACTGTTTATCTAGAGAAATCTAGAAACAGACTTCAAAGTGAGCTAATAGTCTCCAGACCCTTTGGTGCCCAAAGATTGACTGCCAGATACTTCCCAGATCTCTGCTTGACCAGCTCCAATTTGCTGATCAGAGCAGGCTGTGGAAGGAGGGTTCATCAGGCTGACTGGTACCGGTAAAGGAGCTTCCCACTTCCTTCTCGTTAATTCTTCTGTTTTATTTGCCTTCCATCCAGGCAGCCTGAGAGACAAGCCAAGGCCAGAAGTCAAGATAGATGGCTTTGGCCACCCACTCCCTTCCAGGATACAGCCCTCTCCCTGGGGTTTTGGAATTTTTCCCTTATTTTTTGCCAGGCCTTCTCCCTATAATAACCCCTGTTTGCAGTGAAGGGGCAGGACAGCCTTTGTGACAGAAGTCCTCTGTCTTCTCAGGATGCTGGCTCTTGAATAAACCTGATTTCCTCCTACCAAACTCTCGTCTCCTGAGTTATTGATTATGGGTAGCAAGCAGCTAAACCTGAGTTCAATAACAATAGCATCTAATATAAGATGGGGCATTAGAGATTCTCTAATTTTTCAGCAAAAGAACTATCAATCTATACATAACATAGAAATTTACAAAAAGACAAACAAGAATATTTCTATTAATTTCTTTCAAAATTGCTTGCAGTTAAATTTGCATTGCTTATGTCTCTATTCCAGCAGATTCATTGGCTCCATGGAATCAAAAAAACAAACACTTGTTTCAGAATTTATCCTACTGGGACTCTCAGAAAAGAGTCAGCCTCTTCTCTTTGGGCTATTTTTGTCCATGTATCTGGTACATTCATTGGAAATCTTTTTATTATTTTAGCCTTTATCACTGACTCACTTCCATACACCCATGTACTTCTTCTTCTCCAATCTCTCTTTTGCAGACATCTGTTTCACCTCTACCACCATCCCAAAGATGCTGCTTAATATCCAGACACAGAGAAAAGTCATTACATAGTCAGGATGCATCACACAGATATACTTTTTTAATGCTTTTTGGAGTTTTGGATGACTTTCTCCAGACCGTGATGGTCTATGACCTGTTTGTTGCCGTCTGTCATCCCCTGCACTATACGGTCATTATGAACCGCCAGCTCTGTGGCTTCCTGCTTATAGCGTCCTGGATTATAACTGCCCTGCAGTCATTGACACAGAGCTTAATGGTTTTACAACTATCTTTTCGTGCAGAATTGGAGATCCCTCACTTTTTCTGTGAACTTAATCATGTGGTCCAACTTGCCTGTTCTGACACCTTCTTCAATAACACGGTGATGTATTTTGCAACTGTAATTATAGGTGTTATTCCTCTTACTAGTATCCTCTTCTCTTACTCTAGAATTATATCCTCCATTTTGAGAATTTCATCAGCTGGGGGCCTGGAGTTTTGTATGGCAATGGAACTAAGATATACTCCAAGGCCTGTCCCATAGAACAAGGAGACAACCGAGAGTTGAAACCCACAAGTGGAAAATGCTTTATGCTTTATCAGTTCACAGGAAGATAACATACAATTTAAGTTATTTAAAGATTTCATCTTATAGTCAATAATGTTGTAATAATCATGTATGGTGCCGAGTGGGTACCGAACTTATTGAGGGGATCACACTGTAAATTATATAAATACATAACTGTTATGCTATATACCTAAAAAACTACTGAATTTAATGTCAACTGTAATTGAAAAAAATTGTACATAAAAAGTTACAAAACATATTGGTTACAAAGATTTTTCTCTAAGTTGCTATTTTAAATATAAAAAAGGAAAAGAAAACAATTTGAAAATTCAGTGGAAACATGGCAAAGTGAGAGTCGTCTCTAGACTCTCCACTTGAAACCACAATAAGCTGAACATCTAAAACTCAGCAAAAAAACACACCAAAACTACACACCTGAGCTTGGGATCTGCGCATAAGAGCTACCACAGGTCAGAACCCCTGGTGTCCAGCAGTGGACTGGGAGTAATAAAGAAGCTGCCAGCTGCAGGAGCTCCCTGTAGGAGAAGGGGAAGGGTGAAGGCGCAGCGACTTCCTGAATAACCCTGCCTGGAAGTGCCAGGGCTTGTATGCAGCAAACCAGAGGGCCCAGTCATTAGGGCAGAAAGCAGAGAAGCGGGGCGGGACCACAGAGAAACAAAAGCTGATTTTTACTGTCCCCAGTTGCAAAACCAAGGCTGAGCCGCAGCTCTCAACACCCCCCCAACCCCCCGACCCAGAGAGTCCCTCACTCCACAATTTCAGAGACCAATCACCAGGGAGCACTAGGGGAATCTGAGCAAACTACTAGGAAACTTCTAAGGAAACTACTAGGGATCCAAGAGACTTAGACGCCACCTACTAGAAACCAAAAGAAAAGCATCTTCTTTGCAGCAGGCTAAAGAGAGACCTTTATTTAATAAATCTTCTTTCTTGAAAAACAACAGAATACACTTCCATTAATGCCCAGGTGGAGAAATAGTCCATTAAACACCATGAACAACCAAGGTGACAAGGCATCTCAGAAAGAAAGAGAAAAATCTCTAGAAAATAAGCTTACAGACATAGAAATATGTGACTTAAATGACGGAGACTTCAGGATGGTACTTCTGAGAAAACTCAATAAGATCCAAAACAAATCATGCTGACAATTTCAGGAATTTTTAAAAAAACAAATATATGAGCAGAGCAAGGAGATTGAAACCCTCAAGAAGAACAGAATAGATATTCTGAAGATGAAGAACACACTGTAAGAATTGAAAAATGAAATAGCAAGATTGGGAAATAGAGTCGACCAAATGGAGAAAAGGATCAGTGATATCAAAGACAGAACTCTAGAAATGAATCAGAAGGAAGAAGAGAGAAACTGAAGAATAAAAAATAATGAAGCAGAAATACAAGAACTAGCTGATATCATCAGGAGAGAAAACATAAGAATAATGGGCATTACGAAAGGTGAGGAAAAACAGCAGGAACTAAAGAGCATTTTCAGACATACAGTTGATGAGAATATATAAATTATTAAGTGAAAAGAATTACCAGCCTAGAATAATATATCCAGCTAAGCTCTCCTTTAGATATGAAGGAGAAATCAAGACCTTTCCAGGGATAGAAAATTGAGGAAAATTCCTGCACTACAGGAATTACTAAAAAAGGTTGGCTCACCTAAAACAACAACAACAACAACAACAAAAATACATAATTAGGAGTAAATTGGCTATCAGGCAAATAGAAGCAAAGGAGTGCAACCCTTATTAAGAGCTGGGCTTTATAGCTTAAATAATAAAAAGTGAATTGTTAAAACAAGATAGTAATAAACATTTAGCATACATAGGAACAAACTGAGACAACAATGACTGAAATAGGGAAGAATCAAAGATCCAATTTCACAAAGGGGAGTGAAGATAAAGCACAGGCAGAAGAAAAGAGATGACTGTATCTATATCTATATCTATGTCTATGTCTATATCTATATCTATATCTATATCTATATCTATATCTATATCTATATCTATATCTATATCTATATCTATATCTATATCTATATCTATATCTATATCTATCTATCTCTATCTCTATATCTATCTATCTATCTATCTATCTATCTATCTATCTATCTATGTATATATAAGACTATTTTTTACCTATTTGTAAAGGTAACCACACACCAAAGATTCAGAACTGAAATATATAACATGACCAAGAAGAACCAGAGTCAAAACCACAAAAGCCAACCAAAATAAAAACAACAGATATGCATGGACAAGGAAGCAATGGAAACACCGAGCTACCAGAAAGCAAAAGATAAAACGGCTATATTTTGTTGACCTCATATTTCATAATCACTCTAAATGTAAATGGACTAAACTCACCAATAAAAAGGCACAGAGTTGAAGATTAAATAAAAAAACAAATCCCAAGCATATGCTGCCTCCAGGAGACACATCTCAGCTCCAAAGACAAATATAGACTCCAAGTGAAAGAGGGAGGGGGAAATGATATTACAAGCAAATGGCATTCAGAGAAAAATGGGCATAGCAAGATTAATATCAGATGAAATAGATTCAAAATAAAAAAGGTAAAGCAAGATGCTGAGGAACACTTCATAATGATAAAGAGAATGATGCACCAAGAAGACATAGCACTTATTAATATCTATGCTGCCAATCTGTTAGTAAAGCAATTACTAACTGAACTGAAGAGAGAAACAGACCAAAACACCATAGTAGTGGGGATATGGACAGATCATACAAACAGACAATCAATAGGAAAATAACATCATTAAATGACACTTCAGTCCAACTGGACATAAATGACATTTATAGAGCCTTCCACCCCAAAACAGCTGCTTACACATTCTTCTCTAGTGCACATGGAACATTCTCAAGAATTGACCACATACTGGGACACAGAAGTAGCCTCAACAAATATAAGAGGGTTGAAATCGTACCAATTATATTCTCTCATCATAATGCTTTGAACCTAGATATCAACTGCAAAAAGAAATCAGGAAGAACCACAAATACATGGAGATTAAACAACTTGCTACTGAAGAATAACTGGGTTAGAGAAGAAATAAAAAGAGAGATCAAGAAATACCCAGAAATGAATGATAATGATAGTACAACATACCAAAAGTCTTGGGACATGGCAAAAGTGATCAAGAGAGGAAAGTTCATATCATTATAGGCCTACCTCCAAAAACAAGAATGAGCCCAATAAATAACCTAATACTTCACTTTAAAAAACTAGAAAGAACAAATGAAGCTTAGTCAGCAAAAGAAAAGAAATCTTCAAAATTAAGCAGAAATAAATCAAATTGAAAACAAAACAAAACAACAATAGAAAATCAGTACAACAAAGAGCTGGTTCTTTGAATGGTTAATAAAATTGACAAACCCCTGGCTAGACTTACTAATGGAAAAAGAGAAAGGACAAAAATAAACAAATCAGGGATGAAAGAGGGGAAATTACAACCGATATCACAGAAATACAAAGGATCATACAAGAATACTATGAAAAAGTATATAACACCAAACTTAATAACCTAGAAGAAATGGACCAGTACTTAGAAAAATAAAACCTTTCTAGACTGAATCAAGAAGAACTTGAAAATCTAAATAGACCGATCAGCAGTATGGAAATTGAAACCATCATCAAACACCTACCAAAAAGTAAAAGTTCAGGACCAGATGGCTTCACCAGTGAATTCTACCAAACAGTCAAAGAAGATTTAATATCTATTCTCATCAAACTCTTCCAAAAAATTGAGTAGGAGGCAATACTTCCCAATTCATTTTATGAGGCCAATATTACTCTGATACCAAAACCTGGTAAAGATTACACACAAAAAGAAAACTACAGACTAATCTCTTCCATGATTACAGGTGCAAAAATCCTAATTAAGATGTTAGCAAAACAAATACAGCAATATATTAAAAAGATTATACATTATGATCAAGTGGGCTTCATCCCAGGGGTACAGGGATAGTTCAACATATGCAAATTGATTAATGTGATACACCACATAAACAAAATAAAAAATAAGAATCATATGATCACATCAATAGATGCAGAAAAAGCCTTCGACACGATGCAGCATCCCTTTATGATCAAAACACTTAACAAAATCGGTATAGAAGGAAAATACCTTAACATAATAAAGTCCATCTATGACAAATCCTCAGCTAACATTATACTTCATGGTGAAAAACTAAAAACCTTCCTTCTAAGATCAGAAACAAGACAAGGCTGTCCACTATCACCACTGTTATCCAATATAACATTAGAGATCCTAGAGGGTACAATTAGAAAGAGAAAGATATAAAAGGGATCCAAATAGGAAACGAAGAAATAAAACTGTCATTATTTGCGGATGACATGATTCTCTATATAGAAAACCCTAGACTCCACAGGAACACTACTAGAAACAATAAGCAAATACAGTAAAGTCTCTGCATACAAAATCAACGTTCCAAAATCCATAGCATATCTATATACTCTAAAAATGAAGTGTCAGAAAAGGAAGTGGAAAAAATAATTCCTTCTGCAATTGCAACAAAAGGAATAATATATCTAGGAATAAATTTAATGAAACATGGGAAGGACCTATATAATGAAAACTATAAGACCCTATTTAAAGAAATCGAAGATGATACAAAGAAATGGAAAGATATTCTGTGTTCTTGGATTGGAAGAACCAACATAGTTAAAGCGACCTTATTACCCAAAGCATCATACAGGTTTAATGCAATCCCCCCAAAAATCCCATTGCATTTTTAGAGAAATAGAACAACAAATCATCAGAGTTGTATGGAAGCACTAAAGACTCTGAATCGCCAAAGCCATGCTGAGAAAAAGAATGAAGCTGGAGGCATCACTCTGCCCGACTTCAAATTCTACTACAATGCGGCAATTATGAAAACAGCATGCTATTGGCAGCAAAACAGACACACGGACCTGTGGAACAGAATCGAGGGTCCAGAAGTAAACCCATTTTTATTTGGGCAAGGGAGTTTTGACAAAATACCCCAAAACATACAGTGAAACAAGGAGAGCCTCTTCAACAAATGGTGCTAGGAAAATTGTAAGGCCACCTGCAAAAGAACAAAATTAGACTGTTGTCTATCACCACACACCAAAATTAACTCAAAATGGATTAAGGTCCTGAATATAAGACCTAAAACAATAAAATGCATAGAAGAAAACATAGGAACTAAACTCACACACCTTGGACTTAAGGAGGATTTTATGAATTTGACCTCAAAGGCAAGGGTAGTAAAAGCAAAACTAAATGAATGGGACTACATCAAACTATAAAGCTTCTGCTCAGCAAAAGAAATCGTCATCAAGGTAAAGAGACAACCATTGGAATGGGAAAATATATTTGCAATCAATGCCTCCGATAAGCACCTAATATCTAAAATATACAAAGTACTCATATGACTCAATAACAACAACAGCAGCAACAACAAAACCCCCAAAGGATCCAATCAAAAAATGGGCAGAGGACCTGAACAGACACTTCTCCCTAGAGGACATCCAAATGGCCAACAAATATTTGAAAAGATGCTCAGCATCGCTTGTTATTAGGGAAATGCAAATTAAAATCACAATGAAATACTATCTCACACCTGTTAAAATGGCTATAATCAATAGGAGAAGTAATAACAAATGTTGGAGAGGATGCGGAGAAACGGAACCCTCATACACTGTTGGTGGGACTGCAAATTGGTACAGCCGCTATGGAAAATAGTATGGAGGTTCCTCAAAAAACTAAGAATTGATCTACGTTATGATCCAGTAATCCCTCTACTGGGTATTTACCCCAAAGACTTAAAAACCCATATCTGAAAAGATATTTATTTGCACACCAATGTTCATAGCAGCACTATGTATAGTGGCCAGGACATAGAAGCAACTGAAGTGTCTTACAATAGATGATTGGCTAAAGAAGCTGTGGCACATATATACAATGGGATATTACTCAGCCTTAAGAAGAAATGAAACACTGCCATTTGTGACAACATGGATGGACCTCGAGATAATCATGCTAAGTGAAATAAGCCAGACTGAAAAAGTTGAAAATCACATGATGTCACTTATATGTGGGATATAATCCTAAAAGCAACAAATGAATAGGACAAACAAACAGATATTCAGGGACATGGACAATGGACTAGTGGTTACCAGAGGGTAGTGGGTGAGAGAGGAGGGGAGAGGTATATGAGGTATAGGGAGTAAACTATAGAGGAGTAGGGGAAGGGCGAAATAGATAAATGAGATCAAATATATGGTAGCTGAAGGATACTAGACTTTGGATGGTAATCACACAATAGAATATATAGATATCAAATTATAATTACACCTGAAAATTACATAATTGTATTAACCAATGTTACCACATTAAATTTAATAAAAAAAAATAAATAAAGGACAAAAGAGCTCATAGATACAGATAATGGATTAGTTGTTGCCGTAGGTGGGGAATAGGTGGTGAGGGGGTGGAGGTAGGTCAAAGGGTGATCAGGTCAAAAACTACAAACTTATAATTATAAAATAAATAAGTTCTGGGAATATAATATACTGCATGAAGACTATAGTTAATAATTTTGTACTGTATATTTAAAAGTTGGCAAGACAATGTATAGATGTGGATGTTAACTAGTCTTATTGTGGTGAATCATGTTGTACACCTGAAACTAGTAAATGTTGCATGTCAATTATTCCTCCACAAACACACACACACACACACACACACACACACACACACACACACACACTATCTCACAGTTCTTAAAGGTCAAAAATAAAAAATATACCCTATTTCATCAAAAATCAAGGTGTCTGCAGAGCTGTGTTCTTTTTAGGAGGTTGTCAAGGATAATCTGTTCTCCCTTTCTCATTTCCAGAGGATGATAGCATTTCTTGGCTTATGGCCTCTTCTTTCATCTTCAAAGTTAGTTGAGTCTTTCTTGCATCACTTCACTCTGGCACTGACTTTTCTACATTCATCTTCTACCTTTAAGGATCTGTGATTATACTGAGCCAATTCAGATAATCTAGGATAGTCTCCCTATCAAGGGTTAGCTGATTAGAAACCTTGATTTCATCTATAACCTAATTCACAGAGTCTAATGTTTTCACAGATCTGGGGATTAAGATATGGACATCTTTGGGAGGCCATTATTCTGCCTACTATACTGTGTGACACAGTTTTGGCAAAAGATGTGTCAATGGGAATTTGTTAGGTGGAACGTTTTTGAAAGCATGTATTTTTTAAATAAAGAAATATGGATGTGGTTCCATAATGTAGTGGTTATCACATCTACTTTATACACAGAAAGTCCTGGGTTCACACCCCAGTGGAGCCATGGTCTGAGGTCTATGGCCATGCCACCATGAACAAGCCCGACTTCTGATCTCGGAAGCTAAGCAGGGTCAAGCCTGGTTAGTACTTGGATGGGAGACCACTTAAGAAGATCAGATGCTGTAAGCATAAATAATACTAATAAACCATAAAAAATAAATAGAGAAGTAATTTTTAATTAAATGTGTTGGGGTGGCATAAATAAGATATGGTACATATTTACAGTAGAATATTACTCAGCTATAAGAAAAGATAAAATGCTGTCATTTGTGACTGCATGGATCAATCCTGAGATTATCATGCTAAGCAAAATTAGTCAGACAAAAAAATGTGTGATTTCAATCCTATGTGGGGTATAAGACTTAAAGCAACAAATGAACAAGACAAACAAACAAACAAAACTCATAAAAATATTTTGAATTAAAAAAATGCAAACTCACAAACATAATATTGAGCAAAATAAGGCAGGCACAAAAAATACACATTGTAAGATTTCATTTACATGAAGTTCAAAACAGGCAAAACATAATCGATGTTGTTAGAATTCTAGAGAGTGGGAAGTAGTTGTGAAGGTAATTAAGCACAAAAGAAGTTACTATGTATCTGGACATGTTCTAATTTTTGGTGCGATTCATTATCCAAAGGAATATATTTAGTTTGCATAAAATTTATTGAACACTGATGTAACAGTTTCCCATGTGTATGTTGTGCTTCAAAAAACTAAGTTAAAATACACCACAAACCCTTCTCATACTCTTCAATACTAGGCTCTTGATTTTCCTCCCAGTCTTCCCATATGAGACATGGATGTAATGTGTGGAAGTACAGCAGCTATTCTGTGACCATGAGGACATAAAACACACGTTGGGAATGGTGGCGCAGAAATAAATAAAAGAGGACTAGTTCCTTAAAAAGATCATGAAGCTGTCAGAGTGGCCCTGAACTCCCTCCCTAACTCTATACCTGTGATGTGCAAATACATGGTTTTAATTTGTTGAAGCCTTTATTGTGCCAGAACTTTTTGTTACTTGCAGCTTGATGCCATCCCCAACTCAACATACTGCTTTAGAATTTTTCTAACATGTCACACCAATGGAAGAACTGCGTAGGGATCAAAAATGTTATATTCCATGTGTATTTTGTAATAAACATAACCATTATCTTGTATCTGTATTTTTGATAATTGCTACACATAAGAAATGCCTTGACGAATTAGAAGACCTGTAGAAGATAATCATTAAAATAGAGGGGATAAAATTCCATAGGGAGATGAAAAAAAGAATTTAGAGATTTTTTTTTTTTTGGCATAAGTAAATCCTTAGTGGTCATAAAACTTGTCTTCCACTGAAAAGTGAGTTGGCATAGGCACTTGGAACATCACATACTGCCATCCCTGCTGGTTACCTTGCAGTCTCCAGAGATTCTCACCTCTCCTCAACCCTTATATTCAGGATATTGACAATGCAACTTACACAGCAGCTCTCCCTCTTCTTTCAAATTATGATTTCTCCGCTCTGTCTGTATTTCAAATGCCACCTGCTTCCAGCAGGACCCCTGACGACTCCTGCCACCAACAAATACAAGTATCAGGTTGAAATCATTATGACTATGTTAAGCCAGGTCAATAAAAAGAAAAGCAATATTTATATGAGGATGCCAAAAAGATGGCTTCAGGACAGCAGCAGTTCTCTAGCTGTGTTAATGAGTTAAATCCCTGGACTTGAGGTATCTATAAAAAAAAGTTCTATCTATCTATCTATCTATCTATCTATCTATCTATCTATCTATCTATCTATCTATCTATCTATCTATCTATTCATTCAGCCTAGAAATGTTAAACTGGAGGCGAGGGGCACGGAGGGCTTGATGCTTTAGAGTAAAATTTCTACAGCTGCTAATTAAACATATTTTCACTCTCACTTATTTTTTTTCAAGATCATTCAGCTGTTGAGAGTAGGTGCAGAAATAAAACTTTACCAAATTGAAATTTGCACAGGTGATAGACTGACTACAGACACGGCCCACTTCTCTTCCTTTGTCTTGCCGCCATGGCTTTAGCAATGTGACTGACTGTGAAGTTCCTCCCCGATCAGGAAGAGGAATCTATTTCTCTGCCTTTAAATTTGGGCTGCACTTAGATTTTATGATTTGTTTGGACCAATGAAAATGTCAGAAGTGAGAGTGTGCTTTACCATGCCTTGGTGCATTTGTACTGTTCTCACTAGAAATCCTTGCCATATGACCAGATCAAGGTGGGCTTTCCAGAGTTGGAGATGACATGGAGACAGAGCTCATTTATTCCAGCCCAGCTCTTTCTAGATCAATCACAATAGCTGAGCCCCTAATATACTAGAAAGCCCAGCCAAGGTCAGCTGAGATGCCCCAGCTGACCCCCAAGTGACTACATACTCATGAGGAGGCCAGCAGAGAAAAGAATACTTTCCCACTGTAGAAACCCATCAGAAAATAAAGGAATTATATTAAACTATTTGCTTTTACAGTAGCTCATTATATAGCAATAGTTAACTGATACAATAGACAAAGCGAACAGAACGGAGGGAAATTATAAAAACCTGCTACTTCTTACTTTTGTCCTGGCATTTGTACTGATATTTGAGCACAGCATCCATGGTTGTCAAATTTATTTCAGATGTCTGTATAAAGGTGGCTCCATTGAAGTTCCCTTCTAGGGATTCAGGAGAAGGTAGAAGGACATGCATGTTGGTGCAGGATAATTTGTGATTCTTATTCACATGACTGGGCAGGATTTTGTTTTATTTATATTATTTTTTATTTTTATTTTTATTTACTTGTATTTTTTTAGGTGAGGCAACCCTTGGTTGACCTCCCAGATTGCAAGAACCTGGTCAGCTTACAATCTCTTATTTTTAATTTTTACACCTACAGCATCTGATCTTCCTAAGTGGTCTCCCATCCAGGTACCAACCAGGCCCGACCCTGCTTAGCTTCTGAGATCAGATGAGATCGAACTTGTCCAGGGTGGCATGGCCGTAGACAGGATTTTAACTCTTGTGTGACTCATCCTTTGATCGTGAAGACTGAAGATATTCCTGAATATAAAGGGAATATATATAATGAATGATATTGATATTGTTTATTCACTCCCCCTTTGGTGGTTATGAAAAAAATGAGAAAAGGGAGATATTTAATTTAGAGTACTAGGAGCAGTCATATTTGTAGGCAGCATGCCGGAAGTTTTAAAGCAGAAACAGAAAGTAGTTAAGTAAAAAGTAAACACAGAAAACACTCAAAGTATTTCTTCACCCCAGTAAATAAAAATCCTTGCACATGGACATCATATTCTACACTTCAGTGAGTAGATGTGCAGCATGAAAGTATTTTTGCATAGTAATACAATGTATGACTATTTTTGCTTCATCATATTTAAAGTCATCTCTGACTCTAACCATATTAGGTATGTCTATTTATTAACACTTATATTTTCTTAGAAACATGTATTTGATAGTTTTTTTTTCTGATGATTATGGTAGGCATGTAGACACATAGCTGAATAAGAGAATGAAGAGTATACAACCAAGAGACCAGCTATAAAACATACTAGCATGTTAAAGTCTGCATTATCAGAAAGAGCAGTGAAGGAAGTGCTATAGAAAATAATGATGAATATATAAGTGAAACTATGGTCTTAGATATTCCTTTACAATAGAATTATATAAATGACCTTACTAGCCAAGTGTGGTTTTGTCCATAGGAATAGTATAATTGATGATTTCTTTTGGTAAAACAACAGAAAAATTACTTGGGATGCTATATGTCAAAAGAATAAATTATGTTAAGAAATTCATGTTAACACATGAGATAAATGAGAATTTTCAAATACTTACAGTCCAAAGATTAGATTAATTTGTGTCATAATTTTTGGTTCTCAGAGTTCGAATCCTGAATTCATGGGCATTTCTTCAGCCTAGTACAGTTGGCCCTGAAAAAGCTTACTTGCCAAGGATCTTTTCAGAGTCCCCTTTATGTCTTTGTTCCTCAGACTATCGATGAAGGGGTTCAGGATGGGTGTGACCACAGTGTACATCACGGAGCTGTGGCACTTGAGTGTGAACTGCGGGTAGCAGCAGAGCTGAAGCACACTCCTAAGCTTGTACAATAAAATAAGGAGACAACTGAGAGGTGAGATGCACAGGTGGAAAATGCTTTATACTTCCCCCGAGCTGATGACACTCTCCATATGGAGGACACTATCTTAGAGCAAGAGTGAAGGATACCAGCAAAAGGAACGACAGCCAGCATCCCAGCTAAAAAATACATTACTACGTTATTAAGAAAGGTGTCAGAACAGGAAAGTCGTACCACTTGATTGAGTTCACAGAAAAATTGGGGGATTTCCACATCTGTACAGAAGGACAGTTGTAAAGGCATCCAGCTATCTAACAGGAATTCAGGACACTCATGATCCAAGACAATAGAATCAGCAGTCCACAGAGCTAGGGCTTCATGATGACTGTGTAGTGCAGTGGGTGACAAATGACCACTAACTGGTCATAGGCCATCATGGTCAGTATAAAGTCATCCAGTGTTGGGAACAAACGTCAAACAGGCATGGCCTGAAGATGAACAGAAGCACTGGCAAAGCCTGCTTCTGCTTTTACTGTTTATTTCATATTGCATGATTAGCCTGGGAAAGCAAGTTGTACCCT